>OZ057400.1:18234612-18684612 GCA_964056695.1 Melieria picta
TAACAAAACATATGTAAAGTTCGCAAGAAATATAAAACTGCAAAGTGCTGCAGTGGAGCATGTCAATAGCTGCGCATAAGCCACACGTGAACATTTAAAAGTGCAAACAAAACGTTCAACTGGCTGTTTGCAGCACTGGCCGCAGTGGCACTTAGCACTTAATTGTGCAGCAAAATGTTGCTGCTGTGTGCAAATGTTTTCGCATTTACATAAAAAACATATATATCAACACGACAATGTGTTGTAGTTCAATTGTTGCGGGGCGCGGGCTTGTCAGCAATGGGTTCGTTATTAATGAAAAAAGGTTGATTGCCAGCGCTGGCAGCTGTTGTGGACTCTGAAAAAAAACAACAAGAAATGAATATCGCTTCCGTGAGCTGTGCGTACATTTGCATGTACATACATACTTATATGTAAATCGTGTGCAGCTCAGTGCGCCCAAAACGCAAATCGAAATCTTAATAAACTTTCTACAAAGTAGCGCTGCCAAAAAACCATGCAGTAGAAAGAGAGGACAAGGGAAACATACAACAAAAAATTTACAAATTTTGTTTGAGTGCTTTTGTCAGTTGTTTTTGTATGGTATGTACAACAATTGAGCGTTTGCATGCCGCAGGAATATTAAAATTTTTTTTTGGCGCACGCTAGCAAATTTTAAGAGAGTGAGCCAGAAAATATTGGAAAAGGAAACGAAAAGCGCCAAATAGTAAATGTGCGCGAAATGTGTAAAGAAAGAGTTGTAGATTGGTTGGTGATAATATGCAGTCGACAGTGTTGGCTAAAACAAACTGACTTTGGTCAGCTGGTGGCTGGGTGTATGGGAGTAATACGCACCGAAGTAAGTACATGGAATAAGCAAATAAGGAATAAGCCGACTGTAGGCAGAGAGCAAACGGATTGAGGTTTTTCTTCAGTTTCTAAGCCCGTTGCAGGACGTTACAGATTTGTTTGCTGCAAGCTTCAATGCGTTCTTGAGCTATTTTTCCTTGATGAATGAAAACAATACGTTGCCTAAGAAAACAGATTTTGTATGTAGTCAGTGGCTCAAAACTGTCCAAATATCCGGTGACAAATATGGTTTCAAATGGTATTGGGTTCAAAAGTTGCGTACGAAACCCAAAATGAAATTCTTTGGGCGCTACTGAATGTATAATTAAACTCAATGGAAAAAAACAATATTTGTTATTGAACCAAAGAATTATCTTTGTATGTGGAACTGTATATCTTGATACAGGAAATTTTGAAAAATAATTTAAAGTGTGGAACTGTATATCTTGATACAGGAAATTTTGAAAAATAATTTAAAGTTAAGCTTTAAACTTGAATCTTCAGTTCTAAAGGTGAATTTTTTATTAGGCTTGAGGAAGACAAATAAGATATCCAGGACAAATATTAAATCACTATGGAAACTGTCAATACTATTCAATGTTAAAGACTCTGTCCATAATTACCTTCTCTCGTCTTCAATCTCTCTGTGAAAAACGAATGAAAGTAGAATTTAATTTACTTTGAAGTTCACTACAAATGTTCGTACACTCACTGATCCATATTACGAAAATTCAAAAACAATTTTAATACCATTCTAATCTAATGGCTAGGCTAGGATTAAGCTTATTGGGGTTAATTGCACTGAGATCAAAAATTATGCCTCATACAAGTTGCTAGAAAACATCTCTTAGACCCATCGACCTAATAAAGTTTAGTAACTCACTCAAGCACCTAAGCTTGATATTCTTCAAGCCAGTTTTGAAAGAGGTATCACCTTCTGCTACGACTCTGGAATCCACTTTGATGTTCCACAGAGCCTACACACGTTAATCTGTTCTAAATAAACCAATTGTATTCATATGTTTTCTAAGTATTTTTTAAATTTTAATACCATATCATAGCGTGAAATATTCAACGAATACTTGTTGCTTTTTTGGTCGGGTATTATTATTTTATTGTTAATAAACTTTGTTCTTTTCTACGTGAATCAATACAAACTTCCTCGTAAATATAAAAACAAAGAAGTTGCGTTCCAAAGTAAACAGAACTATTTAATTTAATTCGTACAGCCTTTCTCTATTTTCAGTTTAAATTTCATGTCATTTGGTTCATTGAAAACGAAGTTATAGCATCTAAAGTGACATTATGTTTGTGTCATCGATACAAAACTGAGCATCAAACGAAGAGCCAATGTGAAGTTTTGTTTTGAACTTGGTAAAACTTTTACCAAAATATTTCAACTAATAAATCAGGTTTGTACAGTGGCAGAGTTTATGAGTTAATGATTCAAAAACGGTTGTGTGCTCATACATGATGACTAACATGTTGACCAACCAAACTCTGTGATTACTGTAGATTCCACAAAAACTGTGCTTGAAATCATTAGAGATCAGCAAAACTCTTCATTGAAATTTTTGAAGTTCAATTTAAGCCTAGCAATGAAATAATTTTTTGAATTTTAAGTGAACTTTTGATTATACAAAAATTTATACACAGTTTGTTCTGCACCATTTTACTGACCTCTTATCATTGAAGGAAACTTGTGAGCGGTTTTTGATGAATTTAAACCATCAACCAACTTCTTTTATTATCCTGATTTTGCATCAAGCAACTTTCACCTTTCTGAAAAAAATGCATTTGTCGAAGAAAGTAAAGTAAAGTTTTGAGCATTTAGATGTCATCCAAAAGGGTTTTACTGACATTTCTGAAGGATGTTCTGGCCAACGACCAAAAAGGGTCATTTAACATGCTTTGTATTGAGTCCAAAAGAAACTATTTTGACTGAAATAACTTAGTTATCTTAATCAGTTATTATATCAGTTATTGTTCGGCTATCTCAAGACTACGACTTGCCCACTCGTCCCGATTCTTCTTTGGGTTAGAGGAGATCCCCAAGCATGACATTAAGCCGCCACTGAGTTTCGCTAGGACCACACACACACACACACATTCTTACTGATCACTCTGACGTTGATTCCTAACACTAAGAAACTCTAATTGGTACCACTAGGGGCCCGACTTGGCCAGCAAGCTTACCTAACTTAACCTAAATCAGTTATGCCAACAGAAACAAATGTATTGTTAATATTAAAAAAAATTATGTTTACTTTCGAATGCACCCTGTATGTAGAGTATGGAAACAGATCATCAAGATCTATAATGTATAATGTGTTTGCCACACAATTATAAAGTGTCCATAATTGCTTACTTTCGCGTTTAATCTTCTCAACTGTTGAGAAAGACGAGGCAACGAAAGTAAGTATTAAATTTTCGCTGAAACTTACTGGGAATGTTTAATGCTCAGTTTGAACTAATAACAGGATTGACATATGACCCGGACGTCTGCTAACGTTGCTAAAGAGTCAACGCATAGATTCTCTCGACAACTGTAAACACTTAAAAAAAAACCTTCATAAGTTGCGCGTTTGATAACACGGAAAGACGTTTTTCGCTTTCAACAGCTCATTCAGGAATCATTAAACTAAATAGGAACTGAAGAAGCAGAGAAATTTGTGAAAGAATAAAATAGTAAAAAAATATTGGGGTTCTCGCAGGACATTCTTATTCTTATTATTGTAAGACTTTTTGGTAGCCATGCAAACACTTTTTCGCTTTCAACAGCTCGTTGAGTAATCATCGATACCAAAGGTAATGAAGAAGTAGAAACATTTATGTAAGGAAGACATAGTAAATAGTTACTTGGGTTCCTAAAGCACATTCGAATTCTTATTATAGTCTTGTCATAGTCTTACAGACTTATTGGTAGCTAAATGAAAGTAGACCCTTGCAAAAGGGTGGGCACTCTTCGTTTTGTTCTACAGAAAAGGAATATCTGAAAGGAAAAGGTAGAAAGGGAATTTTCTGCAGCAAAAAAATTTGCGAACAATTTAACAGCTTGCTTGAATTGCTTTCTTTTTTTGAGGTAGTGGCAAATTTTCACTGACACAGAAGAAATTATAAGTCTTCTTGGTCATCAAAGAGTTTTTTCTTCAATTCGTTCGACAGTGAAATTTGTCATTAGCCTTTTAATTTTCTTGGACAATATTACAGCCAGTGCCGCCATGCGTTCAGAGGAAAGTCTATCAAGCTGACTGTCAGCTTTATTCACTCAAAGCACTCAATTCCCAAATTCTGCCAGTCAATAAAAGTGTCAACACAATATTAAAGTTGCTTCAGCTTTATTGAAACCATCTATTATACACAAATAATAATAATGTTTTATTTATGAAAAGCTTATGCGAGCCAACGTGTACGAATTTTAATTACAAATATTATGCTTTTCATTTCGTCTTCAATGCGGTTTGTGTGATTTTTCTAGGTCGATATGTGTGCCGAATTGGCTTGGTGGGTTTTTGTGTCGCGTGGCTTCCTCCTCATCTCAATAGTGGTTTCAGCAAAAGTGAATAGAAGCTCTTTGCAGATGTGCGCAGCTGTTGCTACTTTGGCTTTTTGCTGTTGCTTCTGCTTCTTCGCATTCCAATTGTTTTGTATTTGCCGCTTTGGGTCCATTAAAAAGTCACTTTTGACCTTCGGTCTGAAAACTGGTATGCAAAAACCAAAAATCCAAACTGAAATCGCATTGATTAATTGGACACAATACGCTGCTGCAGATGACTGCTGCTGTTGGTTTGCCACTGCTTCGTTTTCCTTGCCATCGTCGCACTTTACTTTTGCTCTTCTGCTGATTAACACTTAAAGCACTTTTGTTATTGTTATTATTAGCTGGCTGGTTAGTTGCGCTGGCCGCTGTTGACTTGCACTGGCCTTGACGATTTGGTGCAACTGGCGTTGGTGCAATACGAGTATTGTTGCTGCTGTTGCTGCTTTTGACTGCATTGTTTGTGTAATGACTGTCACTTGATTTTGATGTCTGTTGGGTTTTCTTGTATTTTCGAAAAGGTTAAACAGCCGCTGTCAGCTTAGTTTGCTTGCATTTAATTTAATTAAGCGTGCATTATTGAGTTTGCAAATAAATTTGACATTCGCCGATTTTTGTTGTTGTTGTTAGTTGTTGCTGTTTGTCAAATAAAAATGTTAATGTTTGCCAAAAAGCAATAAAACGTGCTGGAAGTGACAAATGTTTTTCTTTGACAACTTTACGGTCACTTTGCGGCGAACAAAACAAAAGACTGCTAACACAAACTTGTAATAAGCAATGCTATTACTAAGGTGACCTGCTGCATTTGGTGGATTTGTGGTTGACTGTTGATCTGCATTCACAACAGTTTAATTGACTTACATTAACTGGTAATTAGGCGTCGAATATTGTAATTTTTTGTAATTAAAAAATCGTTTGTTGGCTACGTTGACATAATCCGTATGCGTCGATTAGTTTTTGTTGGCAGTTAAACTTGAATTTTATTACATAATTTTATTTATTACAGTCTGAGAAATTATAAAATTAAAAAAAGTTAAATATGAACTCGAATTGAAGTGGGCTTTAAGTTCTAATCGTGGGCCTCTAGTTAAAAATTCATGGTTCTCTCTCAGTCAAGCAATATGTATGGACAAAACTTAAAGACACACTTACATATTTTGATGTGTTTTTTTCGTAATTTGTTGCTTGCGTATCAAATTGTAATCTATGTGGCTGATTTAACATCTTCGCACATGTTCACCACATTTGCTTATTTAAAACAATCACAAAAACTTAATTTAATTTTAAATGCCAAAGAGTGCTGCCAAGTGTTTGCCATCACAAAAACAACAGAAATAAACACAACAAACATAAAAAAATACAACAAGTTGTAATATGCGTAGAAATAAATTCAAGACGGAGCCAAAAACAATACAACAACAAAACGCCAAACCACCACAAGAGCCAAACTCAAAGGAATGCCTTTCACTTTGCTGGATTTGGCATGCGGCCGACGGTGAGCGGTTTTTGTAAGTCCCCCACAAAATGCAACGCAACGCATCTTCCGAATTTGTGCGGCATTTGTGCGGTCTCAGTGTTCGTTGAACTGCAGCAGCGAATCGCCAACAAATGACCGCATCGACAACAGATGCGACAACAGCAAAATCATCAACTGTGGACCCAAAGGGGTGACTGTGTGGTGGAGGGGAATGGATGATTATCGGTGCAGCTTCACTTATAATGTTGGCAATGGACTGCAGCGACTTGCAAGCGATTCATTGTGGGCACAATTGAAAATTGTGAGCAAGCTTAGCGACAACAGACAAAGCTCTGCTCTGCGCATGTTTGAAACTTTTGTTGGCATAGATTTTTCATATAAAAACACTCAAATTGCTTGAATGCGCATTTCAATAACATTTATTTATTTAAATTTTTATTTTACTAAATTAGCAATAAATTTTTATACAAATATCTCAGTAGCAGCACTAGCGACTTTGGCCATCGGCTGGACACCGCATAACAACCACAAATTGTTGTATTTTGTTTTTGTTTAAATAATTAAAAATTGCTCAAGCAAATCGTTGCTCACAAACTAACTAAGAGAAAAGTTGCCGCTTTGTTGTAGACACTGTCCGCGACTGATGACAATTTTTTACATTTGCCATACAACAACAATAAAAAAAATTAAACCAATTTTATAGATTTACGAAAACTAGCTCAAAGGGCCCAAACTTGCACAACACACATTGCACGTGAAATGTTGTTTGTTTCAAAAACCAAACCAAAAAAAAAAATACAAAAATCTATAAAATTTGTCGACTGATGAAAATTTTTTACATTTACCATACAACAACAATAAAAAAATTAAACCAATTTTATAGATTTACGAAAACTAGCTCAAAGGGCCCAAACTTGCGCAACACACATTGCACCTGAAATGTTGTTTGTGTCAAAAACCAAACCAAAAAAAATACAAAAATCAATAAAATTTGTCGACTGATGAAAATTGTATACATTTGCCATACAACAACAATAAAAAATTAAACCAATTTTATAGATTTACGAAAACTAGCTCAAAGGGTCCAAACTTGCGCAACACACATTGCACCTGAAATGTTGTTTGTGTCAAAAACCAAACCAAAAAAAAATACAAAAATCAATAAAATTTGTCGTAAATTTTCTAAATTAACAAATTAGCATAAACATGAACTGCATTAATTTATTAACACATTTTCCATATTGATACGCCACGATGGCACTGTGATGTTTTTTTTTATTTTCTTTTGCATAACATTTGCTTTCGTTTTTATTACGGCGGCGTTTGGTTTTGTTGGCTTTGTTTTAATATCTTCGCACTTTTATGTGGCCATAACGAATTTATGTTCTTGTTGTTGTTGCAACTTCTTAAGCGACCACAGCACCCACAGCTGCGTGACCGACTTAGCGTCAAAAACACAAACAACAAACGTTGAATGTGCTGCTGTGGCGGCTGTTGTCGTTGGGTTTTGGCTTTACGCAATGACCTTCAACACCAACACAGCCATCAGCAACGCGCACTGACCAGGTTGGTTAGTGTTTGGTTTTTGTTTTTAGAAATTAAGCGCCTGAATTTTGTTGACGTTTTCAACTAATTTCCGCGCTCATTTGGTGTCATCGGTTATGTAAGCTGTGCGCGTCATTAGCGTAAAACAATACAGCGTCGTTGCGGATCTCGACTATTACTGATTGCTGTGGCTGACTACTGACTGCTAATGTAACAACAATCAAATCTGCATACGGATTTGCAATGCATTGGACTTGTTGTTTTGTAAGGCTGGATGGAGATTTTTTGAAAGTTGTATGGTGTACAACTTTTGAGGTTTTATCAGGTCTTAATGGGGTCAGCTTAATTTCGCTAGGATGACAACTGGACATGAGAATGCCAGCTAGTAAGCTTGGACTGTGAGTGATTGGAAAACTGATCGAAAGAAAATGTCTTGTCAAGAAGTGGTAAAGTAGTAGCATTCATGGAATTGCGAGAGAAAAAAGGCAGACAAATATTGAATCAGAAAAATGTTTGGGCACCAAAATCGGTTGCGCTAAACCACTTCGTAGTGTCAACATTCAAAAGTATGCAGACTAGACTGATGGAAAGAAAATGCCTTGTCAAAAAGTGGTATGGAATACTGATACAGAAAAATATTTATGGACCAAAATTGATTGCACTAAATCACTTCGTAGTGTCAATATTCAAAATTTTTCAATAGCCCACAATTTTAAAGGACGAAAGCACTTTCCAGGTCATGAAATGTTCAAGACATATTTTCTGTATAAAAACTGCAAACTGAATTAAAGTGAATTACTCATCAGCAAATTTGGGTGAATAACAATTCAAACCGAATGGGTGATAGGTCCATGAAGATTTAAAAAAATTAGTATATACAGAGTGTCACAATAAAAGTGCATAATACAATTTTTAGTAATATTTTAATTGCATTGTACTCGTTTTTAATTGGCTTTTTTGATTCCCTATGACATCTGGACAAAGATTTGACTTAATCTTATTGAAGACGCTTTGCATCTCGGCCGTAAGTTTATGAAATGTTTGCTGTTTATTGGTATAGACCAGAGATTTCACAGAAACCCAAAGAAACAAACTGTGCGGCATTAAATCGTACAATTTCGATGGCCAGTTGGCATTTGAATTTAGGGAGATAATTGAAATTGAAAATGGTTGCTCTAACATCTATAGATATCTGTAGAATTCTAGTAAAGTTTTTTCGTAGACTTTTACACGAAGACTCAGCATCCCATTCTCATTTTAATTTCTTTATATATTTAAAAGTGTTCAAGTAGTATAAACAAGTAGTAGTAGTTATGAAAATAAAACTATAAGTATATTGTTTTTTTTTAACCTTTTCTGATTTAAATTCAGGCTTCAACTTCTTTATTTGCTAATTCGCGTTCAAATTATACGCAATCATACAACAATTTTGATACATTGTTTGAGTATAAATATAGAGTTTTTAATATTAACTAAATATAAAATTCTCGAAATTTTTTCTTTAAATAGTCCAAGTTTTTCTACTTAATTCCGTAACCAATCGAAAGCTTTCCATTTCCTAATATAAGTAAAAACAATTTGCATACAAAATTTACTTGCTGCAATTTCTTCATTAAACAGTTCGTCGCTTAAGTCTTTTGTTTGTGAGTGCAAACTGCCTAAACCAAACAGTAGCAGTTATGTAGCGGTTATTCGATATTATGCTGTCATGCTAAACCAAATGCAGCCAAGCCGCCACACGTCGATTGCATGGATTATGCAGAAAAAAACCGGAGCGTATTGAATGATCGGTGCGGCCAATGCATTTTGCCAGTGCAGCTTGTCTCAGACGGGCGCGTTGTTCATGTTTGCGTGTGCATATTTGACGCAAGCACTTGTCAATTTACATAATAATTACATTTGCCAATAAATTGTCAATTGCAACGCCACAAAACCGACAGCGAAACGTGCGCACATCAGCGCCGTTGTTCGATGTGCCAATCGCTTTGCGTTTCGCTTCGTGCTGTTTAACACTTGTCAACTGTTGCACATTGCGCTGCGTGTGCAGTCAATAAACCAAGCAATGGTTTTCTTCATTATTTTGTTGTTGTTGTTATTATTTTTGTAACTATTGTTATGACTGCTGCGCGCCTAACAAGTCGGTGGCAATTTGAAATAATGTATCGAATGAGTTTCTAACGAAAAATACCCACTTGTACATAATAAATGCCAAGAGTTGTTTTGGTGTTGCTAGGTGGCGCGGAATGTTGCTTCTGATTATACATTTAAATTTTTATGCAATCGATCGAAAAGACATTCTTTCACCGGCTCGACTACTTTTACTTTATTTTCTCTTTTCTTTTCTTTCCGGTGCGCCTTTCGTCTTCAACATTGCATATGAATTTTTCTTGTGGTTGCTGTTGTTGTTGTAAATATTTATAATTTTTTGGTAGTTATGCATTATTTCGGCTGCTGCGGCTGAAGACGTCAAGCTTAACAACTCCAAATTACGACTGCGCGGCATGACCGCAAAAACGATAGCAACAACGAGCAACAAAAAGTAAATGAAGTAAGGCGTGAAAGAAATTGTATTGAAGATCAAATTAAATAAATGTGTAGAAAAAAAGGGAAGTGTAACGAACTGACTGACTGACTGGCCAACAAGTAATAAAAGCAAAAAACTACAACAAATTTCTGCCCACCACAAAAACATAAAATAAAAAAATATATGCATAATAAATGCCAACAACAACAATAAAAGTTCATCAACAGCCACATGAGTGCCGCAGCCCAACACGAGTAATCTGCATTTCCAGATGGCCGAAGATGCCACTTATTCCCGATTTTCTTCTTCTCGTTGGTTATGACTTGTTTTGTTTTGGTGTTTGGCTTTAGGTGACGCAGTGGTTTTATGAGTTGTTTTTTGTATGTTAGCACACAAGTGTTAAAAATATAAGCTTGGCTGAGCTGGTGGCAACAGTCGGTTTGCCCGCCAGCCAGGCATGCAGACTGCCTGTCAGTTGGCCAACTTTACTTTCGTTTTCAACGCTTTCAACTGCCTGTTTGTCTGCCAAGTTGATTTTTGGCTGCATTGGACATTTTGGAACTCTGTTTGTTTGAGTTTTTTGGTTGTTGTTTTTCCAATTTTTCCTACTTTTGATTTTTACACTTTGCTTTTGTGTCAAAATTCATGCAAAAACGGTTCCTTTTATTATACGTACACAATATATATGGGGAAAGCCAGCTGAATTTAATGGGTTTCACATACATAAACGACAATAATCACTGGTTGTAAGATTATCCAATGGCTGTCGGTTTTCTGTTGCTTTTGAATAATTCTGAAAAATGTGTGTTCATGAGTTAAGTTGAATGATTTTCTTAGGCATTTACGTAATCAAATGCAGACCTAAAAAATTTGGCATGGAACCCAACAGATAAATAGGAACGGATACCGGATTCAAAATAAAGGGAATCATAATGGACCTAAGGGAGTATCCGAGTGGAAGTGCATGTTTCGCACAGCCCCTTCTGTAACCTAACCTGACCTAACCCAACCTATAAATTTATGTATAGAATAACGCATTACATATGGAATGACTCATTTTTTCGTAGGTCTCAAAATTAAAAATTTATTTTTATTTCTTTTATTTTATATTTTGTGTCAGCTGTAAAAAATAGTTTCAAATGTTTCCTCTCTCTTTTTTTGCTTTGTTTTTATTTATTTTTGATTCAACTTTTCATTATATCTCGTCTTGTTTTTGTGGCTGTTTCGTGTCATTGCTCACCCAGCGCTGCCGTTTTTAACTGTAAACTGGCATCGAGCGCGCAGCAACTAAGCGTCAATGGTGCAGTGTGCCGGCACTTTTCGACTGGCATCATCACCTTTGTAATTTGTTGTAATGCAGCTTTAATGTTGCTTGTAATTTGTTTGCTGTATTTTGGTGAAAATAAAATGGGAATTAAATAATTGGAGGCGATTTTGCATGTATGTGTGTGTGTGCCTATATTCATATACATACACACAGCGGCGCAGGCAAGGAGGGTTTTGGTTTTCAAACTCACCAGATATTAGTTTCTTACAGACATTTTCGGTGGCAAATATGGTTTCAAATGGCATTGGGTTCAAAAGTAGAGTAGGGGTACTCCCAAAATTAAATCCTATTTGTGCCACTGAATACACATACACGTACATACACATATAGTACGAGTACATACAAAAACATTTAAGATGTTCCTCCTTCGTTGGTCACTTCACTTTCTTTGATTTCCTTCTCACTCTTCTGTACTTAGCAAAATCAAGTTCGTCGCTGCAGTCTTTAGTTAGTTTTGGTTTAATCATTTTTTCTCTCTTTTTTGTTAATTTTTGTTTTTAATTTATTTTATGCTTTCGTTCGGTTTAAGAGTTATTTTACATTTTACTCTTTGCCCGCTTATATAACTTTAATCATGCCACTTTTACGGCCAATTGGCAATTTCCTGTGTGTTTCGAGTGCTTTTCCTGCAATTTGTTACACTTTTCAGTGGGTTTCTGTGCTGCAATGAAAATTTGAATTTATCTTTAAGGCTGTTGCAAGCAAGCCATAGGCGTAAACGCCAAAGTGTCTTATAGCTGTTGTCATAAAGCAACTAAAGTGCAGCGACGTGACAGCGCTGCGCGCGGATGACTCGTGCGAAAGTTGTTTTACTGGTCAGTTCTTAACTTAAAATTTTTGTATAATTTTTTTATTTTTTATAATTTTTTTTTTTAATTTTGTAATACAATGGAAGGTGCAGCATAAGTCTATAGGTGTGCGTTTGTGAAAAGGCTTCAACATAATAAGGAAACCATGTAACCGAAAGCTAGTCACTTTCATTTTTAATGCCAGCACTGCAGCAGTTTGTGCCTTAAGTTTTTTGTTTGCTTTAGTATTTTAGCATCCTTGAGCATTTGGTGTTGTTGTGTCAAAGACTCTGCACAAATATTAAATGCCAACAGTTGCATAATGCTGTGCTGCGCATGAACCGACACTTTGAGTAGAAAAATACAAAATATCAGCAAAGAAATGTTGAAAAAGTCAAATAAACTTTGTGCGGTAGCAAAACTTTTCCGCTTGACTACCAATCGTAAGCTTTGCTAATTTTGCACACACATATACGTTTATAACGGTATATTTGACTGTATGTTTTGTATTATTTATGGTCAAATTCATACTCAGCTGTTTCGGCTGTTACTTGTCTGGCAAGTCATCTTCGCTGAAGCGGCAGAATTACGTAAAGATGCCACCACATCAATAAACGTACAGAAAACAAGTGGTTGAAGTGGTTTTGCTGCATTAAATTTGCAGTCCACACTGCAATTGCTGTGGTTGTAAATGCCGCTGTGCATGGTGCTGCAAATCACTTTTGGGAAAGGATTTAATTCCATGTGTCTGCACGTGTTGCATGCAATACAGATAAGAAGAAGATGGCCATGTCTGGTATAAATATAGTAAATATATTTATAATCGCAGATTTTTTGACAGCATTGTAAAGTTCAGAGGATGATAGAGTTTTAAAGTGAAGGGGATTTATTTTGTATTGCAATCAGGAATCAATTAATAAATTTAATTTCAATAACTTCATCACTGTTGGTGAAAAAACTGGGACAATCGATTTTTACAAAATTCTCTTGAGACACATTTTTCATTAGCAAAATTTTTGCCATCCCAACTAAGCTCGATTTGTGTGGCCTGTCGTTGACCTAATGGAACACAATTTCTCTCCTGTTGGCCAAACCTGACCACTTCTGGATGTTTGCTTCCAGTCTGTCTGGTTTCATTGAGTCCACACAGTCCAATTGCTGAAAGTACAGGTCCAAAGTAAGAGTTTGGCCATAAAAGAACAACTCAGAATAGATGATTATCTGTCAATCAATCAATCAGCAAAACCTTGATGATCGTCAATCCTGGCTTAGCCACCGTTTGCGCCAACTCACCACGATTCGTGATCTACTTTTCATTACCAGCCACCATTTGCTTGTGAAATGGTTTGATTTTGTTAAAATTCAGCAGCAATTCGTAGATGGAAACTTGGTCCATGTTATTTGTTTGCATTAACTCGTGTGGCATTCTACCATTCAGCTTTTTTTTGTATGCAACCTTATTCAAGTGGTTCCAAACGCTTTCTTGTGCAATATTTAGCTTTTCAGCAATTAAAACATTGCTAACATGACAATCGAACTTGACAATTTTCAAAATTTTATTGACATTTTGGACAATTAAGCATAGTGCATTAATTTATAAATTATTTTATGTTGAAATACAATTTTTTGAATAATTTGAATTTCTAAATTGATTTTTCAACTTTTTTAACCTTTTTTAATTTTAACTTAAAAAAATTCGTTGTGACCCTCTAAACTTCATTCCAACACTGCCGCAACTCACTTTTATGTGTCATTATTACAAGAGTAAAATAAGACATGAGATGCCAATAAAAAATCAACAACAATAGCGGTGCAGTGTTTTATTGCAATCTCTCAACACACACACATGTAAAACCCCGAACGAAAACACACACACACACACACATAAACCGCATGCATGCGGTTTGCGGTAAAGAAGAACCAGCCTGGCGGGCAATAAGTGCCAAGTGGCAGGTTTATTTTGTTGTTGCTGTTGTTATTGTTGGCACTTTGGCGCGCCGACTGCATAATCGCGCATAATAAACGAAGCAAGTGGGCGGTCGCCGGTTGGTTTGGCTGGTGAAAAGTGAAAATCGCATCATAAGGCCGATCGGTGTTGTTGCGTTCGAGGAAAGTGCAGAAAAGTGCGTGGCACATTCCATAAATTTGCCAGTTGCAACAATGAAAGCAACGAGCATGAACGAAAATTGGTTGAATTGAAAATTGATGGCATTGAAAGCAATGAGTTGCAGCTACAATAACAACAACAACAATGATTATTGAGAGCGTTACAGAAGCAATGCAATCAAATGTCAAAAGTCGCATAATTTGATTGAATTTTACTAAAATATTTGCATAGAGTTTGCATAAAAATAAGTGAGCTCACAAAATGTTCGTGTTGCTCTACAATTGCAACAACGAACTGCGTGGTTTTTGTGGCAGCAATCATAGTGTTGCACTACTTGGCTGTGCTGCATGTTGTCAGTACCGTTAATTGGCTGCAATGTTGCTCTTAGCTGTTAGTATTCTTTGCGATTTTCTATTGTTGTTGTTGTTGTTTTTGGAACGCATGCAACTTCTATGCTGCAGGCAACCGTTCTCAGGCTGTAAAATCTTCTTTCCGTCGTTTCGTTCGTTTTGCATTTACTGTCAACTAATGCAACGCAATGATATGTGGCGACATGTGCAACAACAAAAACAAAAAAAAACACCAGCAACCTCCTCAGCACACCATAATTAGTGGCAGCGCTGGCAGCCGATGTACGGCAACAGCAATTGCTGGCAACCATTGCCGGCAATCATACGATTGCGATCTGCTATTGCCGCCATGAAATATTAGCATGGCGGCCGTAATTGCAACCGCAGCGGCAGTGGCAGTGGCAGCGGCAGTAACGGCAAATAAAGTGCGCTACGTTAGTCGGCACGATCGCAACCGACTCCATAACGGGTCCCATTCAGCAGCATCATTGTTACTTGTCGTTGTTGTTGTTGCTACTGTGCCAGTTGAACAGTTATGATATGTTGTTGATAGGCTGCTGATATGCTGCTGGCTGCCTTTTTGCTGTGCGCACTGTTGTTGCTGCCCTTCCATTTCCGCACAGCATTTCATTGTTTCGCTGCTTGCAATTAGCTGTTGTCGACAAATGCCGTTGTTGCTATTATTGTTGTTGTTTTGGTTGTTTTTCTTTGCCTACTAACTGCCAATGGTTTTTGTGTGTTGTTGTGTTTTATTTGGTTGTGTTGTGTTGTGTTGACTTGTGAACGTAATTTGCGTGGCAAGTTTACCAACGATAACAGCAGCAACTACAACAACAACAATAATAATATTTAAATGCACTGTTGCAAGTCGCCTTTGTTGAGCGATTGTCGTAAACAGCTGAGAACGTTTTAATGGCGCACATCATGGAAATTAGCGGGAATTTGCTTAATGTGTTCAAATTAAATATTATTTAATGCCTTGTTTTATGTTGTTGTTTCTGTTTATTTGCATAAACGAATTGCCAAATCATTTAATTTTTGCACATTGCATTACAAATATGATTGAGAAATTGACGCAAAGTTTAAAATTTGTAATAACCTAAGTTGGGGTTTTGAGAGAAGAAGTTAGATAGGAAGTGCCGTGGGACCGAGGCACTTGCAAAATGGATAATTTTGCTGAGTCAATGATTGAGGACTGTCGATTATGATTAACTTGCTAAACAAGTAGACAAATCTTAGATACATATTCATAGTGTTAGGTAATTTGTGTGAAGCTAAACTTGGCAGTTTGGGTATTGTTGGTGTAATATAGTTTGAGCTGCAGTTCAGATTTATCTTATAGTCTTTAGGGATATTATGACTTTGGATTATGAATTTTGTTTTTGTGTTTGCTCGATTTCACAGTGATTCGTTCCATAGACAAAATTCAAAAAATTTATAGTCTCAGAATTTAACGATTTTGATGTGATTTGAAAGGTAAAACTCCAACTAAGAGAACCCCAAAAAATCTGTGCGAAAAAATAATTAGTGCAAGTGCAAGAGCTGCTCAAAGTCGGAACTTTTTTCACAAAAAATTGACATATTTTCTGATTTTTAGTGTAGTGAGTAAAAACAATTTAAAAAATACATGGTTACCAAGAAGTTGCTAAAACTTTCAATATAGATTAAAAAATTATGTGGCCATTTTCGCTTTTAATGTTTTCTCAAAATTTGTAAAGCTGAAGCTTTTATTTCACTTTTAATTTTAAATATTTTTCAAAATTAAAAATGTGAAAATTAGCAAAACAGAGGAAAATATCTAAAAAGTATGTGAAAGTATTTTTTTTAATTTTAAGAAGCATTCTTTCTTTATCGGATAATGTAATTACATCCTCCGATATCTTCCGATCTCAGAAAATAATTTAATTTAAAAAGTGGTCTAAACACCTATTTTTCTACAAAATTTATTTTGTTATCCCTTAAAATATGCAATTAGCATGAAAAATTGAAAAATCTGCATAAATACAAAACACACATCTATTATTATCATTTTTATTGCAAAACTAAGGGGTCCTCATATGCTTTTTCTACTTTTTCTTGAACAATTTTCTAATAAATACCTGAAAAATTTCCATTTTGAAGGCAACTTCTATGGAACTGCCTAAACAAGTTCCAAAAGACTAGTGTCCGACCGAAACCACTTTTTTGGGCCGAAACCGAAACCGAATATTCGGTTTTTTTTAATATTCGGCCGAAACCGAAACTTTCTAGTTAAAATAAAAATCACCATATCAAGCATTTTTTTTTAAACAAACGAATTTTACATTAAGTAAATAAAGAACAAACAAACAAACATAGCATAAATAAATAAATACATATTAATAAAAACAATTTATTCATTTTTTAAAAACGTAAACATGAAAAAATCACCCTTTCGTAACTTACTCGCTAATATTCAAAATTAAATAATTTAATATTATATGCTAACAAAAGAAGTTTATTTACATTGCTGGCATCTAAATTACTTCTCCTTTCACTATATATCTGCTACACAATAAAATGTAAAAAATATACTAGAAAGTTTCGGTTTCGGCTATTCGGCCATTTTTTGGCCGAAACTGAAACCGAAACCGAAACCACTTATTTGGGCCGAAACCGAAACCGAATATTCGGTCGGACACTACAAAAGACCAATAAATATTAGAAATAATGCATTAATTGTTTTTGGAAAGTCTTCTTAAGAACTCTTTCTACAGGTTTACAAAAAATGGAATGGATGAAATGAAATTGAAATGGAAATTCATATAAAAATTATGTATAAATTGAATCTTGTTAATTGATAAAAATATGAAATTTTCAATTTATTCAATTTGTAAAACTCGCCGCGGAAGAAGTAAAAACGTGGTTGGATTGGATTTTGGGTGGTTTTCGTTTATTCGGCGATTGAATAACGAATGTCAAAGAATGACAAAAAAGTTGAACGATACGAACGGCCGAGGCCGGGGAGCAAAAAAAAGGAGGAACATAAGTACAAAAGGAGAAGGAAAGGATCGGATTAGTGATGGGGTCATTTAGCCACAATTAAATCATGACCCATTGAAGTGCGAACACTGTAAACATTAAAAGAAAAACCCACACTTTAATCTTCTGCAACTTCTCTTCTATTCTATTCCACTAATTGTAATTTTTGATATTACATTAGAAAGCTAAGTTGTGTCATTTGCTATTGGCAAAACGTCATTAAATAAAGTCTATATCAAACATTATAATCGGTGAAATGGAAGAGAAAATATAGTTAATTGAAGGTTGCGTTTCTAAAATTTTTCATAATATCCGACCTTCAACATCTCAGGGTAGTATAATTTCATTAGGGACTAGCAGGTGGCCCTGCGGCGGCTTTGTATGCAAATTCGAAGTTAGTGGGTCCAATGAATCAAGTTTCCCCCTAACCCTTTATTGACCTCGTCAGATTTTTATGAACATATATTTGCCTAATTATTTCTCATTTGAAGTACTTTCACCATATTTAAAGTCAATTGGCGCTTTAAATCAAGTTTCCCCATACAAACTCTTAATCCATTGTTGATCCCGTCAGATTTTGATTTTCGAAAAAAATTAAAAACACATTTTGGTTTACTTATCATTTGGATAAATTTCATCAACTTTGAGCCCAAGAAACCCATTAAATCATGTTTCTCAATAAAATTTGTTTGACCAATTATTGACCCTTCAAATATACTTCTCGTTCCAAGTTCTTGGCCCTTTGTTCTCTCTCAGCATTTAATCCTTCTTTCCTATTGTTTCTAATTCTTCTTGAAAGCTCATTCCAATTCAATTTCACTTTGTTTGGTTGCATCTTTTTATACATTGCTTGAAATGGTTTTCTTCTACTACTCGCAGAGGTATAAAGTTGGTTAGGGTCAATCTTATTATTATAGGGACTCCAACTGGGGTCTAAGTGAGCTGTTCTTAGTTGCCACCCTAAGTTTTGTATCTAATTGCAAATACTATCATATTATTTATTTTGTGGCCTTATAAGAAAATATTAGTTAAAAATTTTGTGTAGTTTGGAAATGTGTGCAATAAAATTTGTGTTTGGAGAAGGCCAAGTCGGTGTCCGTACCACAAAGCCTTTTAATTACTTCTTTATTGAAGATAAAGTACTCAAATCATAAAAAATTTCACCATACCCAACAAAGAATTTAGTAGCTAATATTGGATTGGAGTAGGTTCTAGGAAAGAGTGAGAGTATCATAATAAAATATTAGAATATTTGCTGAATGTCTCAAATACCGATTAATCGGCTTCGACTTCGGCTTCATTCGCAAATATTGAGTTATTTTTCACAAAATTAAAAATAAATTGCGTTTCTTTTCATATTTTCATTTGCGGCTTCGGTTTCAGCCGAATGTCAGTCTTGCAGCCGAATAATAGGCTTTTTTAATAACATGAATAAAGTATGAAAAAAAACGCAAGTTATTTTTTTATGATTTATTC
Source organism: Melieria picta (assembly GCA_964056695.1). NCBI lineage: Eukaryota > Metazoa > Arthropoda > Insecta > Diptera > Ulidiidae > Melieria > Melieria picta. The sequence goes on from OZ057400.1 coordinate 18,253,573, forward strand.
ACCTTCGGCTTCGGTTTTAGCCGAATGACAGTTTTGCAGCCGATTAATCGGCTTTATTAATAACTCATATAAAGAAAATAAACACAATTTATGTTTGCGCAATTTATTCATCTTCACCTTCGGCTTCGATTTTGGGCGAATGTCAGTATTGCAGCCGATTAATCGGCTTCAGCCAAAATGTCGGGCTCTACTTAAAAATGAATTCTAAACAGTTTAAAAGATAAAGAGAACACATAGGAAATATTATTTTGTAATTTTTACTTTTACCATTTGAATCAAATCGAATTCGTTAAGCACCTTTCAGACTTGATGGCTAATCGTATTCGACTTTCAAGCAGACTTTCAATTGCTCTGCTAATTGCCGCAACTTAATTGTTCAACTAACGATTCAATTTTCTTTTGATTCATTTAAACTGTGCATTTCACTCGAAAGCGTTTCGGTGAATGTCTAATTTCCACTTTCTGACCTTCGCTATCGAAACCAAGTCATCGCACAACGAACGGCTTTCCCGACTCTGCTCTGTTAATTCTTAACCTTTGTAAGCAGCGCACGTCTGCTGCAAACTTTGGCTCTGATATGTTATTGTTGTTGCCCAACTAAACCGCACATCTAACACCAACGAAACACGATTGCTGTCGCAGCATAGTTATTTCATTGTTATTTGTTGCTTTTGTTTTTGTTGTTGGCTACTTTTCAGTTTATTTATTTATTTTTCATATGGTTTCTGTTGTCGCTGCGTTTTATTTATTTTTTTTCACCAAATTGTTGCTTGTGTTGGCCGTGGCCGCCTGCAACTTTCTCTCCCCCATTGTTGTTGAGCATTGAATATTTTGCCTTCCGTTTGCAAGTAGTCTTTGTATGTATTTCTATTCGTTGGTTTCTTCGGTTTGGGCGGTTTTATGGGTTATGACAAAAATACGACGGCATGTTGGCTTATTTCGGGCCTCAATTTGATGGCGTTACGTGTAGGTCAGTTTTGTGTGCTGACTCAGTGCGATGACTGAGTGACGATGCGTCTGTCTGTTGCTATGTCTGTGTGTGTATGTGTTAAATCTACGTGTTTACACAATAAGATTTTCTTGTTTTACATTCCAAATGATTTCATTTCGAGGCGGCTCGAGTTATGCGCCAGATTTGCATAGCTGCGGCCGTGTTGTAACGAACAATTTGACAGCTGTGCTCGCGGTGGTTGTTGCTGCTGCTGTAAACAGATGTAAGTTCCGCCTTATGCTGCCTTAAGCCTTATCCCAACGAAAGCTCTAATTTTATGCATTTAAGCCGATTAAAAAATTATATAAATTCATTAGCCCCAGTTTGACTATTCAAATCGACAGCTGCTACGCCTGCGGGCTAAAAAATCAAGGGAAGCCTCGACCAGATTATCACACAGTTGTGGAACAGCGCGAGCGTACAATGTCGCATTAATGGTCGTCTGTCATGCGATATCGTGATAGTGCCGCATCAGCGTTTAATCTGCGTGATTGTCAAATCCAATCTTCAAATTCAAATGAATATCAACGCATCCGGCGTCCACTAATGCCCTGCATTTGTCTGTCGCTCAGACAAGTTTACCGCCACAACAGACATTGGCCGCAGCGTGTCGAGTCATCTGGCAACCTTAAACGCCACACGGACGCACGCTGACGCAGTGTCAGCACTGACAGTGCAACCAACGGCATTGCAAAATTATGTCATAACGAATTAACACACTTAAAGCGGTTTTAATGGCCACTGATAGCAAGTGGAGCATAAAAGTGAAGGGAATTCACGCGAAAGCGACACGAAAAGAAAATAAGAGGAAATGCAATAAAAACACAATAAACTATGAAGACGCGTGCGATAATGTTTCGCATTCAATTTCAATGACACGGCCCAATTTTTGCAATACCCCCAGATCCGTTATGACAGACACAGATTTGTGTGTGGTGGACACGCAGCTGGACAAATATTTCAATAGTCATAATTTTTAATGATGACAACCTGTTCAAGCACTGTCAATGATTTTGCGATTGTCGTTTGTTTGATGATCAAAAGGGTGGACCAAAGGTGACGATAAAGCAAAAAGCAAAATGCCCGGAAGGGGAAGAAGCAGAGAAATTTACGAACGCTGAAAGGGTTACTAGATAAATAGGTGGCTTTGGGGGGGAATTAACGTGTGTAAGAACAGAGCCAATTTAACTTCGAAAAGATTCCGGAATCACCACCGTGCACAGTGATTCGTTCCACAGACAAAATCCAAAAAAATTAATAGTCTCAGAATTTAACAATTTTGATGTAATTTGAAAGGTAAAACTCCAACTAAGAAAACCCAAAAAAACTGTGCGAAAAAGTAATTAGTGCAATTGCAAGAGCTGCTCAAAGTCGGAGCTTTTTTCACAAAAAATTGTAAACACATATTTTCTGTTTTTTAGTCTATTGAAATACATGGTTACCAAGAAGTTCCTAAAACTTTCAATATAGATTAAGAAATGATGTGGCCATTTTCGCTTTTAATGATTTATCAAAATTTACTAAGCTGAAGCTTTGACTTCACTTTAAATTTAAAATATTTTTCAAAATTAAAAATCTGAAAATTAGCAAAACTTAGAGGAAAATATCTAAAAAGTATGTGAAAGTATGTTCCTGGATTTTTTTTAATTTAAGAAGCATTCTTTCTTTGTCGGATAATATAATTACATCCTCCCTAAGACAATTTGGACCCTTGGAATTTGGACTCTTTGCAATTATCAATGTTGACGTTACCGATTAAATGTAAAATCTGAAAAATCTAGCCAACACACTTTGTGCTATAGCACAAACTATTCAGCAGACTATGATTAACTAGTATTCCAAATTTTATGAAGAACGGACCACTCCTTCTAATTTTGTCCGCGGTTGTATGGAGTCGAATCACTGTGCCGTGTGGCGATCTTAATTACTCGATTTGGCTTTCTTTTTTGTGGGTTGCAGCCTTTGAAGGGAATTTCGCTGACAGAAGTGGTAGCCAATAAAAAAAAGGAAAAGCCCATGCCAGGTGATTAAAAAGTCTTCTCACCGCTCCAACTTTGCTTTTCCATCTCTTGTGTTGGCTTTAGATGTAGTGCCTACTCCAGCTTTCCTGTTCCAGTTCTCCAACTCTGAATTATGCCACATTATAATATTTTTCATAGCTATGAAGTCAGTCAGGCGCACCCTTTGTATTTAAGGGGTTGAACCCCAAAAACTATAGAAATTTGTGAACTGGTTCGGTTCAGTGATTTATGTTCTTTTAAAACCACAGGTTTGGTTCATGAAGCGGTTAAAACTCCCTCTTGAACCAATGATTCGGTTCAGAAATAGTTGGTTTAAAACTAAAAAAATAAAAAATGATTCTTTGTTGACAAACAAATCAGATGAAAATGCATTTTTCAGCATTTTTCTAATTTTTATAATTTGTTTTTACAATGAAAATGCTTCTTTCTTTATGTAGCGTTCCATTTTTAATAATCGAAACAATCTTAAACCACAGCAAACAAATTTTAGGAAAGCACTTTTATTGATTTAAATAGTTTTGTTGTTAAATAAAATATTACAAAGCTCTAAAAAATGGCGGTTTTAAAACAAAATATAACCAATGTGGAGACCAAATAAAATTGGAGCTCAATAGGTTCCTGTATTAGCTAAATAAGTTGGTGAATGTGATGGGCGCAGACCGTTGCGTTGTTTTGACGGAATGAGGAAGGAATTACAAAAATTTAAAAAGTATATTTTAAACGCTGAAATGAAAAGGAATCGAAAAAGATCGAGGTACTGTGATACTTAAGTGGGTTTCGAACCCACCACCACTGAGAACTAGGGCATTCAAAATGGGCTATTGAGGCCAGAAACAGCTAAAATTCTTTGCTTGCAAAATCAAAGCATAAAAAATTTAGTGTAAAACTGTAATAAGTATCTGAAAAGAAAGACATTTAGGGAAAATTCTTGGACATAGAAGAAAGAGAAGAATTCAGGAGAATGGAACAGAACTCGCTAAATATTTTGAATGAAAAACTGACTGGGAAAAATGTCTGGGATCAGAGAATCGGATTTAGTTCAGCAATATTTTCAAAGAGGGAAAGATGAACTGGAGCAGCCAAAACTAATTCTTAAATTAATAGTTCGTATTACACCGTGCGACAGTACTTTTGACCCATCCAAAAGATAATATAGACATGAAACTAGAGGTCATTCGTAGTAACATGGCTTACTAAATTTTTCATTTTCTGATTCGATATCCTCTAAAAAAGGCTTTAGAATTTTGAAGACATAAAAATTTCAACGAATTTTTTTTTAAATATTTACGGTTGTGAAATGGAAATGGAGCCGCCAGCATGCAAATCTCCACAATTCGACGTTTGCTCTCTGACTGTGCAACAGACGGACCTACAGCTATGCAAATCTCCTCAACTTGATTTCCACTCACTACTGCAATTTTTTTATGTTGGCAACCTTACTGCATTGATTGCAATTAATGCGCGTTTATAGCAACGCGAAAATATTATCGATTCATGCGCAGTCAAACAATGAACTGCGTTCTTTTTTTTGCAGCTTTTGACAGCACATAATTAATTGCTTGAATTCGCGCATAATTAAAAAAAATCTCTCATACCCTCAACAACAGGAATTTGCATTTCCTGCTGTGCAAATTTTCACAACTCAACAAAAAACCAAAATTAGATGAAGAAGACATCACAAGTCAGCGACTGTTCATTGATTTTCACTTTTAGCACCAATTGCATAATTTGTTGTTGCAATTTTAATCAACTGGTTGCCTTAAATTAACCTCCAAAATTGCTAAAAGAAAATTGGCAAAATTTTAATAACGTCCACAAAAATTAAAAACCAATACATACAAAATTTCACATCAGACATTTTTGTTGGGTGAAAATTTTTTATGAAATCGATTTAATGCAATTTGCATTTTGTGTTTTCTTTGAATTTTTGGCGAGCCATTTCACTTTCGTTTCGAGCCAAAAACCCATCGGCGTTACATACTAAAACTCATAATTTACCGTTGCGCTTTGAAAATTGCTAACAATTTGAACAGCGGCCAACTAAAAAAAATGTCAAATACAAAAACAACAACAAAATACTAGCTAACTATTAACAAGCGTAGCAATGTTTTTGTGTGTTGTTGTTGAACTTTAAGCAACAACTTATGGACGCCGTTTGTTGGTGGCCGTTGGAATGTCGGACTGTGAATGAAATGCATTGTAAATGCGTTGGAAACGTGACAGCTGTCACTGTTGACATTTGCCGTAGCACTTGAACATGTTTGTGTGTGAGTGTGTAAGTGTGTGAACACGCAATGCAACAAACGAGGATGTGCCATAAATATTGCAATGTCAGTGCTGTTGTCAAAAGTGAAAGGCTGCAATGATGTTTGCAATTGATTCAACGGACAAATGTCAAAGCGCTGCTAAAAGATTCAAAAACTTCGAAAAGCATGAAAAATAGTTAAGAAAATCTGAAATTAATTTATTACACAACTGATAATTTTATTATTTTAATTGATATGCGTAGGGTTAATGTTTTTCACAGGAAAGTGCGTATATAATAATAGTAGGTAATTTTGTGAAATTTTAATCAATTTATTAATCAATATACAAATTTCTGTGAGTTGATCAAAAACTTAAACTATCCAATGTTAAATGTTTCACATAAACTCCTCAGAAATTTGTTACCCCATCACTTGTTGATTGAGCAGGGTTTGAAGAGCAGGGTTTGAAATCATTTCAAATTGGAGTGAGGGCCCACTAAATCACTTTTCGCTTAACCCTTCGTTGACCGCGTCAGATTTTGTTGAAAATTTGACAAAAATATTATCTAATTATTTCTCATATAAAACTTATAGAACAGCATGAAATAAAAGGCCTCTGCCAGGTGGAGCAACTTAGGAACCTGTCGAACTACAAAAGTAATGCAAAAATTACTTAACTGCAGAAACTTCACGATTGGAGTATCTTGTTCAGACTGTAGAACCATCATAGGCGTGTTAAAAGGGGACTGTTACCTTTTTAAGATGGATTTGACAGACAGGACAAGTTTGCACACTGAGCGAGGGAGATGAAGCTTTGGAGGCATTAAAACATGTCCTCTGCTTCTTTATGAAGCAAAAACACTCGTTTTCTCACGGATTAAGTTCTATAACAACTCGTAGAGGGATCTCCATATGGCATCGGTAAAACCCGAATAAGGGTCTAAGTGTGGCCATTTAGGGTCAACCAATTATACCTATTAACCTATCTAAGTCTCATCTGAAGTGCTTTCACCATATTTGAAGTCAATAGGACCATTTCATATAATTTTCCCATACAAAAGTGTTAACCCTGAGTTGACCCTTTTGCGTTTTGATTTTCCAAAAAGTGAAAAACCGCGTTGAATGATTTCTTGCTCGAAGGGGTTTCAACAAGTTTGAAGTCAATAGGCCTATTGAATCATATTTTCTCACACCAACTCTTAACCCATTGTTGATCGCTCAAAATTCGATTATCAGAAAAGTTCATAAAGAATTATTCCTCATTTGAAATTTCATCATATTTGAAGTCAATAGACCCATTAAATCATGTTTCCCCATACAAAATCTTAACCTACCGTTGACTCGTCATATTTCGAATTTTGAAAAAATGAAATGTATGTGTCGAATTATTTTTCGTTTGAAGTGCTTTTGCTAAGTTTGAAGTCTAAAAGCCCATTGAATCATTTCCAAATAAACCAAACAAATTTTCCATATAAACCCTTAACCCACCGTTTACTATGTTCCAATTTGATTAAGAAAAAATGAAAAATACGTGTCAAACTATTTCTCGTTTGAAGTGTTTTACTAAGTTTGAAGTCTAAAAGCCCCATGAATTAAGTTTTTTCATACAAACTTTTAACCCTTTGTTCACCACGCCAGATTATGATTTTCAAAAAATTGCTCTATTTATTTTCCATTTCAAGTCTTTTATAGGTCCATTAGTTCATGTCTTATTTCATAGTCTTAACATATACATATAAACTGAGTCCGTTGAGTCCGTTGAGGTTTCGACAATTCATTTTGATTTTTGCTTCGTAGAAACCCAAAAGTGGAAAACCTCGTTTGAATGGTGGAGATTACCTTTGGTGTTGAATTTTTGAAATTGAATTTATTTTGTATTTTTTACACTCAAAAATTTTGCCGTTCGTTAAATAAATCATTCAAATCGGTTCAGTAGATTCCAAGATACAATTATGGTATTCACAGTTTAAGGGAAAATTTATTTCGGGCAACTTTCCCTACAAAATAACGATCTAACTGTGAGCACCCCATGGTATATCTTTCAAACAATTGTGGAAAAATTTTCAAATAAAAATGCCTTGCTCAAATGGCAAACAAGCGTTGAACATCAAATAAATAAATCGTCCCGATAGTGGCATAAAGTACTCAAAAAAATTCGATCCGGAGATTGTGTCAAAAAATTCATTTGACTTTGTTTTTTGACTATTTCAATAAAAATGCTCAGCAGTGCGGCAAATTTTGAAACTACCGGTATCTCTGTTTTTCATGCAAAGCAAAAACAATTGAGATACCATATGGAAAAATTCGGGAAAATTGCCAGGTGGGAAATTTAACATGCTAGATACCGCTGAACTGTGAACACCATAATTGTTTTCTTGTTTACTTAACCCGAATGTGCCTGAATTAGTTTTCTTTCGAATTTTGCGAATGTTTTGATTGATTTAATATGAAGCATAATTGAAAAAGAAATTTTTTGAATGTATGTTTAGTGTGACCATAATATGGTCACTAGGGTTAATTACTACAACTTCAATTGGGGAGCTAATTCCTTTGGAAATTACTATGGCAGCCCTCATAAGTGTTGAAGATAGCGGTTAGGTATGTATGAAAAAATCATTTGGATCGAAAAATAATTGGTGGTCAGTCTGAAATTTGATATGGGAGCCTCATTAAGGGTTAAAGAGGAGGGGTAATTACAATATGTTCGGAAGAAATGTTCAAAAGAAAAAACTGTTGGGGGTCAGTCATAGATTTTCACACTCTAAACGCAAAAAGCAGCTGTAGAGCAATTTGTCGAATATCCCAATTTTTCGGCTGATGTACTTTTTCATCAAACCGCATGAAATAAGAGGTTTTCGAGTATCAAAAACCCATTACTAAGAATTTCCTAACAACACTAAAACATGTCTAATGTATATCGATACTTTTTTTAACTTTCTGACCGAAATTATTTGTGACAGCCAAACTCATTTGCACTCACCACTGTTTTTTGCTAGTTCGCCATCACTTAGGAGCATTAATGGAAATGACTGAAAATATGCCAAATGGGTCTGATATGGATGACAATACGACGCCATTGTACCCTGAAACATGTCCAACGTGATTAATTTGCATATAAAGCACAACAAACGAGCGGCTAGGAACATAATTTCAATTTCATTGCTTATCTTTGTGCATCATATCGGAGCCATTTGAGTGCCGAGCAACGTACAACTTGACAAATTTGAATTTTATCGATTTTCTACTACGCACAAAGAGTTGCCCAACTATGTGCATGGGTGTGAACGTTGGTCGAACAGACCTTGGAAAATAGGTAAATAAGTTTTTTTTACATGGTTGAAGGAAAATATGAGCAATTTTTATCAACTTTGGCGACTGAGGGTTGACACAAAATGAACTCCAAAGGGTTTTAATAGCGTTTGAGTTGAACTTAAGCAATGAAGCCTACAAGTCAACATACAGTTTCAAATAGTCACATACAAAAATGCATTTAAAATTCAGTTCGACTGGCTGAAAGTGGCATTGAAATGTGTGTGTAACTGAATTTCAAATGTGCAGCTCATGGCAGCAACCTTCGAAAGGCACTAAAACAATAAAAACCATAAAAAGTCCAATTCAATTGTTGCACTAATTTTTGTTTTTCTGACATTTGCATATAAATGCATTGTGCTACCAGCAGCCAACAACAACAACTGGCTTTGCAACACAACAAAGTTGTAGGCTGCGCAACTTCAGCTTCAATAAGTCGCGAGGCTACTGGCTTTAGCGCTCTTGAAGCGTTCATAACTCTATGAAAAAACTTCATTTAAACATTTTCATCTCATTTTACATTTATCACTGCCCCATTTTTATGTTGCAAAGTTTATTTACACAAAACAACAGTTACCAATAAATTAGCGCACACTTAAAAACATGAAGAAGCAGAGAGAAAGAGAAATTGAATTAAAATTGTAACGCGTGGCTCATTAAAAAAACAATTTAATTAATCATAACAAAGTCATTTATCAGCCGTCACACATTTGTTGTGTCATAATAAAAAATTGTAAAAATAAAAAACTAAATTTTACTTAAAAAAAAACTACAATAAATGGGCGTTTTTCACTCGACTACTTTAACATAAACATTGCTCAAGTGTTGTGTTATTGTTATGATTTTTAATTTTCTATTGTTATAAGCGCACGTCTAATGAACCTGACATTGACCCATTGGTATTAAAAAAAAAACATGCAAAATATTTTCTCTTAGAAAAAAATAATAATTAAAAAATCATAACAACTGTTGCTGTAATACTTGATAACATTTTTTATTCAGTATCATTTGGTTTGTTAGTTTTGATGTTCAATTATTTTTTTTGCTGTTGCCCACCTGCTGTTAAAATCGATTTGCCAAAGTTGGCCATTGGCTGGCAATTTTTTTTAGTTGTTTTTTAGTTGCATTCGCTTGTGGTCAAACCATGTGACTGTGTGGGCAGCGGCAACGACCTTGCTTTCATTTAGCACAACAACAGCAACAGCAACTAATTGCTCTTTGCTAGCTGTTGAAATGCGGCACTTAAATGTGGACATAAATTTAATTAACCATGTGAAATTTGGTCGAAATGGATAGCTCACAAATTTTTGGGTTTACAACTTTTTTGATTTTTGTTTTTCTTATAACAGTTGATTGAATAACATAAAAAGTTTTATATTTGTATTGGATCAATTGAAAAGTTCATTAGGAATTTTTGCGGATCAATGTCAATTTTTTTTTTTAATTTTAACAGCTAAAATATTAGTGTTTTGCCAAAACAAACTAGTTGATGTACAGTTTTGTAAAAACCTTATTTTTGGATTTTAACAAATTTTTTAATAGTTTTTTGCATTGCTAAATTTAGCAAAAAACGTATTTTGGATTTTAGAAAAAATATGTTAGGCAGCCGCCGTGGCTCAGTTGGTTAGTGCGTTGGACCGCGAGTCGAAGGCGGCAACCTCAGGTTCAAATACTGCCTGCAATAATACCTAAAAAAAATAACGGGAAAACTCGTTTTCTCTTTCGGTGGCTGTCCTCTCAGCTGGAAATGGCAAACCTCTGAGAGTAAAAATTGCTTATGAAAAAGCTCCCAACCTGCCGTTCGGAACCGGCATAAAAACTGTAGGTCCCTTCCACCCGCGTACAAATTCACACGCACAACACGGGTGGTTGCGGGAAGCTAGGCCTTAGTCTCGCGTAAGCGGGCTGTCGTGCCAGTCAATTAATTAAATTAAAAAAATTATGTTATCGTTTTTTTCTTGTCCACTTCCCTAGAAACCTTCGGACCTCAACAAGGCTTTTATAGTTTTATAAGGACTTATTATATGGATATTAGTAAGAGATATGATTATTGCTTTTTGAACAAGGCTTTACCACTTTGGTTATGGTTTTTTCTTTGTTCACTTCTGTATAAAGCTTAGGACCTCAACAAAGATTTTTCAGACTTTTTGGATTTTAGCAAAAGTAATAATTTGATTTTTCACTTCTCTAGGTAGGTTAGGGCCTGAGCAAGGCCTTTGTTCACTTCTGTATGAAGCTTAGAACCTCAACAAGGCTTTATTTTTGGATTTTATCAAAATTAATATTTAGATTTTTCACTCCTCAAGGAGGCTTAGGGCCTCAGCAAGGTTCTTCCAGTTTTGTAAAAAAGTATTTTTGGATTTTATCAAAAGTAATATTTAGATTTTTCACTTCTCTAGGAAGCTTAGGGCCTCAGCAAAGCTTTTCCAGTTTCGTAAAAAATTATTTTTGGGTTTTATCAAAAGTAATATTCAGATTTTTCACTTCTCAAGGAAGCTGCGGACCTCAACAAGGCTTTAACAGTTTTATAAGGACTTCATTTTTGGATTCTAGCAGATTTTTCACATCTCTAGGAAGCTTGGAGCCGCAACAAGGCTTTGTCAAACTGAATTTTTGTATGTGAGCAAAAGTAATCATCGGATTTTTCACATCTCGAGTAAGCTTAGGGCCTCAACTAGGCTTTTTCGGTTTTGTAATTTTGTAATAACATTTATTTTTGAATTTAAGCGAAAGTTTATTAATGCTTTTTCACTCCTCTACGAAGCTTAGGGCCTCAAAAAGGCTTTTTCAGATTTTATTTTTGGGTTTTATCAAAATAATTGTTGGTTTTTTCACATCTCTAGGAAGCTTAGAGCTTTAAGAAGGCTTTTTCAAACTTAATTCGAGACTTTCTCTTGTGTTGTTTACGTAAATCGCTTAAGGATCCCACCTGGATGGGTGATAAAGTCTATAGTTGATTATCATAGGCGGCCATCTGTCGCCGCCATTGAACGTTGCCCTGGGTTTTGTTTTTGGCGTTTGTTGCAGCTAATTGTGTTGCGTTTTCTAGGCATTCGGTTGGTGTTGAATCAAGTTGAGAGCTGCTGATGGTTGGGGATCCCGCTAAGGGTGGTTGATGCACACGATGTGTTTACAGAATTTTTGGGTTTGGTACAATGTATGTATTCGGCGTTGTTTTATTCATTTCAATTAAATGTACACTAAACTCGTTTAAGTACCTCACCTATAAATGCAAGTTTTTTGAGGTTGGAGTTAGAGGATATAATTTTAGGTGGAGTTCCGTTTTGAGCTAAATACCATTTAAAACCATATTTGCCATCCAAAATCTGTATGACAAACAGATGTTTGAGGGTTTTTAAGCCTCAAAATCCCCCTTGGGTACACCACTAGCTGGAATCCTTAAGCTGGTTGAGTACTTAAGCGTACATAGCGCATAGTGTCCGAAAATATTGAGTACTTAAGCGGGCTAGGTGCTGAAGTACCTATCATAACTTTAAAACGGTAAGCTGCATCTGGCAAGACTTTCTTTGTCTAACAGGAGACAAATCAAGTCATTATTTGCAAAAGTTTAATGCAAATCGGTTCATTGGCTTGAAAGTTATCGCAAAGCAAAGATGAGTGAAATTTTTAAAGTAATTGAAGAGTGAAATATTTTAAAATTTTAATATGACAGAAAAGAATATGGGTCATTTGTTTGAAAATATTTGCACTGTTTATGCTTAAGGTACTCTATTTCAATCAACTGTCAGGAAATGGTTTGCTCGCTTCTGTTTTGGAATTTTTGAAGTAGAAGATGGTTGACCTAAAACCAGAAATTCATTAAAACTATCAAGAAGACAGTTGTATAATCAATCAGCTTTTAGTTGACAATTTTGCCAGCTTTTCTCATTTTTTGTTTCAATTAAAAAGTTTTCAATTTCTTCTTTTGAGAGGAGGAACTTTGGGAATTTCTTTAAATTACCAAAAAAAAATATGTGCCCAAAATAAGTAGTTTAAATACTTGCACAGTTTTTCTTTCATCAGCCAATTCATCAGCCAATACATTTTGTTCACTCCTCCTCTACACATTTGCTTGCTTTCATGTTTAATGCGCAACTTAAGCAAACTTAACGAAAGCCGCCTCAAGGCACGTGTTTAAAATCTCTCAAAAAATTCATTATTAAAAATACAAAAATTCCAAATGAAATAAAATTTCCGTTTGATTAATGATGTCGGCGCGTTGATGCCACACTTTCAGCTTGTGATTTGTAAAAATAAAAGTTATGCGACCATAAAAAAAATTTTAAATATGTTAAATCAGTTGAGAAAACATTTCTATTCATGAATTTGAATTTATATTTGAGCTTTGAGCGATTAAGCGTGCCGCCACTTGTAATTATTTGTGATTTGTTTGCTATTAGTTTCGGCCTCTAGGCAGCAGGTTTCAGTTTTAAGCTTGTCTCATTTTTTCGTGTGCACTAACATAATTTTTCTCAATTTCACTTTCTTTTGTTTTGAACTCCAGCTGGATTATTGCATAAGTTGGGCAGTCGATTGCATTAGCGAAACCGTTGCTTTGACGCATCGTTTCAATAAAATATTAAATAATATTAATTTAAATGGTTTATGAGATTTTGATGAACGTCGTTTGTACGATGGGCACAGTGCACATTTCGAAAGGCCAAATTGGACAACGGAAGCGCTGCGACCTTGCCAACACTTTGGGGAAACGACTTGGGGAATTAATTTATTAGCGCTTAAAAAAATTGTTTGGTAATGTGAAAGTGTTGGTTACTAAATACCTTAAAAATGCAATAATGGCTTTTTGTTTATGCAATTCATCAGAGATTAAAGTGAAGGAAATTTGAGTAAAATACTTTCAATCAAGGTTTACATAAGGTTGGAAATATGACTAAGAAAAAGTTTGAACTGAAAGAATAAAAAAGAAAAAGAAAGAAAGAGTTGACTCATTGATTGCCGACTTGATAGCTGAATGCCATTTCGTGCAGTCAGCAAAGCATTTTGGTTTCGTAGAGTCAAAGAATTTCAGTTTTGTCTATGAGTAGTGGGAAATTGAGTACAGCGGGACTGAAATTGCTGCCACAGTTCTCAGTCCATAATCTCGAATATTGTTGAAAAATTCATATTGCAATTGATGTAAAGAGTAAAGAGGGTTAATGAGTAAAATCACCCTAGCGGCCGTTAAAAATGGGTAACTTTGTCTTAGCTTTTGCTGTGGACTGGAATTCTAGAAAAATTTCGGCTATTTTCTCTTGACTATTGTCGAAAAATTTGGAACAAGTGCAGAATACCACACCCTCTTAAAAAAATTTGTTTTGTTTTCTGATCGGAAAGATAGGTATTTTCTTATTCTAAACGAAACATTCACAGAAAATTTCTCAAGAAATTATCAACCGATTCTAACGATATAGGTGTCATATGAAAAGTATTTTCTTCCTCTTTCGATTGATGTATAACGTTAGGTATGTAATATGTACCAACAATGAGTTATAAGCGAATGAGTTTTTTTTTTACAAAAATTTTTTAAAAACCGATTTTTTCTCGGAAAAATCCATTATTAAGCTATTATAAGTTTGCTACCATATTATAGCCTGTGAAATTCCCTTTACAATGAAATATAAAATTGTACAGTTGTATGTTTTTTAATTATATTTTTCTAACTGTGGTATTCTGCATTTAAGCCAAAATATCTAGAAGTGTCTGAAATTTATTACTCTTATTCGATTAGGAATAACACACAAGTATTGTGGCTCAATGTTAAGTAGTAAAATCACCTTAGCAGCCGAAAACTCCTAACTAAAAACTAAAAAATGCAAAAATATGCAAAATATGCAAACATATGCAAATATGCAGTGCATATGTTAGCTCATTCTTAATATTTTTCAATAAAAATAGTTTCTGTCTTGCACCCGTTCAAATCGGAAGCTCCAAAAAAATATGCACTTGCATATAATTCCGATCCCTAGTCATCACCATCATTGGTATTACGGTCCTCTCTCAATTGTTGATGTGACTAATTCTGGTGTCTATCCAATGATTTCCAAGTCTCTATTCTCAAGCATTAGGTGTCGTCATTTACAATATCGAACCATTTCTTTTTCGAACCACCTCTCTTTTGAGTACCAACGATTTTTCCTATAAAGATTTTTTTCGCTATTTCTTCAGAGCTCATTCGCAATAAGCGAGCAGCTCGATGGAGATGGAATTCATGAACACGAAAAATGAATTACCCATGAAAAAGCTTCCAGCTTTTTCATAGCGAAAAACTATCTATGTAGACTCTGAATTCTAGAGAGCTACCTCTCTATTATTTGTTGTACTGTTTTGCATATTCATTTCAAAAATATCCAAACTGTATACTTCTATAATTTTTAATATTTCCTATTTGTGTTTAATTTTCAGTTGATTGGGATTTCAATATCCCTTGCAACAGCGCTCAGCAGAGCGGATAATACGCCCACAACTCGACCCAAAAACCCCAGCACCACAGCCAAGCCTGCAGCGAAAACAGTCGCAGCCACCACAGCGGCCACCAAACCAGCGTCGAAGCCGGCAAAAACCGCAGCCGCAACTGGCTCACGCGCTGCCAAAGCACTGAAGAGTACAACAGCTGGCGCGACGAGTGCCACCGAGAAACGTGGCAAGCGAACGCTCTACGACTTTGAGAATGCCGGCTTTCTCTATCCCGAAGTAGCCAGTCGACGTGCCGGCTACGAGCAGGACGGACGCGGCTACTATCCGGAAAGCGGCTACTACAATGGACAAAACGCCATTGGTGCGTGTATGAATCATGCAAAATAGTAAATCATTATTTATAGATGATTTATTATTTGTAGAAAAATATTTATAAATTTAATTTAATTTTTTTAAAATTATTTATTATTTTGCACAACTTGCAGCACAATTTCCCAGCAGCTATGCTGGTCCACAGTACTCGCCGTATCCGCAGTACCTGGAGGCGCCCGAGCCCATTATCGAAATCATCATAAAGGACTCGAACGAAACGCTGCCTGCAGCGGCGCCACAGCCCATTGTCACCAAGAAGAAGAAGGAGAAGGTGCACGTCTTCTATGTGAACTACAAGAAGGACGAGAACAACAAGCTGCACCTGGAGAGTCCCATTGCTTCGCTGAACAACGACGACGCCGACGAGGAGGAGGAGGAAGTCGTTCACTATCCGGCAGCGACGCCACAGCCGCCCGTCAAAGCCACCACACTGCGCACCATCATCCATCCGGACTCGGAGAAGTATCACAGCAACAGCGGCATACACGTCACGTTCGGCTCGGAGGACAAATCGCAGAGCGGCCACATATTGGAGGAGCACGACGCCGAGAGCATACAGCGACAGGTGGTGGCGCTGCCCGTGGGCAGCACGCTCGCCAACAACAACTTCAAGAGCGATGTCTACAATACGCGCGCCGACTTTGGCAGCTCGTTGCCGCAGCTGCGTTCGCCCGCGGCCAATCAGCTCTTCACAGCGCCCTTCCAGCAGCCGCTGCACTCGGCCAGTGCACCGCATCCGCTGCAGCAGCTGCCGTCGCCGCATGCCAGCAACTATTTCCGACCGCCCGGACCGCCGGTGCAGAGCGCGGCGCCGCCAAGCTTCTACCAGAAACAACAGCAGCCACAGCTACAGCAACAACAACGTCCGCAGTACAGTTCGAATTTCAATGCACCGCCAAACACGCCACTGCCGCAGGCACAGGCCTTGTACCGCAAGCCACCACCGCCACAGCCACAGCAACCGCTGACGCCACAGTCGCACTTCTACGTCAACCAGAACCAGCAGTACCAGCAGCAGCAGCCCGTGCAGCACAACCAGTTCTACCACGGCTCGTCGCACAAGCACACACAGCCGCCCAAGCAGCAGTCGGTGTTCTTCCCCACGCCGCCGCCCAAGGTGCAGGAACTGCCCGCGCGCCACTCGCCAGCGCCCTATCAGCCCGTCAAATTCCGACCGACGCCAGTGCCGGCGCCCCACATCAAACCGGTGCCCATTCCGGCCAAATTGGAGAACACCAACTATCAGACGCAGTCACAGTCGCAGCAACAGCAACAACATCAGCACCAACAACGCTACCAGCCGTCGGCACAGCACTACCAGTCGCAAGCGCAGGCGCCCTTCCAGTTCAACCGACAGCCGCAGTTCGTGCAGCAGCCGAGCTTCTCCGTGTCCTCGCCCACACATTTGCCCAACTACTTCAAGCCATTGCCGCAGCCACAACCACAACCACAACCACAGCCGCAGTCGCACTCACAGCCCAACGGTCCAGTGTCCAGTGGACAGTCGAACGCGCAGTCCAGCTCGCAGTACCTCAGCCAAAAGTTGACCTCCAGTCGCTATCAGACGCCGACTAACCAAGCGCCGCTCTCGCAGGCGCCCACCGCCGCTCCGTTGCAGTCCGCGCTCGGCTTGAGCGCGCTGCACAACTACTTCAGCGTGCAGCCGTCCAAGGAGACGGAGCTGCTCAAGTCGATACCGAAATTCGAGCAGCACATCACCGAAACCATTCACAATCAGGCCGGCCAGGCGGAACAGCCGAGCGGGCACTTTGGCCACTTTGGCTACAGCACACAAAATCAGGTGATACACGACATACCGGCGCCCAATCTGGGCCCAACGCCATCGCCAGCACATCAACAACAGCAACAGCAACAACAGCAGCAACAACTTCAACAGCAAAGCCAGTCGAACTATGCGAGCGCTGCCACCAGTGGCCACTACATCACCGCCTCGCAGCTGAACGCGCAGCAATCCCAACAACAACAACAACAACAGCAGCAGCAAACATTCAGCAACTTTGTCACCACCTCGCACAACAACATCGGCGCGCATCGCTATCCCACCACAACACCGCCGCCGCCCCAGTTCGCCGAGTCCACGGACGGTCAGAAGATTATGATTGTCACACCGATGCCGGCCACCGTCTACAATCAGTATCAGTCCAGCCCGTATGGGCAGCACTCGCAGCCGCTGCAGGCGCAGGCCTCGACCAACTTTGCGCAACAGCCGCGCCACTCCAGCAGCGCACAAACGTCCAGCAACAGCGGCCCGAGTGCCACCAATTCGCAGTTCAGCGTCTCCACCTATCACTCGGACGTCTTCAAAGAGCTCGAGCAGCGCAAACACGAGCAGAAGCAATCGTCGCAGACAGCAAATCAATTCAGTTTCAGCACGCGGCCGCAAAACGCTGCGGAGCAGCAACCTTATCGGCCAGCGACAGCAGCCACTGCAGCGTCCAGTGCAGCGCCCACACCGTCACCACAGCAGCAACAAAGCGACGCTGCTGCCAACAGCAAGAAAGCAACGCAGAGTCTGCTGCAACTGCCCGCCGAGGTGCCCGACGATCTGCGCCAGCAGCTGCTTTCGTCGGGCATTCTCAATAACGCCGACATTTCGGTGCTCGACTACGACAAGGTGGGCGATGTGGCGCTAGAAAATCTGCCCGCCGAGCATTTGCAGCACTTTTATGGTGCCGGCGGCGGCGCACAAATCTCCGAGTCGAACAAGGTGCTTACTGTTGTCAAGCCCAACGGCGACAAGGTGTCGCTGAGCGAGAAGGAAATCGAATGCGTCAAGCAGTCAAATGCGCTGCCGCACAAGCAAGGCGTCGACGTGAAGGTGGTTCGCTTCGATGCGCACAGCGAAAAGAGCGTAACGGACAGATTCGTGAAGGCCGATGCCACCGTGGTGCCGGCCGTCCAGCTGGCCGATCGTCAGTACAATCGCTATTTGCCGCTGAAGATCAACGGCGCCCAGTTTCCCATACCCGACAGCGAGGAGCTGCAGGGCAAAAAGGTGGTCAGTGTGGTGGTGCTGGCGCCGGTCGAACAGTCGCACACTTCGGCGGAGACCACCAACGAGCAGCGCAGCGAACGCGATGCAACCAATATTGACGGGAAGGAGGTCAAGTTTCTGGGCGGTGAGCTGATCAAAACGCTGGTCAAGAAGCCCACAAAGGAGAATTTCAAGCGTTGGCTCGAGAAGGAGGCACGCACCGATGTGGAAATGCAATCGGTGGTGTTGTTGGTGGCCAAGTAAGTGAAAGAATAGAAATATCCTCGGTTGGGGGGGGGTGAACTGAGTTTAAGAAATATTATCCAGGGTTAGACTAGATGTAAGTTAATTCTGGGTAATATTTGCTTAGAGTTCTGGAGTTTGCTCTGGAGTTTTTCGGAAATGGATGAAATGAATGTTTATATTTGTGAAGGCTCTGAAATTTGATCGAATTTATCATTGCCGGTCACGATAGTTCGGGTAGCACGCTGGCTGTAACTGTAACACATGTTGAAACAGTGTTGTATACACATTTCAAACGGGTGGAAATTGTGGTATCACAACGGACCCATATAGAGACCTAAGTGTGTCTGATACAAAGGCAGCCATTTTAACCTAACCCAAACAATCTTTGAAAGATATTCTTAGTCTAAAATGGCCTTATCGGAAAACTGCCATTATAGAATTTTAGATGTAGTGTGGTGGAAATAGTCAGTGTTTGGATGTCAGTAGTTCGGGGTGACCTATTGTAAAGGCGGGTCGCGCCAAACGGAGGATGGCTTAGGAGCCGATGTGTTGAGCTAGAGTCTAAGAAAGTAAACGAGCAGTTTGCCTCTTGTCATTAAGCTGATTTTATTTTTTGAAAAACAAGGTCTTATATACTAAAATTTACAACGATTGTGCGGAGGGGCAATTCCAGTGCTCCTCCTTCCATTTCCAGTCGATTTGCATCGAACCAATCACAGCGCGGGTCAACTCTGACGACGCGGCACTTTCTCTAAGTGGGCCAACGCTCTGCGTCGACCTGCGGTAGGTCGGGTCGTATTGCAATGCGCGATCGGTGCAAGCGCCCACATGTGTTGTGACATGTGTCGCTTGTGCAAGTGCAGGCCACTTGAGTGACGCCGGCGTTCTTGTGCATGCGACACTCGACACTTGCAAATGTAAACAAAGTGGCGCGCGCACCGATTGATGTACGTTGGTCTTGTCGATTGGCTTGTGCGCTATACTGTTGGCATAAGTGGTCACGCGGTACCACTACACCCTTACCCTTAAGCGAAGAATTATTCCTTGGAATAATTCTTAGAATCTCGGGGGGGGGGGGGGGGGGGGGGGCATTGGAATTGCTTTACAATATGATGGGGCTTATTATCAAATAAATTTACAATGTGATATTTATCTTATATGATTGTATGTGTTCTTATATTTTTGTTGGGTGTGCGATGACAAATTTTGTCAGATCGCATTGCATGGTTAATATGTAGCGGAATCTATTCGATACTCTTAATGGTCCGACTGTGTCAATAGTGATGGTTTCGAAGCTTGTTGTTGGCGTGTCTGTTTTGACCAGTTTTTCTTTTGTGTGCCTAATTGTTTTGTTCTTGCTGCAGGTCAAGCAATTGTTTACGAATTCTTTTACCATTTGTCGCATGTTTTTCCATGCATAGCGTTGTTTTAATTTTAAAATTGTTTTTCTGATTCCTAAATGTCCGGCTGTGCTAGCGTTATGATATTCGTCTATTAGTTTATATTGTTGTAGTTTACTTTGAATATGTCGTGGAGCGTTGTATATTAGTATTTTTATAGGCGAGCATTTATCTTTATTTAATTCATTGTATTTCTTCTTGAATGCATTCATTGTAATATTTTCAAATTTAAAATTTTCTCTGCAAAGGGCTAGCTCCTTTATATGCAGGTTCTTTAGTGAGCTGTGTAGTTTCTCCAACATTGAATCTAGATTCAAAGGGTCATCGCTACAAGTCACGTGCACTTCATTATTATCAATATGTATCATCGGCCGATGCTTTTCTTTAATTTCAAATTTCAATTTTTTCATATTTTTCACGTCGTTCATAGAGGTACATTCCCATATGTAGAGTTGATCGGGCTCTTGAGATTTGTCCTTCCTATTGTCGCGTGTAATGGTACCCTTATCTTCATTAATATTCTCATTTTCAGTAATGCGCGTATCTTCAATATTCTTTCTTAAATTTGCTGCCTTGCTCCTTGTCATTGCTAGAATTTCTTTTCGTTTGCCGTCATTTACGTTATCTTCCTGTGTTGGAATCATTGCCTTCAGGGTGTCGCTGTCGATTTTTATGCGTGATAAAGCATCCGCGTTTGTGTTAATTTTTCCTTGTTTGTATATTATTTCGAAGTCATAATCAGATAAGTCTAATCTGATTCTTGTCATTTTCGACGATGGGTTTTTATGAGAAAATAGTGAAACTAGTGGTCTATGGTCAGTTACTACAACGAATTTTCTACCGTAGAGATATGATCTGAAATAATTTATTCCCCAGTGTATTGCTAAGAGTTCTTTTTCTATAATTGGTTTATTTATATCGTGTTTTTGTAGTGATTTGCTTGCATAAGAGATTGGTAGGTCTTGTCCTATTTCACCTTGTGATAGTACTGCTCCTAAGGCAAAGTCTGAGGCGTCTGTTGTTAGTATGAAGGGTTTGTTAAAATCTGGATATTGTAGTACAGGTGGATTGACTAATTTTTCTTTTAAATTTTTAAAGGCTTGTTCGCACTCGTCTGACCAAATGAAAGGTGTCCCTTTCTTGAGGAGAGAGTTTAAACATTTGACGATATTCGCAAAGTCAGGTATGAAACGTCTGTAGTAATTGCAGAAGGCAATGAATCTTCGTACGTCATCTGCGTTTTTTGGCGTGGGGTATTTCATAACTGCTTCGCATTTGGTTGGATCTGTCTTAACGCCTTTGTCGGTGATTAAATGGCCTAAATAGATAACTTCTGGTCTAAGAAAGTGGCATTTGCTTGCGTTTAGCTTCAGGTTGTATTGTTGCAATCGGTCAAATACTTTGATTAAGTTTGCGTTGTGATGCTTTAGTGAGCATCCAAACACAATAATGTCATCAACGTATAAGAACGCTTCTGAGCTTAATCCGCTGAGAGCTATTGTCAACATTCTTTGGAAACTATTAGAGGATATTTTAAGTCCAAAAGGGAGTCTTTTGAATTGGTAGTGTCCATCTTGAGTTGAAAATGCTGTGGGTGGTCTTGAACTTGGTGCTAAGGGGATTTGGTGGAAAGAACTGGTCATGTCCAAGGTTGAAAAGTATTTGGCTCTTCCTAGGACGTCTAGAACGTCTTCTAGTCGTGTGAGTGGAAGTTTGTCGTTAATTATTTTGTCATTGAGTTTTCTGTAGTCTACTACTAGTCGCCATTTCTTTGTGTTATCATCACTCTTTTTCGGTACTAATAGCAAAGGTGCATTATAGGGGCTTGTTGAAGGTTCTATTATGTCGCTGTCTATTAGTTTCTGTACCTGTTGTTTTATCTCTTCTTGTTGTGTCTGTGGTAGTCTATAATTTTTTATGTACACTGGTGTTGTGTTTTCTAGGTTTAGGTGTTGTTCATAAAAATTGTTTGTAGTGAGTTCTTCCCCTTCCAAATGAAATATTGATTGGTACTGTTTAAAAATGTCCATTAGTTCTTGTTTAATTAGTGGGTCAATAGTGTCTAGCTTTAGCGTGGCTATTAGTTTTTCAAATCTGCTATTGTTTGTGCACTTATTTCTATGTTGTGCTCTTAATATTGTATAGTTTGACAGTTTTTCTATTTGTGGTTCTATGTCTTTTATTGTGACTGTTTTGTTAGTTGTTGCCTTGCCAATTGCCTTTCGCTGGTGCAATGGAGTTGGCTAAGAATACTCCGTTTGTGAGTTCTTTATTTAAAATGACGGTGTCTTCTTCTAGGCTTAAATTTATTGGTACTATGATTTCACATCTGGGTGGTATTGTGTGTGTTTTGTTGTGTGGGGTTTTTGTTGTGATGGGAAATACGTGTTCAATTTCGTTTATAATAATTGTTAAAGTGAGGGTTTCGTAATCTATTTTACACATGTATTTGAGTAGAAAATCTCTTCCTAAAATTCCATCTGTGATAATTGGAAAATCGTCGTTGACCATTTGAAAGGTTAGTTCAGTTTTTGCGTCTCTTAAGGGAAATGTTAGTTTAAATGTTCCTATCGAATTGATTTCTGCAGGTGATATTCCTGTTAATTTGCATCTGTTTTCAGTGTTAATGTCGAAAGTGTCGTCGTTGTTTACTTTGCAAATTGATACGTCTGCTCCGGTGTCAATGAGAAATGTCATGGGTTTGTAAAATTGATTGCATTTGAATGTTACATAATTGGTTAAGTTGTTTGTTATTAAATATATTCGTTTATTATTTGTTCTTCTTCCCCCGGAGGAGTCGAATTCTGTTCCTCCGGGTCGCCCTCGTTTCCCTGTATGTAGTTTATTCGAGTCGGGCGTCCTTGTCGGTTATTAATATTTTCTGCAAGCATTTTAATTGCTGTTGGTAATGACCGTGGATCGTTTCTGTTGCTTCGGTTCTTGTTTTTGTAGTTTGGTTGATAGTGATTTCAGTTGTTGACATCTCATCTCACTGCTGGTTAATTTGCATTACTTCTATTCTACCATGCTTAATGTATAGTGTAACGTAATGACAAATTTGCAAATGTTTCTCTGGTGTGTACTTTGGAGTTGACTATAAGTTTGGTATAATGTTGTTATTACGTATTCTTGTGTACATTTTTTTTTTGTTTTTGTTTTTTATTTTTGTATTGTAAAATTATGAAAATAATTGTAAATGTAAATGAAACTAATTGTAAATATATAGAAAGATGTTGTTGATTATTAAGGTGCACTTTTCTTGGGTCTGGACCTGTGTATCCTTCGGTAAAACGTTCTTCAAGTCTTGTGTGATTTCCTGCACTCGGTGCTGTGTTGGTGGCTTGCAAGTGAGCGGCTTAGTTGGTTTACGGTGGTGACGAATTTTACGTAGAACCCTTGCGTCTGGGCGGTTGCGATGGGGTTTCATCAGGTGCGCAACTTTGGTAGTTAGCTGTTTGCGTAGCGCTTTGCTGTCTGTAAATATGAAGGTGATCGGTGCCATTGTCATCAGTGCTTGCGTTTTCATCATTGCGAGGTCGGATGTGTGTCGTCAGTTCGTGTTGGGCAGGATCGGTGTTACGGTGGGTTTTTCATTAGTCTGTGTTTCAGAATCAGAAGATGTGGTCGAAGTGTTTCTCAGTTTAGTTGTGAATTTTGTAAAATTTATTATATGACCATCATTATCATTTTCGGTGGTAAAAAGTAGCAAAATTTACAAATACTTTTTGTTTTTCTATTTCTTTTTGTTTAGTTTTCTTTGCTGATGCATTTAAAACAGAATCTCAGGTTTGGTCGGCAGGATCGCCATGTGGTGGAAATAGTCAGTGTTTGGATGTCAGTAGTTCGGGGTGACCTATTGTAAAGGCGGGTCGCGCCAAACGGAGGATGGCTTAGGAGCCGATGTGTTGAGCTAGAGTCTAAGAAAGTAAACGAGCAGTTTGCCTCTTGTCATTAAGCTGATTTTATTTTTTGAAAAACAAGGTCTTATATACTAAAATTTACAACGATTGTGCGGAGGGGCAATTCCAGTGCTCCTCCTTCCATTTCCAGTCGATTTGCATCGAACCAATCACAGCGCGGGTCAACTCTGACGACGCGGCACTTTCTCTAAGTGGGCCAACGCTCTGCGTCGACCTGCGGTAGGTCGGGTCGTATTGCAATGCGCGATCGGTGCAAGCGCCCACATGTGTTGTGACATGTGTCGCTTGTGCAAGTGCAGGCCACTTGAGTGACGCCGGCGTTCTTGTGCATGCGACACTCGACACTTGCAAATGTAAACAAAGTGGCGCGCGCACCGATTGATGTACGTTGGTCTTGTCGATTGGCTTGTGCGCTATACTGTTGGCATAAGTGGTCACGCGGTACCACTACAGTAGTGTGTAGAATGTTAAGAGCACCATGGAGTACCTGTTGGACCACTGTCCAGCTCTTTACAGGTTGCGGTTAGCTGCCTGGATCCTTGGTGCCTTCTTTGGAGAAGAAATTAAAAAAAAAACACTTTGATACTCCGCAACTCAATAGTGCTATCACTTAGGATCACTATTTGGTCTATATGGGAGCCTTAGTGGTCAACCAACCTGGCCTTACCTAATCTAGGGAAGTTAATGGAAAACTGGCCACAATCCTAAAAGTTTGCTAAACACAAATGCTCTTAAAGAGATAGTTTGCATGGCACCATTATATAATATACGAGGTGTGACAATTAATTAATGAGACTGATTCCATTAAAACCCGTATATTTAAAAATTATTCTGCAACTCTGCCATCCCCTTCAAAGTAGTCCCATTGGGCAGCTATACAACGATTCCAGCTCGTTTTCCATGCTTCGTAACATTTCTGGAACGCTTCGACTGGGATGTCCGCGAGTACCCTCGTCACGGCCGCCTGGATGTTCGTAATCGACTCAAAATGGATTCCTTTGACCACCGAGTTTGTTCTAGGGAACAAAAAAAAACCACATGGTGACATATTGGGCAAAATATTGGGACACGCTGAGGGCGGTGTGGCACAGCGCGTTGTTGTGATGAAGGATCCAGTTACGAGCGATGTCTGGGCGCACCCTGTTGACTCGTTTTCGCAATCTTTCGAGTACTTGGCGATAGTAGACTTGATTTACGGTTTGCCCCGATGGAACAAATTCTTTGTGGACGATTACACGGCTATCAAAACGCAACGCTATCGCGACGCGTTGCTCTTGATCTCGTTTCTCCATTTTCGTGACGAGCACCACCAACACACGTCTACTCAACACGACACAGCAGGCGAACTAAACAAGCTAGAGCAATGGTAAATATATCAATAGAGAGGGGAAGGATGCCGGGGAAGGGAATTTCAAGGTCGCAGGTTTACCACAAGCGCGGCAATAAAATCAGTCTCATTACTTAATTGTCCCACCTCGTAGTATGGGTTCCCATAATCTTCTCAGAATCTTTACTAGGTATTCAATTTGTTGGTAACTGAATTTGTTCTAATATTTATGTTTTTTTACTTTTCCAGAGCCTCCAATGATGCCGAACAGGAGATTTTCATGTATGACATCACCACCGGCGTGGTGAATAAACTGAACGGCGAACTGTCCAGCGCCTTTGTGAGCGTTGCCGAAGAGAATGCCAGCTCGGAGGATCTGGAACATGCCTCAACGCTCGATCCCAGCGTGCTGGAGACAATGATGCACAAGAACCGGAGATGAAGTGCGCCCTCGCAGCTAGTAAACGTGCCACCTAAACGTGTGACAGTCCATATCAAACGCCATTTCAAAACTTCTATTTAGTGCTTGTGAGAACCAGAGAATGAGAGAGAACCAGAAAGGAAGAAAATGAACGCACTGCCAATGCAAAGAGAGTGATCGGCAACTAGCGCTTCAAAGTTATATGAAATTTATACCCAGATTTTCAAAAACAGTTTCTTGGAAGTGTTGTTTTGTTTGAATTGGCATACAATTTGAAAATGTAATTTTGCCTCTCACACTTAAAGCGGCAGCCTCGTTCCGGGCCCACAGCTGCCCACAGCTATTGTAATTTTTTCCTAAAGAATTTTTTTATTGTTGAATTTTTCATTTTTGTATTTTTGTTCTTCATGTCGAACTGTCTGTCTGTCACTGTCTTTTTATATCTTTTATGCTTTTTGTTGTTGTTTTTTTTGTTAAGTACCTTTTGCTATTTTGTTTACACGCCTTGACAAGTTTTGTATAAATTTATTTTTATTTAATTAATTTTAGTTAATTTTTATAATAAAAAATTATGATAATAAATGTTTTTTGTACATACTTATGATAGTTGAAGAAAATTTAATAAAAACAAGTATAAAAACTACTTTAAATTGTTGAAAACGTTCTTCCTATGGCACCAGACGAACTGTGTTGCTGTGCTCAAGAAGAAATTCTGTCATATCGTTGTAACTGAGTCGCTGTTTGCTTTTAATAACAATGCAATTAGCATACAAATATTGTGCGTTCTCGTAATGATTGTGATTGTCATTTGATTAAATCAATAATGCCCATATTTGGCTGTCTAAACAAGGGTCGAAAATATGAGCCATGTGAGAATATTAGCTGACTTTGTTATCTACTAATTTAATTTGTTCCAGTCATCGACTGACAACTGATCTACGCACCTAGAAAAATGTTAGTGCACGCCTCGACCCAATAACTGTGACCGGCGTCGCAGTGGTATTAGTGGGATTTGTAGAGGTGTTCCTGTAGGGTTGCCATCTACTCGAATGACAGATATTCAAAAGACTGAATTCAAATTCTCAAGATTTTTATTAACATTCTACAATAAAGTAAAACAGTTATGTATAACTTTTGAGCTCGATTTGGAAATTTGAATACTTCAAAAAATTAACCTCTGCCAAGGCAAAATTTTTTTAGGTCTAAAGGGACAAAACATGGATTAAGCTGTTTTTGAAGAAACGAGATTTAATGGACCTATTGATTTCAAACTTAGTAAAAAAACTAAAAATTAAACATAATCTGACACGCATTTTTCAGTTTTTCAAAAATCAAAATCTGAGGAGCCAATAACAGGTTAACAGGTTTGTATATGGGAAGACTATGAAAAAACATGAACCGATGAGCCTATTGACTTCGAAATTGGTGAAAGCACATGAAATAGAAAATAATTACACACGTCTTTTTTATTTTTTTGAAAATCAGAATAAGGGTTTAAAATTTGTATGGAGAAACAAGATTTTTTGGGCCTTTTGACTTCAAAATTGATGAGTCTGACGGGGTCAACGATGGATTAAGAGTTTGTATGGGGAAACATGATTTAATATGTCTATTGACTTCAAAAGTGGTGATAGCACTTCAAATAAGAAATAATTAGACAAATATTTGTTCATAAAAATCTGACGAGGTCAGACTTGCGTGCAAAGCGGCCAGGCCCTGCTGATATTATTCTATAGTGTTCATGGTCACAGGCACTTAGACATTGCTGTCCATTGTACCACAGCTATTGCCTCTCCCCTTGGAGGGCAAGTGTCCAGGCTAGCAACTACTTGAAGTAGATCTGGCTAGCCCCAACTTTGGGTAATTCTGCAGCTTTCAATAAGCAACCCTTGACATCGCATTCTGGATCTCTGGTCTCCAGCTATTGCCGCCTCTTTGACTGGCAAGTTCCAGGCTAGCAATTACTTGATGTAGATCTGGCCAGCCCACGATTGGGTGATTCTAGAGCCTTCAATAGGCAACCCTTGACATCAAGTTTCTCAGAGATTCTGGTTCACTTTTAGCCAGAACGTCGCTTTTGTAAATTGAAGGATATTCGGCAGCTTGAATTCCAGTAGCTCATCCTCCACTAGAGCCATCTCGTCAAGGCTCATGTGCCTGGAACATCCGCAAGCTGGACATTCACTTTTATAGTGAGCAGGAGCCTCATAGACCTTTAGATGTCCTCGTCCCAAACGAGGAAGGTCCTCCCCATTCGAAAGATGTACTCATTAAGCAAAATTAACATCGAAGAAACGACCTGTGAGTGCTTTAGAGTTACGAAGAATCGTTAATTTTCCCCCCGGATTTTGCAGGAGAAATATCTGATCAGGCAATGCTATCTATGGATCAACGTATAAACGCTATGTGCGCTTATACACCCCCTCTTCCCCTCACCTGACCGGACATTTTGCATGTGACTGAAAAGAATCGCTTGCAAAATGATCAAATATTCGTCACGGAAGCCACAAAATTTGCACACTTTTGGCTCGATTGTTTGCGTTCTACAACAATCACTGAGACGTTCGTTTATTTATATTTAATTTGTATTAAATTCCCTGCACTTGTTTGCATTTTTGATGGTTTTACGTTGGACTCGTTTGCGAGTTTGTAAAAGTTGTTATTCAACTATACTCGCAGTGCTGGTGCGCTACGTCCACTGACTGTCGGCAACCATCACCAACCCATCACTAAACACACAACGTTTTAGTTGAGTGTACAAAATTACCGTTATGGTTAATTTCATGCAGTCCGATACGGAGTTATCGCATCGCCAACAGCCCGAAAAGTGCTGCGCGATTGTCTATCGTCATTCAAATGTTTGATTAAGCTGTGAATGACTTTTTTACCGACAACGGGCCGGCAGCCGGCATCTGCTTTTAGCTAACGTCGAATGTACATAATTTCATTTCATTAGTTTCATTAATATTCGAAACTAACTCATTTGCTGAAATGATAGCCGAGCACCGCTACGTGTTGTCTTTGGTTGAGTGTGCGTGTGTGTGTGTGTGGGTGTGGCTGTCTGTGTAGGGAAACAGGGTGAGCCGATGAGTTGAATGATTGTTAGAAAAGTTAATAAACTGGGTAGAACTGATAGAATAGAAGATAGATTAAGTGATTAGATAGTAATGAGAAAGCTGGAATTTGTTGGCTCTCTTCGAAAAGCACATTGGTCTCATAAATTTATAAAAGGGATACAAATTTGTTAGAATCTTTGTCTATAAAGATTAATATTTGTAGGTATGTGTGTTTGTCGTTTAAAGGTTCGAAAACTACTTGGATCTGAAAGTTTGAAACAATGGGTTCTACAGTCGAGTCCACTTAACTGCAAGTCGATTTTTATCCGGTCTTTCAGTTGCAGTTAACCGATGTTTTCAGTTAAGGCATCTCCGGTTGTGTGAAATTCGGATGAGTGAAAAGAAGAGGCGTTCTAATTCCAAAGTTTTCTATTCGTCGTTGCTATTTAAAAAAAGCAATAATTCCAGGGCACACAATTCGTTCACTTAGGCAGAGTTGAAATTGTGTAAATTTATGTTTTGGACTCAAAATATTTTTTCACTCAACCGAGTTTTTCAGTTATGCAAAATTTTAGTTAAACAAACTAGTTTTCAGGAAAAATATCAAATAAAAATGGTACAGGGACTTCTATGGTTTAGTTGAAGTTAAGTGGTTTCGACTGTACGTCAAGAAAAAAATAATATTATTTTATTATCGGAATAATAAATCGGATATCGGATGGATCTGTCGTTCCAAAATTTGTTTACAAACCAAACTAAAATTCATAGATAAAACAACTACGTACTTAGTTAAAAATCTAATCGGCAATTAGACGGAAAATGTATCTATTTAAATATATAAACGGTTCCAACAATCATCCTTCCATCAAGTATACTGAATTCCTGAATTCACTTATCCTAATCTAATTAACTTATTAGATCTAATTAACTTATTAACGCAGTAAAACGGTGAACAAAGCTTATAATCGGCCACGAGTGGCGTTCACCTAAAATAACTTTCAACCAACAAATCAATGCTACCGATTGTAGCTGATCCTCGATGTCAGTGATTTAAGTATGTTTTGGTACAAAAGAAATTATAGAAAAAAATCATAAATTTCTGTATGGAACGACGATTATTTATGTAAGCAGAAAAACTTCAAAATTATAGTTGTCTGACTTTACTACTTTTGTGTCTGCTTTATAAGTTTTGATGTGAATGAATCGGCACTTGACTACTTCTATTTCAATTTGGGCTGCACTGCAATCAGATGCTATGATCTTAAATCGTGTAGATGTGAAAATTGAATTGTTGAATTCCCTACTTGGATAAACTGGCAGGTCCATTTCATTCAAAGAATTGTAAATATTAGCTTTTCATGTCATAAAGTGAAGTAATGTGTGATCTGAGTGTTGCCCAGGCAAACAAATGTTTACAAGTAGGTGGGCTGTTTCGGTTCAAATCATCGGATTATACATGCTTGTCATTTACCGCTTTTGATAGTCATGGCACTGCGTATTGTTGCTATCTCATCTACTTGGAGATGCCAGAATTTAGACTAAACGTTTAACGAATCAGATGTATTTGACATTCATTGCTTTCGTTAGGTTTGCTTTACCGCAATCCATGGATGTCTTAAGACACTAATGGCTCGTACCCAGATAAGGTACTGCGTATTGTTCGTTATTCAATAAGAATGTTTTCAATAAATCTTGGTAATGTTGTCATATAACCGACCGAGCTACAAAGCTTTCAGATAGATTTTTTCAGTATTCTTCTTTCTAGAAATTTTCAGTCAATCAAATATATATTTACAGACAGGTTTTTTCTCTGAATTCAATAGACTGAAAGTGATGAAATTACTTTTCAATACATGTATACTTTTCAATTCTTCTTTAACTTCATAACAAAATTATCTCTTAGCGATTAAATAATATAAAAAAGCTGCACTCACATTGTATCAACTCTTTCATCCGTTCAGTTGCACATTCGGCCGCCGCACCCTGTATGCACCTGTTGCTCACGGCGCATGTCCTTTCCTTTCAGCGCCACGGCCTTTCCACTCTACTCTTTGACTTTTAATAAATTTAATTACACAATTCGCATGAACGTCGACATTAAGTGCGAATGACACCAGTACGCCACTGACTCTTTGCTTGATAACGTCGCATCAAATTGTTGCTGTCCGTCGTGCTGCTGTGGTTGCTGGCTTCAATTGCTTTTAGTTCGTTGCATTCAAGTGTTTTCGCGTAAAATGCCAACATCGATATTGCTGCGTAAATTTCGTGCATACTTTACGGCAAACTTCCGCAGCAACGAATTCGGCTACATTCTGTATCCGTTTGCGCGCATCTTGAAAATATTTGGCTTTGTGCCGATTAAGCTGAAGAATGGCGAAATTATGCGCAACCGCATGGAGAAGCTGGAGTGGGACTTTGTTGCCTGGATTTGGAGTGTTGCAACGCTGGTGGTCTATGTGGGTAAGTCGGCGCTGTGCTGAACGATGCTGCGATGAATTGAATTAAAAACACTTGCAGTCGGCTTCGGCTGTGGCGTTCATAATCTGCGTCTCAACCAGTACTCGGTACGGCGCGACAACTCGACAGCCATAGCCTACTGCACCAGCTGGGCGCAGATTGCAACGCTCTTCATACTGGGCGCCGCTGCGCTGATCACCTCGTGGACGAGTATGGACCAGAAACGGCGTCTGTGCGCGCTCATCGTCAAGATCGACCGGCAGCTGCGCCTCATCAGCGACATTCAGTTCGACTACAAGCGTCTGCGCAAGCGGCTGCTCATCGAGCTGCTCGTCGAGTTCCTGGTCGTGTTTCCGCTGTCGATGGTCAACTGCATCATCATACAGCCCTCGCTGGAAACGGCCAGTTTGGTGTCGACCTGCTACTGGTTCATCTGCTTTGCGCCCATCATGCTGCTCACCTTCAAGGAGTTTCTCTTCTACAACCTCATGTTCATACTCAGGTCGAAGCTGGAGCTGATCAACGACAAACTCACCACGTTCACGTACGGCGTGTCGGCGCGCAAGCGAATCGTTGCGGTGCGCAAGATGCAGTCGGTGTCCGAGATACCGCTTACGGCCGTCTCGACAAGCACGTCGAGTGTTGAGTCCGCGGAGAAGCCGAACGTCGGAACGCTGCAAAAGCTGCTCGAGATCTACTCGAACGTCGCCGACGGCATCGAGCTGGTGCTGCGCATCTTCGCCTGGCATCTGCTCTTCCTCACGGCTGTCTCGTTCGGCGTCATCACCATTCAAAGTTACAACTTGTTCGCACTGGTCGTGCACTCGCTGGACATGCAGACGTACCAGGTGCTGTTCATTATTTCTTGGATTCTGGTGCAAATTGTGTCCATTGGCATCAATGTGAGCGTTTGCAGTATAACTGGTAGAACGGTAAGCAGCAAGAAGAAGAAGAAAAAACCAATACATAATTAGCTTATGGAAAACTGATAGCTATTGCGTCATTTTTATAAAGTTGGCGGGAGGTGAAATGAGAAATTTCTAACTGACTTTACGTCACATAAATTAAGAGATGAACCGGGTAGAGCTCAAGAAATGTTGAGGTTTTCTTGATTTAAAATTATTCGATCAAATAATAGGACTACAGGATTGAGAATTGTTTGATAAGGATCAAGTATTAATTTTTATCAGAACAAACGTGGCTGTGTTGCAAATTATTTTCGAATAAAGTTCAGGCCGGAAACGTTATGAGATGTGTTCAATTTCGTTTAGATTTAGTTACGTTTTGTCATTCTATGAATTTGAAATCGTTTGAAATGTAATTTGCCAGAAAATCGTAATTTGTTGTATAGCAAATCTCCGCAAATGCGTTCGATTTCAAATTCCAATTTCGAATTGAAATCATGCTGATTGCATACTTTTAGGGATGAAAAAAATAAATTTTGTCGAAAAATAGGTGTGGTATTGCTGCATACTTTCAGGCAGCAGATTAACAATATGGCAACAATTTGGCAACAATTTGGCAACACAATTATTTTTTTGGCAAACACATTCAAACACACAACGTTGGTAACAATATGGCAACAATTTGGCAACACAACTTTGGCAACAATATGGCAACAATTTGGCAACACAACTTTGGCAACAATATGGCAACAATTTGGCAACACAACTTTGGCAACAATATGGCAACAATTTGGCAACATTGGCAACGGAATTTTGAGTTTTGTACGGACGGAGTTTTGTACGCAAACTTATTCTGCACCGTTTTGTGGGGGCTATTCAGTTATTCAACCCGGAAGACATCATCCTAATATTTTTAGAAGTGAATTCAAAGCAAATTACAAACATTTTACTGTTATCTCCAAAATAATTTCCAATAATTTGCAGCAATTTCAGCTAAAGTTTGTGTTCTAATTGAAGTCTACGAATTGGGCGCGTTTGATCAAAACCATTTTTTTTAATAATGGTTAAATAAAATCAAAAAGTGATAATTTTGTATAAGTAATTTTTCTGTAATTAAAAAATATTGATACATAATTTATTCAACCCGTTTTAAGGTAAAATTTTTCAAAAGTAAACTAGCTCTAAAACTCTAACAAAGAGGCGTGGCGACTTCAAATGCCGTGTGCACACTTTTTAGGAAAGTTTTTCATGAATTAAATACCAAAAAGTAATACCGAGACACGGTAAAATTCGGGCTCGAAAGGGTTAATAAACAATACGAATTGTTCAGTTTAGTCGCGAAACCGCAAAGTTTCACACTTCTTTTCTGCTTGGAGTGAAAAGTGAAATTTGTCTCTCCGAGAAATTTCCAAATTTCCACATTTCCTCTTTGCGCGCCTATTGACGCCGCATGTAGCGAGCCATTCATGCTGACCGCATACTGAAAACTATTAAAATGCTAAATAAAATTAAAAACTTAAAAATTCAATACTTTTCAAATAGAATTATTTTCTGAGATCGGAAGATATCGGAGGATGTAATTACATTATCCGACAAAGAAAGAATGCTTCTTAAAATAAAAAAAAAAAATCCAGGAACAAACTTTCACATACTTTTTAGATACTTTTCGCTAAGTTTTGCCAATTTTCAGATTTTTAATTTAGACAAATATTTTTAATTAAAAGTGATGTAAAAGCCTCAGCTTTGCAAATTTTGAGCAAACATTAAAAGCGAAAATGGCCACATTATGTCTTAATCTATATTGAAAGTTTTAGCAACTTCTTTGAAACCATGTATTTTTTAAATTTTTTTTACTCATTAGACTAAAAAACAGAAAATGTGTGTTTAATTTTTTTTGCGAAAAAAGTTTCAACTTTGAGCAGCTTTTGCACACACACTAATTAATTTTTTGCACAGATTTTTTGGGGTTTTCTTAGTTGGAGTTTTACCTTTCAAATGACATCAAAATCATTAAATTCTGAGACTATAAATTTTTTGAATTTTGTCTATGGAACGAATCACTGTGCATTGTAACGCCACAAAGAGAAAGTGATCTGCCTTACTGCTAGTCGCAGACCCTATGTAAATAAATTTGAATTATGGATAAAGCTTAGCAGTTCTTTGATGCCATGTCGCAGATGCCATAGTCCAAGAATTTTCACCTTCGTCTAAAGAGAGCCGGGCAGTGTATTGAAGACTTTACAATTAAGAAATCTGTTTAAATTATAACAATTATAAAAACTGTTTAATATTTGAAAATTGAAATTAATTGTTGAAATTTGTAATTTACTGTGACTTTCTGTGGTGTACTTATTTATTGAACCTCCAAACCTTATCATCCTTCGTCATTCATTCTTCACTTAGATGTCCACAACCGTTTCGCTTCTGCACAAAATGAAAGCCGAGTGCAATTCGGATCCAGATGCCTGCCTCTTTTATCAGATTCTGCAGCTCTTCTCAATGGAAATTTTGCAGAGGAAACACAACTTTACAGCGGCTGGTTTTTTCGACATGAATTACAAGTTAATTACTTCGGTGCGTTTATTCTCTCTGCAACAAACATAACGGCGAAAAAAATCAATACATATATTTATATATTTACAGATTGTGGGTGCCACCACCACTTACCTGGTCATCATCATACAGTTCCATCTCTCCAACATACCTGATTGCCATTTTACCAAGCACTAAGGGGATTTTACTACTTAAACCTTAAACATTTAAGTCACCTAAATCACTGATTAGTATGTCTTTTAATTAACCCATTTTCGGCCGCTGGTCGATTTTTCGACCAGCCACTTTGAAGGAGAGTAGCTCTGCACTTAGACATTATATCTGTGAACTTTTGATGCATAAAATAGCTTTGGTCTTTTGGTAACCCCTCGAAATAATAATTTTTTTTAAAAAAGATAAATTTAGAGATGTTGGCGAAGGCACGAAAAAAAGCATTTTTTTAGTCATATTTTGAATATTCTGAAAAATATATAACCTTTTAAAATTATTGATTTATTATTGATTATTTACGAAGCCTAAAGACCAAATTACCACAATCAATTGATATCCATAAGATTATGAAAATATTTTTACCGCCGCGTACTTTTCAGTGGTCGAAAAATCGACCATTGGCCAGAAGTCGTCATGTATGTACATATGTATGCCAACAATTGTTTGTTTTCATGCTTGATTATGATTTGACCAAAATTACATACATATATATTTGTTTTTATTTGAAATTAAATTTTTATTAATTTATAAAAAAAATAATTTAAAAAAAAAACACAAAAAAAATCCAAAAATATTCTTGATTAAGGTCCTAAATGTAAGTCCTTAAAAGGAATTAAAAAAATATTGGCTATTTCTGGTAGCGGCCGAAAATGGGTTAAGTAAGTTATGATTGAAGTTAGTTGAGTTTTTGGTTATTGCAATGCAAATGCGTTTAGTGAAAATTACTTTCGAGAGATGTTATTGCTAAAGAAGGCCGCAGTGGGACAAGCCGTTAAAATTTCACTTTATAATTTATTTTGTTTAAGTTTCGTGAGAAGCTCAAATTGGACCATGAGTGAGTGATTTCATGATTGATTGCACTTTCATAAAGAGCCTTCATGGCCTAAGTGGGCTGCGCCTTGGGCACCCACTTCTACCTGTCTACCAACTATTAAAAACAATTCTGTGTTCTTACCTTAAAACTAAGAACAAAAAATGCATGTCAAAAGTATCCGTACACAAACAAAGCTATTCTTTTATTGAAACTTATTCGAATGTTAGTATGTAATTAATTTTTTGTACTAAATAACTAATAACTGAAATTTTCCGGGATGAAGAGATTGAAATCTCTAGTATGTAGTTATATGTGTATGGATGTATCTGTGTAGTTAATCAAAGCTTTCGAGCTTTAGGTTGTCGTATTTGGTGCCTTTATGAAAGCTTTAATTTACCGACAGTTACTTTCAAACTGTAGACTGTGAATGAAATCACAGGTATTCTTCCTATAGGGTCATTCTTTTACAAACCGAACAACTTTTTTGACCCCATAATTTATATTCATACCAAAATTTTTTTTTCACTTCTGGGCATAAAATTAACCGAGACGTATATCAGAATTTATTGGAAAAAATTTTTTTTTCTTTATATAATTATTTAAAATTTTGAAAGTTACGCGTATTTTGCTAGATTCTAACATGTTTAAAATTCAATATCTCCGGTTCGGCTTATCTTATCGACACAATTTCAAAACCGTTTTTTAGCTTATTGTATGCACTTTAGAGGAATATGTTTTAAAATTTTTTTTATTTTTAATAAAAAAAGTATATTAACAATTTGATTGTTTAAACAATTTTTTGATGATGTTCCCCAAAATCAATTTGATTGAAAAAAATACTGCTATTTTCGCAATGTTATTACCTACAAAACGCATATTTCAAAAAAGTGGAGACTTAATTAGATCATAAGATAGAAAAAAATGTCCACCGCAAGTCAAGCGTGACGAGTCCCATCAAGTCGCCCACCCACCTTATTATTTGACGCATGCTGTATTAATCCTAGAATGACCAAGGTAGTCAAAGTGACCCCATTGTAAGTGAATCCATTTTTTTTAATTATTTTAATATTCACGCAGACATACCGATCGTATTATATGGTGTACTTCTGTTTCAAGCGTAATGCATTAACTGTGATTTAAATTTGCTAATCATTACCTTGAAAAGTAGGTGAGGTACGGACCTACGGTTGGCATATTTGGGTTAACTCATATTTCTCATAATTATTTTTCTTAAAGTTATTATTTATTACCAATTATGTGCTCGAAGGCTCACCAAAATATACATAGTTTTCCTAATTTAATGTCAAAAATAAATAAATGTAAAAATTCTTCTTATTCATATTGCACAGTTTGCAGCGCACTGATTTATGGTCAGCCTTCGTAGTATAAAAATTTCAATATCAACCTCTTCATTGTCCTTTTTAATAAAATATTTTCTTGATGTCAATGGCAAACGTTGGCCCTCAGGATTTACTTTCGGCATGTTTATTTTTATTTTTTCATTGCCACATTTTAGTGCCGGCCACTGACTCCACAAAAGCTTTATGCACAGTGGCTTTTGGCGGCTTTAATGGCACCAGATGCAGTTTAAGATTATTATTTTTTTGTTTACCAACAACAACAACCAGCCAATCTTGAAGATAGCGATGTGTACAATGCAATGCCGCTGTGAATAAATGAATAAAAATAAGCTGATCTGCTATCTGAAATCTTTTCTCTGCAATTATCACATCAGTTTGATGCATAATATTCTGCAAAAGTTATTGTTCGTAGCAATCGCTTGATAAATAGGACGAATGGATGCGGGGATAGAAAGCGGGATAGATGAAAAAACAGAGGCAGGGACAGATAGCTGTACACATAAAACCGACAAATAGACGCGTACAGACAGATAGAACAGACTGTCATAATTTTATTCCAAAAGCTCAAGTTTTTCAAGTAATTTTGTGTACTGGACAAACGGATGAACAGATTGATAGACGGACAAATGAAAATACAGATAAAAGAATAGACAGTGTCGTGGACATTTAGACAATTGATCTCATCTCTCTTATTTCAATATACTTTAAGTTATCATTTGTATGGAGGACCGCCGTAAATAAAGTTAATCAATATGACGATCTGATATTTGAATGCCTTCTCTTTAGAATTACCGACGAACTGTAATTTCAATAAATACAGTCCTGTAAAAGAGGATTTGAGATTTTTGCTGATTTGTTTTTATGTTTAAATTTAAATTGAGTTAAAAGGATCTGCTTGCAATTGAATGCAAAAATATTTAAGCACTTTACTCATCCCAATGCCCTCCGGTTGTTACTCCCGTGAGGGTAATTTTTGTGAAGCCCCACATACATAAAATTTATTTGAATATAGATAAACTGCGGCTTACTACTACCTTTTATCTCATGGAAAACTACCGTTGAATGAAGAATATAAACGAAGAATATAAGTGCACTTTGCATACTTGAAATGTCACCCACCCAACACACAAATACGATGAAAAGCTTGTGGCATCACGCAAACTTTCAATGCCATAATACCATATAAGCCAAAAATTCATGTTTTTAAAACAATGTAAGGCTTCAAACTTAGATCTGTTGAAAACTTTTTTTTAATATGGCAGGTACTTTGTACAACTCCCTCCAGCCCTCATTGTCTGCAGGACGAAGGTGGTCTAACCAAGAGTCAAGTTGGAAAAAAGAAAAAACATATTTAAAAAAACACAAACATGTACGTTTTCGTATTTCATTGTAAAGGAAATCTTACAAGCTATAATATAGTAGCAACCATATTATAACTAAATAATGGATTTTTTCGAGAAAAATATCCATTTTCATAAATTTTATTAGAAAACAAAAATTGTTTCGCTTACAACTTATTATTAGTACATATTACATATATAATGTTGTATACCAATAGGAAGGTTTGAAAAATACCTTTCATTTCATATCATATCTTGTAAATCGATTGAGAGAATTGATTGACTTATTTTGATACAAATTTTGAACTATGACCTCGAGCCACGGCTTTTGTGGGCGTTTTCCAGGAAAAATGTTTGCAAAATTTTTACAATTTCGGTTTTTTTTCATGAGGGTTTGCCATTCTACATTTGTTCCTAAAAGGTCCTTTTTACTTTGTACTCTTTTATACCTGCAACGTCGTCCACTGGGCATCCAAACTGTCATAAGAGAAGTTAACAACACACTGTAGGTGATCCAAGAGCTCTACCTCTGCACCGTCCCCCCCCCCTCCCTACTCATTCCAAACAAATCAATGTTCACGTAACTTAATGGTAAATTAATGAAGAGCCACTCTCCATCAAACTTGAACACTTGCACAGTCACATACAGAGACAAACATGAGTGCGAAGTGTATAATATTCCTTGCGAAAGGACGTGTGTCGACAAAAAACTCACCACTAACCTTGCAAAACAGCCGTCGAACGGGAAGACAAGGCTGCGCCGGCGCTGGACCAGAGTCCGCCCCACTGAATTCGCGATTTCGTGTTCTTCGTTCGTGTTCTTTTAAAGTTTAAACCTTTGGCTACGAATTGCCAGCTTGCCAAAAGCAATAACAACTATTAAAAACCAAATAACTGCTGATAGGACAGTCAAAACACGAATTAAAATAAAAAAACCAACTGCACTTAGTGACTGCGTTTAATTTACTGTCCTAAATTTCGGCGCCAAAAGTAAACAGACATCAGTTGTGCAAGCATTGCCAGAGTGAAGTTACCGGGCTGTGTTTACTTTACAACGTAAGGTCGAGCGGAACCGGAACTGATCGAGTGCAGTTGGGATGTTAGGAAAATCAGAAAAGCGGCTAGTTCGAAAAGCACGCTATGCAAGAAATATGCGCTGTCGTTAACCCTTCTGTCAATACGAACGTACATGGGTATCTTTTGCATTTTTCAAATAAAAATATTCTAATTTCGGCCAAGGAGCGCTATGCTACAATTTTTAGTATCTTCCTGAAAATCAATTGACTACCTATTAGATAACTTATATAGAAAGACAACTTTTTCTGGACATTCTTTAGAACCGCTTTTTAACACTATCCCTTTGTTCTATACCAAGGCACCTGTGTGTCTTCATATAAAATACAGTACAGTTTCGGAAAATTTTATTTCAGTTCGCTGAATTAAAAGCGTTCATAACGTCCAGTGTCCTGTTGCACAGTATTTTTTCCATCCCTTCGAACCATCTCTTACCTGCCAGTGCCTCGCGAACGTTATCACAGACCATAACGATTGCATCGACAGAGAATCCTTTCAACCTTTCTAGAAAGGGGTCAACGCGTGAGCACACAATTCGCTCCAGAACTTTTCCTGCTGTGTCTGGCATGCACAGAGGTCTGTACGAAGAGGTTTTGTCTGGCGGTTTGTCACCCTTGGGTACCAGGACTAGTGTTTGTCGTTTCCATCTTTTGAGAAAAAGGCCCTTTTGTAGACGTCGGTTATATAACTAGCAGGCTTGCCTTTGAGCGTTTGAGAATTTCGTCGATTGTAACTAGAGGCACGGCATCATTCCTGAAGTCTTTACTAAAGTCGATTTTGTCATGTTGGGGGAACAACCTGGACACTATTTTCGCAGCCATGCTTGACAGTAAGCTTGCCTTGTCAGTATTTCTAAGCTTTATTAACACAATCTTGTAGGGTTCCCCAGGGGTTGTTGTCAACGTTGTCCCTTAGTTCGATAATTTAGTAATTGTTGGATGTTGATTGCAGTGAAGAGAGGAACCAAACTGTTATATGCTCAGGACGAAGTTTATTAAGGGAATGAAAAAATATTTCAATTCAAATTTCAAACATATGATTCCAAGGGTCGAACAATTTATACAGTGAGGATATAGTTTTTTTTGTTATCTCAACAGTAATAGTGTTAAGCATAGCTGTAAGTGACACCTTGTATAAACATTAAACAAAGCTTCATACATTGAACCGTAACAAATCAAACATTAAACAGTAACAAATCAAACATTCAACAGTAACAATATTGAACTGTAACAAAGCAAAAATTGAACTGTAACAAATCAAACATTGAACTGTAACAAAGCAAACATTGAACTGTAACAAAGCAAACATTGAACTGTGACCTATCACACATTGAACTGTAACAAGCATTGAGAGATCAGTAACAGTGTTGCCAGATCATGAAGATTTCCTCCTAGATTTAGGAGATTCTTGGCCTTTTACGAGAATCTTTAAGAGAAAGAATTGTTTAGGAGGAAGTTTAGGAGATTAATATTTAAAGTTTACAAAAGCGATTTTGATGGTGATAAATTTGACATAATTAGTGTCACTGAAGCTTTGAATATTGCAAGTTAAAGTGTCTAATTTAGTTTACTTAATTTGTATGCTTCAAAGTGTATAATTTATGCAATGAATGAAGGAAGTTTTCAAAAGCGAATTTCATACCGATCTAATTTTTTATATATTTTGCTTGTGTTAGGTTGTTGATAAGGTGAAGATGAATGAATAAAAAGGCTGCAATACAAACAAAAAACTAAATTTATTTGTATTTGTTTATGAGAAGTTTAATTCCTTAGCTTATACCAAATTATATACAATATATAATTTATTCCCAACAAACAAATGGTCAGAAAGGGGATATTCTCACAAATCAAATTAATAAAAAATCCTACTTTCCTACACTTTTACAGCCCGCTTCACAACGCTTTAAAATTTCCGAACGGCAACGCTGGTTGCGATGTTGTCATCAACGTTGCCATTTCCGTTTCCTTACCGCGGCATAGCTGCATCGCATGTGTTGTGTTATACGGTATAACAGTTTTCGCATTTAAGTCAGTTTAGCATTTTACTTTTCAGTTTAACTCTTTCATCCGCGTCGTTGTACTCCCGGCAAATTTTTCCGGATTTGAAAACGCTGTCTGGATCCAGATATAACCGTCACATCACCGGTTTCTGTCTGACAGGGGAGATATTTAAGGT
Organism: Melieria picta; assembly: GCA_964056695.1. Lineage (NCBI taxonomy): Eukaryota > Metazoa > Arthropoda > Insecta > Diptera > Ulidiidae > Melieria > Melieria picta. The sequence continues at coordinate 18,295,180 of OZ057400.1, forward strand.
AATCGCCGAGTAGTTGTATGTGTCACCAAACTGTGTCACAAATGTTTAGATGGAGTTTTGTATTGCTTGCTTATATGTAAGTCATTTTTTTGCCATATGTCCTCTAAGTAGTTCCACGTCTCAGTTCGATCGTCTTTGCTATTATATATTAGTTTCTTGAGTTATGCTAATATTCAAAGCATCTGAGGCATCTAATTGCATAGGCAGGCTGATCAGCGCTGTTTGAGTTCCGTTTCTTGTCAGTCGAAGTGATTTCACGGCGCTTTTTTGTACGCGTGTGACATTCGCGAACTGCTCGTTAACCCTTCTGTCATAACAAAAAATTTGCACCTTCGTATAGAACAAAGGGGTAGTGTAAAAATGTCGGTTCTAAAAATTATTCAGAAAACGTTTTCTTTCTATATAAGATATCTAATAGATAGTCAATTGATTTTTAAGAAGATACTAAAAATTTTAGCATAACGTTCCTTGGCCGAAATTAGAATATTTTCATTTGAAAAATTCAAAATGTACCCAGGTACCTTTAATATATATTGACAGAAGGGTTAATGACAGCACATATTTCTTCTTCCAATGTCACTTCGTTCAGGTCACGACATGCAACAGTTGTTTCGTGGCATATTTAGTAGTTTCACGCAAGCTGAATCGTTTCAAAGCTGCATTGCGTGCTCTCCGATCTTGCCGTTTTTCTGATTTTCCTCACATCACCACTGCACTCGATCAGTTCCGGTTCCGCTTTCAATTGCTTTAGCATGTACACACCTGTCTTCGACCTTCCGCTGTATAACAGTTTTGCCCGTCGGCCACTAAATACAGTCCAGTAACTTCACTCTGGCAATGCTTGTTTACTTTTGGCGCCGAAATTCATTGCAGTAAATTAAACGCAGTCACTAAGTGCAGTTGGGCTTTTTTATTTTAATTTAAGGTTTGGCTGTCCTATCAGCAGTTATTTGGTTTTTAATAGTTGTTATTGCTTTTGGCAAGCTGGGCAATTCGTAGCCAATGGTTTAAACTTTGAAAGAACACGAACGAAGAACACAAAATCGCGAATTCAGTGGGGCGGACTTTGGTTCAGCGCCGGCACAGCTTTGTCTTCCCGTTCGACGGCTATTTGGCAAGGTTGGTGGTGAGTTTTTTGTGGACATTTATTGACACACGTCCCTTCGCAAGGAATATTATACACTTCGCACTCGTGTTTGTCTCTGTGTGAGACTGTGCAAGTGTTCAAGTTTGATGGAAAGTGGCTCTTCATTAATTTACCATTAAATTGCGTGAACATTGATTTGTGTGGATGGATGGGGGGCAGCGATGCAGAGGGAGATCTCTTTCATGACCTGCAATGGGTTGTTAACTTCTTTTACGACCGTTTGGATGCCCACTGCAAGCCGTGGCGTTCCAAAGTAAAAATGACTTTTAAGAAACAAATACAGCAAAGCGAGCACTCATGAAAAAGAAAAACGGAAAATTGGGCTTTAAAGAGCTTCCTTTTGCGAATCTAAAAAACTAAAAATTGTTCCTAGAAAACGCCTACAAAAGGCATGGCTCGAGGTTATAGTTCAAAATTTGTATCGAAATAACTATCAATTCTCAATTGATTTACAAGATATGGGTATGAAAAGAAAGATCTTTTTCACATCTTTCTGTTTAACATTATTTTTTTTAATATGTACTAATAATAAGTTATAAGCGAAAAATATTTGTTTTTAAATAAGATTTATAAAAATGGATTTTTATTTCTCGAAAAAAATTCATTAATAAGTTTGTTACCGTATTATAGCAGGTGAAATTCCTTTTACAATGAAATATAAATTTTATGTTATCGAAAATGTTATCGGACATGTTTTTGTTTTGACGGAAAACGTTTTTTTCTTAAAAATATTTATTGAACATTTAGTAGGTACTTAATATTTATTCAACATCCCTACTGATGGACACAATTTTTAAACGAAATTTCAAAGAAAACAAATGTTAAACGTTTTTGCTTCTGCCAGTTTCTCAATTTCGTTTTGGTTCGGTCTATTATGAATGAATTTGTTTATCGATAAGAGCACGACAAAGGGTTGCATAGCGAATAGAGCTCAATTTATGGTCAATTCAGCGCTAATTGCAAATACAGGTCTCCCTCGTATAGCGCGGTACTTCTACAACGCGTTTTCGATATAACGCGATTTAAAAAAAACAGTTTTTTTCATTGTTTTTTAATTTTTTAAATAAAGTATGAATTTTGATTTTGAGTTGGAATGTACATACATCTTTAATTTAGTACCTATTTTATTTTGGAAAGAGCTTATTGGAACATAACCCTAAAATTTATATGCAAGTTAACCCTTTACACGGTACAGTTGCATATCTGCAACCAACCGTAAAATTGCCTGTAATTTCGGAAGTAATTATCAAATCTACTCGTTTTTGCTATATTACAACTATGCAAGGTTCCTTTTTTGAAATACTGGCATTAATAGTGGGAAAAAGTAGCTAAATTTTACTTGACAGCACTTATTTTACCGTTTTTGCGAAAAGTTGCACGCATTTATTTTAGTGAAACAAAAGTGATTAAAACTTATTAATAAAAAATACACAAACACTTGGCGGAGTAGGACTTTGCTACAACAAATGCATTAATTGCTTTAAAAATTTTCATTTAAAACTAAACATATTAAAATAAAAAAACAAGTTTTAATGCTTTTTGCTTTTTTTGTTTTTAATGTTGTTTACAAAAAAACCTTAAAAAAAAAGAATATTAAAAAATAAAAACATAGGGGTTTTTTTTTTAATTTAGGTTTATATCTAAAAAACAACATTTGATGAAAAAATTCGCTGTTGCCGTGTAAAGGGTTAAGTCTTCTATAACGCGAATCACATAGCGCGGAATTTTCCTGGAACGTAACCAGCGCGTTATACGAGGGAGACCTGCAGTTAAATGAAGAATTTGTATAACAAATTGAGATCACTTTAGAGCTAAATTGAGAAAATATCTTAATTGCGCCATTTAGCTGGTTGCTTGAACAGGGTATACTCTGGAACTCGGAACTTGGAACACGGGTTTCAGAATATCTTTCGAAGATTTTCAACTTACAACGTAAAAGAAAAAAATAAAAAACCAAAAACCACACACGTGTGCACACAACTCAAAAATCAATTGAACTTAAAAAACCATTCGAATAAAATCGTAAAATAATGCAGCGACAATTGATTAGCCATTGAAGCCAGGCTAGGAGACGTGACTGCTGGCGCGTGCTTTTGCTTTTGATTTAATTTTTTATTTTTTTTGTTTTGTTGTTTTGCCACTTAAGTATGCAGTGGACAGTGTAAAAAATAAAAGCGCAAAGACCAAAACAAAAGCGAAATTAAATCAAAACAACAACAACACGTACAGCGTAAAGTATACAAATCGCATGCAGAAAAAGGGCAACTGCGCTGGAATGAATGAATGAGGCGGTGAACGCTTGCGCCCGTGGAACTGACAGTGGCTTTGGTGTTCGACCCGTCATCAGTGGCTAAAAGCGACAGAGCGCGTGCGCTCTAAAGCTGAGCGACGCTTGTGACGCGCCTCAAAGCTGCGGCGACAGTGTTCGAATGTTGCGTTGTTATCGCGTGGTTTTGTTCATCTCACAATGACAACAACAAAATCAACGTTAACTGGTTACAGCTTGCAGCTGTAGCTATAGCTTATGTTCGCTTGTATTTCGATCAATACGAAAGCCAATAACAACAACACACCTTAAACACGTTGTCAGTCCGCTGTTTCGACGGTCCGTTTGTCTGTCTGTCGTTTGGAGTCGGTGTGCGCGCCAACTGGTTGTTGTGGCATTTTTGGTCATTTGCAATATTTGTTCCGATCAACGGCGGACTCGGTCCATAACAATAACAGCAACAAAAACAGCAGCAGCGGCCATAAAACCTGCCAGCACATGTGCTCGTGTTCGGCTGTTGTGATTGTTGTTGCCATTTAAGCCAAAACAACAACAACAGCCGCTGGCAGCGAAGCGCAGAAAAAAAAACATAAAAGAAATGACAAAAATAGTAATTTCAGTTTATTTTTAGAATCGGCCAACAATAACACAACGGGCAGCAGCAACAGCAGCAATAATAGCAGCCGCAAACCAGCCGGTCAGCCAGTCAGTGACAACAGCAATTGCTGCAAATCGATCACGTCCACACCGCCAGGCACCGCACGCCACCGACCGCCAATCAGTTGAAAACTTGAATATTTGCTCGTTTGGCCAAAATGAGCCGCGCACCGTTGACTGCCTTTACTTGCAAACCGGTGTCGTCTTGTTTTTGTTGTTGTTATTGCTTCTGTATTGTATGTTGCAATTGGGCAGCGCAACACTTTATGCTGCACATTATGCTGTCGCTGATAGTGTCTTGTTACTGTTGTTGTTGTTGTTTTTGCGTATCGTATTTACCACTTTTCGGTTACAACTTTTCGATTTTTCGATTTTTCGCTTTTTATGATTTTTTATTTTTGCTCGTTTTTTTGCAACAACTTTAATTGCAGTTGGTACTTGTTGCTAAGCGCCGTTTTTATACAACTTCACTGCCTCTTCTTCTTCTTCTTTTCACATTACCTGCTTTTTTCATTTGGCCGCACATTTCTTTCACCACTTTTACATTCTTCCTTTAAACTGTTGAGATTTTGTTTCTTTGCTGCTGTCTTTTTCACAGGAGTCGCATTTCGAGAAATTTATTGACATCAATTTCATTTTGTATACTTTTTCCATGTATTTGGGTTAAGTTGTTATTCAAAAAAACCTCAAATTAAATGCAATAAATATGAAATGACTCAGGTTCGAAACGTAAAATCATTTAAAATGTGTTCCTACTTTCTTTATTTTAAATGTATTTACATAAGTAAAAGTAATGCAGCTGATCTGCATGGGCTTCTGCTTCATCTTCTTCTTTTTCTTCTGTCTAATGGTTACGTTAACCCTTTGTTACTTATTTTAACGCGTCTCCTCTCACTGCAGTAAAGTCGCTTCTAAAAATAAAAGAAAAATAATGCCAATTACCGTTCGGAGTCAGCGTTTTACTTTAGATCTCTCTCTCTTCCGTATGAAATGTGTTCATAAAGAAAAAAACATATGTTGCATACCGATTTCAACGGATTGAATTGTGGGTTCACAATGAGCCATACAGACCGACGTGTGTCTCATGCAGCGGCAGCCACCATATCCTAACCTAACCTAACGTAAAATTTTGATTACATGTTCTAAGCGAAAAAATGTTTATGGTTTTTATTTAAATTCGTATAACTGAAAGCAGCAATTAGGACCATAAGTAGGGACAGCCATAGATAAGAATCCAAATGCCATATCGATTAAAATTGTGACTTTTTTGTTAGACGCAAACATAAAAACAACAACAAATTGTAACAACCTCATCTATGTACAAACTAGGCCTTGCCAACAGCGGGACATGAAGATTCTGCAATGAAGCTAACGAAACAATACTAACTGTCCGGCCCACACACACAGACGTGCAAAGTTTCTGGGGAAACATATCGTGGCCTCAGAAAACAAATGTCGTATGTCTTACTAAGCTCAATGGAACATACGACATTCGTTTTCTGAGGCGACGATATGTTGTCTCAGGGAAGAGGACCTGATGCAAATATTGCAGAAGGGTCTGATTCAATACCTGAGCATATAGTAGCATAAATAATTCTGTTGGCCAACGCAGGCGTAGTTCGTATCACTGGACTGTGCCAAAATAAACACTTTGAAATTCTTTAATGCAGTTCACCAGCGCGGTCACTTTATTTACAGTTTTACACTTTAATGTTTTTACGCTTTACTGATTCAGTAGCCACCACTTTCATCTCATTCTTCTCAGTCGCACTAAACCAACTTCCCTGATATCCTGCTCCTGTATGTCCCTGCGGCAGCATTTGTTTAGTTATTCCTTCGCAGAGCAGACATTGGTCAATTACCAGGTCATGTAGTTAGCGTTAAGTCGTTCGTTTGCCCTGACTTGTTTCATCATCCTCGATTGTCAACATGAACTGAACTACCATCTCTGCTGTCAGAGAAGAAGCTGAAATTCAATCTGTATTCGTCATCCTTAAGTGATTTCTTGCGTTGGTAAATCGACTGCAGTTCGTTATGACATGGTCTACACATTCCTCCTCGCCGTTACAGTATAGAGAGAAAGGATCGAACATGTATGTATAAGTATTTGTACAAATATTGTATAAAGTATTGTTAAAAATTGCGTAAATTAAAAATCATTTCTCCATGTCTGCGCTTGGTCCAAGTCTCTATGTCAGGGATAAGGGATCAGATGGTAAGTTCAGTCATTCGTGTTGTCTCGTGTTGCATATGCAAGGGGCCGCATTATCGTCACAGTATAAAACACCACATGATTTCAGGGGATATTAGACACAAACGTACCGAGTGGACATTGTCGATTTGAACGTTTTGCCAAAAGACCAAAGTCTTCACAGTTGGAATTATTGCTGCAGTTGGAGACTAAATGAAGAGAAAGAGCATACTACTAATATACAGCTACACGGTGCGCCAGCGACGCCTGTAAGGGGAAGCGAGCCTTAGCGAAAAACAACGCACCAAACCAATCTTAGCGAAGTCCCCAACCATCCTGCTGTGATCTCCCTTACACAACAGATGGCGTTATGAGCGGTAGCTCACAAAATCGAAAGCGTCGTTCCTAAGCGGCAGTAGATGGCAGCCCCAGGACTTAGGACTATTTATCTGCGTTCGGCCAATCAGCTACCCTGGCAGGAAAACACAAACGATTAATCTAACCAACGCAATGCAATATCGTTTGGGGGCTCTTGAGAGGAGTGAACAAGGAAAGAAAAAGACATAGGTAGAAAACTATAAGACCATCCCTTCTTGGACAACTTGTACGACCTCAGTTTATGTGAGAAACTAAATCTAAGACTGGTCTTGATCGGCCTAATGATGTGCCATTTTCTATGGCAAAATCACATAGAAAAAATTTACATATCCCTATGTCTTGCCTGTAGAGAGAACGATGAGACGTCGGACCATTTTCTGTGTGTCCGAACCAGGTTTAAGACATTTGATGATGTGTAAAGAATCGATCATCACTGCTTTAAAGCATGTTGCACAAAATAATACTTATGAACTTATGGACTGAAGCATTAACCACTTTTTGCTTTTGACCACAGATTTCCAGCCTCTTACTTTCCTCTTTCTCTCCTTACTTACCAATCGAGGCCGTCTGCCTCATTCATTCACAGCACTGTGAAGCTAAAATTAATCGCTCAGCTTTAAAATAATTTTTTAACAAAAAGTACAACAATAACAAGCCATAACTTTATGCAGAGAGAATTTATGCAACCACAGTGGGGATATTTTTAACGTTGCCTTGCAGCAGCCAACAAACACGGCGCATACAGAAAAAGAAGGGAAAACAAGGCAGAAAAGTAAAAAATACAACAAGCAACAAACGCGACCAGCTAGATAGAAGAGTTGAAAATGCGCAAAAACAAATAAATCCAACGAAATAAAGTAAACAACTCAAAAACAAACTTGCCAAATGTACGCGAAGGCATTTGGTGCGCGCGCATGCGCGAGTCATGGGTTCGCATGGCGGCGCGGAAGGTGACGACTGCTAACTGTCGATGGCGTCCAATCGACACGCAGCTGCTGAAATCTTTTGTTTACACACATGAATAACAACAACAACACAGCAACGTTAAACATGTAAACAGCGAGCAAAAAACAAGGCAGATGAAGAAGAAGAAGAATGAAATAGCAACAAGAGCAACAGTCATAATGAAAATATATATTAAAACAACGCATGCAGAGTTAATTGGCATTTGCATACCAATAACAATGCAGTAACAATAACAACAACTACGTACAACAGCAACCTAAATATGGCACACATATTGTAAATGTGATCGATGATTAGCGTTAACAACTGTTGTTGTTGTTACTGTTGAAGGTTGCAGGAATTGTTGGTTGCAAATAAAAAGTATCTATTAAAATCTGCATAAGGCACAAATTTGTGATGTGTTAATTAAGTTTCATGAGCTAATTATCACAGACAGTAGAACTGCAATAAAAATAGCAGCTTAGAGAGTAAGATCAGTATTGAAAGAAGAGAGAGAGAGAGATTTTTGAACTGAAAGAGCTTCAGGGCTTAGTGTGATCTCCATACTGAAACACTGAGAGAACTCAGTTTCCACAGAAGTCATTTGAATTGAAGTGATCTTAGCAGTTGACTGGGTGAGAGTTGAGCATGTTGTTCTCTCTTCAGCTCTGGGGTGGCGATCGGTCCAAATTCCAGCTGCTAGTAAAATGAATACGCACCCTACACGAAGGCACTGTAGACTCCATTTGTAATGAAATTAGATTGGTTGATATTGTTTGGACAAACAACTTGTTAACGCTTGGAAAGTGGGCCAAAAATTGGGTTTGTTTTTGGCACTAAGTCCATTCGGTCTGTTCGGAAAATCTCATGAAAGTTGCTTATGTTAGAATTAATTCCATATTTTTTGGGCCTTTGACTTAGGAAAAGGGATTACCCCCACTTTTTTGGATAACACTGATAAACAGCAAAATGCCTCTTCTGGTTTTGAAATCAGTTCTAATGTAATTAGAAGTGGCTGATTTCAAATTCGCAACCCGTTTTTACAACTTTCGAAACTCGAACTCGAAACTTTCGAGTTTTCGAAATAAACGGGCGTGTAAGTTTTTCGGATTTTCATTGACTTTTATCACATTTTCGGTTGTAATTTCTAAACCAATGAACCTATTGACATGATTTAGAATTTTTGGATTTTTGTTGCCTTGTGTAACCGGGTCCAGAGATTTAAAATTTGGAAAAAAATTGCATTAAAATTATTTTGTTTTGTATTAGCATTTCATAACAAAAAACAGTTTAGAGTAGAGAATAAAGAGAGTAGAGTAGAGTTCGAAGAATCATCCAAATTCCTTGGAATTATTCGGGTGAAATATTCGATCTGTCAACTCTACTTAGGACGTACAAACGATCAAATATTTTGGAGTAAAAATTTGTGTTGTTGTAACATGACATTTTTTCTATGTTGTGTGTTGAGCTCTGGGATGACATCAATTGAGGTTCAAAGAAAATCTTGACAATTGTTGAATTCAAAGTGATCTCACAATCAGCCAAAAGCATTCAAAAATGTATAACCCATGCATTGAAATACTTGAAATCAAAGTGATTTCAGATGCAGCAGAAAAGAGTTTGATAATTTCTAGCCGATGTTTGATAAAATCTACGCTGCAAGCACTGAAAAATAAGCGTTGAATTATTTCTTATTTGGACTATTTTCTCGAAGTCTGAAGTCAATAGGCTCAATAAATCACGATTCTTTTACCCCTTTGTTGACTTAGTCAGATTTTATGCACAAATATTTGTCTTATTATATCTAATTTGAAATGCTTTGCCCATATTTGAGTGACTTCAGGTCCGTTAAATCATGTTTCTATGAACCACAGTATACAGTAGACCAGATTTTGACACGGCTTCATATTTCTTCTTAAATAGAAAAAACATGACACATATTTTGTCAAAAAGTTTCACCCCTCAAATCGCTCTCTGATTCATTGAAGTGCAGCCAACATTCTCGATCACTTTTTTGCGATTCGATACTTTGCTGCATACTACAAAAATTGTTATGTTAGATGTGCTGCTACAGCAACGATTTCCTAGAATTTTCTTGGAATTTTAAATTTTGTTTGAAACCCCACCAAATTGTAAACTACTTTCTATTATTCAGGATTTTTTTTTTTTGAGCATTATTACATAAATGACAAAACATTTTTCAAATGTCAATGTTTCAAACAAGGCCGTCATTCTACTTGGTTCACTTGAATAATTTCGCCTTGAACAAAGTGTTAACCTGTTGTCAACCCCATTAGATTTCGATTTTCATAAAAGTGAAAAACACGTGTCTAATTATATTTCATTTGGAGCACGTTTACCAAGTTTGAAGTCAAAAGGCACATTAAATCATGTGTTTTCAAAGTTTCTCTAAACAAACTTTGAATCCTCTAAACAAACTTTTAATGGGCCTACAAGGCTGGTTGTAACATTTAAGGGTCAAGTCTTTACTAATTTGTATTTAAAATACAGACATAAAATACGAAAAACTTACGCATTTCCTTTACATTCCATTTAATATGAAAATTTGTAAAAAATATATAAATGTTTGCATTTTAAAGAATTTTTGAAATATTCAAAATATAAAAGTCGGCAGCCCTACCAATTCGTTTCTCTTACTCAACATTTTGCTCTTCTTCTTGTCTCGCTTGGCGCTCAATAAGTTGCTTCAATCATGTTGGCAGCGGCGCAGTGGAGTCGCTTCGCTGCTTTTGGCGTCATCGCTTCTGCCGCCAACACTGACTCCAGCGACGCTGCCAGCGCCGACCGCTCGCTCTTTACGATCATTGCCGGGCGCGAACGGGCTTTATGTGCAAGATCAGATGTTGTTGTTGTTGTTGTGTACCATGTATCCACATGGGCACGTTGTTGCTGCTGCTGTGGCTGTGGCTGCAAATAAGCCGTAAACGTCTGCGAATGACAAAAGGTGAGCTCAGTTGGAATTCGATACTCGGCGCAAAGCGTTCGTTGAGCGGCGACAACGCGTACAGACAGACGACAAGGCGAATCGTCTCGGCAGCGATTCCGGCTTGAATGCTGCTTGGCCAGCTACACAGCAACGATACAAGAAACGATTGAAATTTATACGAAATTGCTTTGCGAGAAACTCGGCAAAAATTCGACAATGTTTGTGTAAAAATGAATTCTGTTTTTTTGTTATAATTGAAAAAAAAATAATTAAAAAATTGTTTATGTTCAAGGTGTTTGTGCTGAAATAGTTTGCAAATATTTTGTAGTGTGTGATTTTACTTGTGGAAGAGGCAACAGCGCGTGCGCCAATTTCCATTACGGTTAGTGTGAAAATGCGTGTAAGGCAACAACACCAACAACCACACTAAAAACCAAATACAAATCAGTAGCAGCTGGAGTCAAATTCATGTTGAAGAAAAGTTTTAAAAATTCCAATTTTTAACCAAATTTTTACTACCAACAATTAAATTGATGCTTTTAAAAAAATTTCAACAATAGAAACAATTTTAAATTAAAAAGAAATCATAACTGTTTTATACAAATTGGAAGCGAATTTGCATTGGAATTGTAACAAAATGGTTACTGGGCAATGTGCGCGTGTCAGCTGCTGCAGCAACAACGCTGCCAGCATCCAATGCAGCTACTATACCGACAACAACAACAATAACAATAGTAAAAATAACAGCATTAAAAAATTTAGTGATGAGCATAAAGTTCGACAAAAGTGCGGAGACTACAGAAATGTCAAATGGCTCACTTTGCGTGCGACACTAATCGCCATCGGATCGGTGCTGACCGTCACCAGTGCTGCCGTTGCGGTACAGGGTGCCGCCGTGTACTCGAGTGAGTTGCACAATTTTGTTTTACAGTATATTAATGGTTTTTTTTTTTGTAATTATTTAAATGATTTTGTAATTAATATTGTTTACAAAAATTTCATTGTTGAGAAGGCGAGCCATTAAAAATGAAAACTGGTTAAAAAAGAAATACAAGTTAAATTATATTATATACAAATATTCCCTACATGACTTTGATGAGCCCAAAACATCAAAGTAAAAAGTAGTAAAAATATGATAAAAGAGTAAATTGTAAAAATTGTAAGAGTTAAAGTAAAACGAGTTCGATTATTTATGCAATATAGATGGCTTTAGTTAGTTGTCTGTATCTTACATTCTGGAAGTTCAATCCAGTGAAGTTAGATATCGTTGGAGAGATAAAATTCCATAGTAAAAAAACTTCTCAGACAGTTCTGTGATTGCTTGATTTAGTTTTGTTTGAGCGCGCATCAAAGATAGATAATTGCGATGGCGTTAGATAGATACGATTTCATAGAAAAAACTTCTCAGACAGTGTTTGAATGCTTGATTTAGTTTTGATTCAGTGCGCATCAAAACTGGAGACCATATTTTATAGTCTTCTACATACGAAAACTCAAGCTAGGCGACTGAAAATATTGATATCTAGTGTTCAAGACAATTCCGATCCTATAATTTTAATGTAAACTTCTGGAAATGTCAGTAAAATCATAGAAATCGTCGAGTCGGACTTTCGTGTGTGCACTGTTTCGATTGCCGAGGCTAAGAGTTAAACATTGCACAAAAAGCTCGTTCGAACTTGAATAAGGTTGGTTATAGAAAGATGCTCGATGTATTTGTGCCACACGAATTAAAGCAAAACAGCCTCATGAACCGAATTTCCATCTGCGAATTGCTGTCGAGTGGCAACAAAATCGATCCATTTCTGAAGTGAATGGCGTCGGATTAAGAAAAGTAAATCACTTACAACAACTTCAGGCGAAACGGACGTGGTTCGAATCGCGGTTATTCGGCGCATAGAGTGACCAAGCCAGCATTAGACCTCAGGAGGGTTTTGCTGTGTGTTACTATGCTAGAAAAAGCCTCCAATTTCAAGCAAAAATAATGGATTTTTCCTTCATCTACATATATTTTCAGTATACTTCACCAAAGTTTAGTTTAATTACATTTTTATTTGTAATTTAATTTTATTTTCTTCAGTATTTTTATTTTGTTCTTGTTTAATTAATACATTTTTTTTTAATTTTTCTGCAGTAAAAGAATATATGGAAATATTTTGTTACTTTTCATATATTTAGTTTCGAACTATAACAAATATTTTATGTATTTTTTTAAGTTACGAATTTTGTATTTAAGAATTTTTCTGCACCTAAAAATATAAAAATATTTTATCTTTTATATATTCATTTTTGAAAAATAACAATTATTTTGTGTATTTGTTTAATTCATGAGCTTTTTATTTAAGAATTTTTTATTTTTTATACATTTTTGTAATAAAAAAATAGTATAAAAAATATAAAATATTATAAAAAATATAATAATAAAAAAAAAACAAAAAATATATATGTCAATTTTTTTCTATTTTTTCATATATTGAGTTTTAAAATATAACAAATATTTTGAGTATTTGCAAAATTCTGGAAATTTGTATTAAAGTTTTTTGGTTTAATCATTATACATTTTCGTGATAATATAATAAATAATGATGATTATGATAATTAATAAATAAAATATCGATAGACAAAAAATATATATTAATACAAAAATATACGAATATTTTTCTTTTATTTTTTCTATATTCGTTTTAAGCATAATAAATATTTTGCATAATTCTTAAATTCATGAATTTTTTTTTGAGATTTTTTTTTCACAATTTTGTGATAAAATAAAATAATATAAAAAATATAAAATAAACAAAAAAATATATATAATAAAAAAATTGTAATAAAAAATATGTAAATATACAGGATTATTTTTTTGTATGTTTTTCATATATATATAAAAAAATATATAGGAAGATTTGTTTCTTACTTCTTATACATTTGTTTTTTAAATATAGGTAACAAATATTGTGTTTATTTTTTTAATTTATGTATTTTTTATTTAAGAATTTTTCTACAAAAATTTTTCTTTTGTCCTATGCTTTATTTTGAAAATTTTTTGAAATCATGAAATTTCTATTTCAAGAATTTTTTCACAAATAAAAAATATTCATGATTTATTTTGTTTGTTTTTCGGTTTCATGACTTTTTTTAACTACAATTTTTTACTAAAAAAAGTTCTGCTTTTTTTATATATATATTTCTTTAAATCAGACATTTTTTATTTAAACATTTTTCTACAATTAAAAAAATGTTTTTGACTCTGTTTTGGGCTTAAAATTTTGTAAATGTATTAAAAAATAAAACAAAAATATTTCAAGTGTATTTTTGTTGGATTTTCCAACTGCCAACAAATTATTTGCCATTTTCACCTCATATGGCAACAATTAAAAAATACTAAAAAAAATAAATTAAAAATAATAAGAAAACATTTTCTCAAATGATTGAAGAGACAAACCAGAATTGAAGCAAAAAACGATACGCAATCGACAATTCGGACCGGTTTTGTAATGCGACAATTGCGCCGTTGCACACATTCGGCGCAATGCAACGCCACCAACAATAACCAACAACCAACGACCAACGCACATTGACCGCGTTGAGCGCGTTTTTCGGTTGGCATTACACCGGTGCTGGGCATCGCTACAAATACAAAAACAAACACAAATACATACAAACACAAATACAATGCAATCATCATAATTCGTTTCGCATTTATCGGGCGGCGTCACCCTCGTTTCCATTCACAACTGAATAAGCAACAACAAAATAAATAATAAAGCAAATAATGCCGAATGCGTTAAGTGTTGCTGCCAACAAATATTTGGAAATCAATTCAAAACCCGATTTAGCTTACACTTTTATTGTTATTTCTATAAATTGTAGTTGCTGTTGTTGTTGTTATTATTATTATTGTTTTTGTTGTTATTGTTGCTATTGTCAACATCGTTGTGCATTGCGAATGCGCGCAACTTGCCTGACAATTGTCCACATTGTCGATTTAGTGTGTGTCCGAACAAAAGCAGCAACAACTATTATCGGCAACCATTAACCCTAGTTCAACCGATAAACAGCCGCCGATAACAAATAGCCACAATTAGTATATAATTTCTCGCTTCGAACTCATTCCTTCATTTATCTTTTGGGCCATAAAAGTTGTTGATGCTGATTTTTTTTCCTGCCGCATTTGTTGTTATTGTAATTGAAATGTATTGCTTATTGCGCTCCACTCATTGTTGTTGCAAAAAAAATAAATATATTATACATATATATATATATATTTATTTACAAAAATAAGAAAAACAATTCAAACTGACAGCAAATGACAATCAAACCAGTCGAGAAGTGGGCACGCAGACTCGTTCAGTTGCCGGCGTTGTTGGCCTTCAGAGTGTCGGGTCAGGTGCACCATAAAAAAATGGTGCGCCGTCCACACAAAAGACAAACCGAAGCGTCAAGCGGTAAATAAAGCGTAGGGAAGTCGTTCAAGTACTCAATGCAGATAATGTTGAACGTTTAATAGTGAAGGAATTGAATGGTTTCAAAGCTGGACAGTGGCGTTGTCAATGCTTCACTTTTGTTTTTGTCAGAGCTGAACTTAAGTTCATAAGCAATAAGTGGCGGAAGGTTGTGGACTTGCCTTGGCCATTGTACAATGTCGGTGAGTGAGTGAGGTCGGGGTTCAACGTGGCCAGCAGATTTAGATCGAATGAAACAACTTTAAAGAAATACTAACAATAAAGTTTTTATTGAAACTTAGTTATAAGTCAGAGTTGGTAATGTTGGGCTGATTGGTTGGTTCCAGTGGCATTGCTTTGACTTTCAATAATATCCGAAACACCGTTTCGTTACCACTAAGCAATCCCAGTTAGTACTGGAAAGTAGTCTTCTGAATAGCCAACAAATTTAGCAAAGCAGCAAAGCAAAGCAAAGCAAAGAAGCAAATTTAGTGTACTACTGTGTCCAAAAAATAAGGTGACATTTGAATTTAAACTGCGCGCGTCGAAGGATTTGGAGAATTATTTTTTTTTTTAGTCAACAGTCAACAAGGAATATTATTTGAACGTTATGCGTCGTTTGCGTAACGCTATCCGCCTAAAAAAGCCGGAATTGTGGAAAGACAATTCTTGGTTTTTACACCACAATAATGCACCATCCCATACTGCACTCGTAATTCGTGATCATTTCGCCAAAAACTCAACCCATATCGTTCCGCAACCACCGTATTCACCTGATCTGGCGCCGTGCGACTTCTGGCTGTTCAGCAAGATCAAGAGACCGCTCCGGGGACACCGTTTTGAAACGATAGAGGAGATTCAAGCCGCAGCGAAGACGGAACTGAAGGCCATCTCGGAAAGTGACTACAATCAGTGTTTCGAAGATTGGAAAATCCGTTGGCATAAGTGCATTGCATCGGGGGGATTACTTTGAAGGGGATGAAATTGATTTGGAAGAATAAATAAAGAATTTTCAAAATAAATACAATGTCACCTTATTTTTTGGACACAGTAGTATGTGTTGATATCTCTTTCGAACGCAGGAATATTGGTTTACCCAGTCTCCCAGTGCTCAGTGTTCATTCTTTTCATATAGGCGCAAGAATATCCAACTATCTCTTACCCAGAACTTCTTGATGAAGTTTAACAGGCTCGTGGTCCAGTTTCTTTTGCAGTCGATACAAGAACAATGAAGCTTTTCAAGGTCTTTGAGTGAAAGTGAGAGGCACCCAGATTCATGTAAAACCAATTCGAATTATTGATGAAATTTGACAGGCTCGTGGTCCAGTTTCTTTTGCAGTCGAGACAAGAACAATGAAGCTTTTCAAGCAAGGTCTTTTAGTGAAAGTGAGAGGCACCCAGATTCATGTAAAACCAATTCGAATTATTGATGAAGTTTAACAGGTTCGATGGTTCAGCTTCTTCAGCAAACTAAACAAGAACAATGGAAATTTTCTAGGTCCCCGAGTGAAAGTACAACTAGTAGCACAGGGATTCAATCAAAGACAATTCGACTTTTTGATCAAGTTGTGTAGGCTCGATGTACTGCATCGCTCAGACTAAACGGGAAGCTAGACGCTAGGCTGGGCATTGATCCAGAAAGTGTTCTTCTACATTGTCTTTCTTTCTTCATCACCGCAGATTCTGCTGGCAGCAATGGACGAAAAGAGTTATTTTATAAATATAGAGACTATGATGAAATAGAGATAGGGATGACTCTAATGAGCAGCCTGATAAAAGTACTAAGTTTCGCTCTCATTATGGCTAAATGTTCTCCAAAGGGAAATTGACCTATGATGCCACATCCCAGGAGTTTCCGTTATATCGCTCAGACAAGACAAGTGCAGGGAAGTATTTCAGGTCATTTGCAGGAATATCTAACTGTCTCTTGATACAGATTCAGTTAAATCCATTCGAAGTTTCAATAAAGTCTAAAAGGCTCAATAGTCCAGCTGTTGCAGCATCGCTCATAGACAATGTGCCTTTTCCAGGTCTCCGAGTGAAAGTGCGGCCGGATTCGGTCAAAGTAAATATGGCTTTTTGATGAAGTTTAGAAGGTTTAAAAGTCCAGCTTCTGCTGCGTTGCTTAGACTAGTGAGGAATCTAGACACTTAAAACTGGCAGTGGTGGTTCGGTAGAGCAGAACAGTGATCCAGAAAGTGTTCTATCATCTTTGTGCTCTCTTCATCAGCGCAGCTTCTGCAGACATCATTGGACGAGAAATGCCACTTTACGGGCTTAAACCCTGTGGCACAGTGTCCTGTGATGATTTCTACTCGTATAACCAGCTTAACAAAAGTTGGTCAAAAAGCCAATCGCCTATGACCGCATAACCGCAGCTAGCCTTGCTACATTCTGGTACCCTCTATTTAACCCTTTCAGGACTACTGGGATAGTACGTCCTACCAAGTTTTTTATGTCCTTCAAAACAATTATTCAGATCTTATGACCCATGCAAGACGAGTGTAGACGAGTGTTTTACCAGCCCGAGCTAGGAATCGAACCTTGGGCCTCTGGTATGGGAAGCCAGTTTGCTACCTGTTGGACCAGCCAAAAAAAAACTTCATAGCATGGAAATATTTCTACCAAGAGTGTTTTTTGGTTTTCAAAATTAAACTCCTTTCCGAAAGGGTTAAGTTCTCTGCCGTTCTGTTCTTATACAACAAAAAGATTTTAATATTTAAGAAGAATTAGTCGTCAAAAGGGATCCATAGGGTTTGTCGTATTCGTTTTTCAGCTACGAGAATCTGTTGTTGATCTAAGCGAAGAAATCATTGAAGACTCTTAATTGAACTCTTAGGCTCGTAGGCTCGCTTGTCTCAAATGTATTTTGTCTTTAAATCGGTTTGTCTTCGAATCGCTTCAACCACTTCCGCTTCAAGCATTCTCGCCCACACTCGCAGCAATGTTTGCTTACACTAACAACTTTTCATTTGACCACTGGCGCGTTTCCAAGTATTCAGAGCCGAGTTCTGCAGCAGGCAGCAAGGCGCCCAAGGTTTAGGCGTTAATCTCATTAATTGCGAATTATCGCATTTCTTACCTCGGCGAGTATTTGTTCGATTCGTTGCCCGCTGCGCGGCGCTGCTCAACAACGGTGCACCACATCCAACGGTGCCCGTTGCCGCTGCGCGATTATAATCGACTTTATGCAATCGCGTTCAAGTGCAACAAACTTTGTTCGCGCACTTTTTTTTGTTTGTTTTTTACAGTTTTTGCTACAATTCTTGCGACTTTCGCAATCGCACAGAATTTTATAACAATTTACATTCATCATATAGAAGGTAAGAAGAAGAAGAAGCAATAGTAGCGATTTGCAAAAACAATGAAGAACAAAAAAAACTGCTATTAGTTACATTGAATTTGTTTGTATAGTAAATATTAAACACTCGTAGTAAGTTTTAGTGAGAATTTCGTGCGAATGTGCAATATGAGTCACTGTTTTCTTTTGTTGGCGCCGCTGGTGCATTGAACGTCACACTGTCGCTTGGTTTCCTCAATGACAGCTGCTATAATGTTGAATGAGTAAGAATATGAAATTCTGTGAATATTTTTTGGGTCAATGCAATGTGCTAAGAAATTATAAAAATGTATGTAATACATGGTACGCTCTGTCAGTAAATTACAGAGAATTTGTTATGTATATTCACAATTGTTGTTTAATTTGACAGTATTCACATTTCATTGCTGTTATCAGTACTAAACATTTGTGCGATCTGTCCATTGGTTTTTATAACAGCAGCTGTTTGAATTAGTCCACTTTAATGGTTGATCTTTTGCTCTTAATTTTCTTCTAAAATGGATCCCTTTAAATATGTTAAAGTGATGTTAAAGTGATTGAAATAAAATTATGGGAGTTGAATTGAATTGCACTGAAATGGAATATAAGTATTTCAGAATTCAGAATTTAATTTAGTAGGATTGAAATGGATTGAAGTGAATAGAATTGAATTAGTTGAGATGTAATTGAATGAAATTAATGTAAACTAGGCTGAATTCAGTGAAATAAAATTATTTGAAATGAATTTAGTTGAATTACATTGAAATGGAAAACAATTTAATAGAATTGAAATAAATTTATATAAATTTTAAATTTTTTTATGTAAGTGGGATTGAAGTGGATTAAAGTTAATTTAATTGGATGTAATTGAATGAAATAGAATGTAGTAGAATGTGAAATAAATTTACTTCAATTTAATTGATTGAATTTGAATTGAATAAAATGATATAATTTTAATTAAATTATTTAATTGTAATTAAATTAATTTGTATTGAGTTGGATTATAGAATTTCATTGAAAGTTTTTATTTATTTACTATGAGAGTTTGATTGTAGTAAATTGAATTGAATTTAATTTAATTGAGTTGAATTTAATTGAACTGAATTGAATTGAATCGAGCTGAGTAGAATTGAAAATAATTGAATTAAAATAATTCAATAATTTCAGTTTATTTAAATTGTATTGAATTTGATTACAGAATTTCATTGAATGTTTTTATTTATTTACTATGAGAGGTTGATTGTAGTAAATTGAATTGAATTTAATTTAACTGAGTTGAACTGAATTGAATCGAGCTGAGTAGAATTGAAAAGAATTGAATTAAAATAATTAAATGATTTCAGTTTACTTAAATTGTATTGAATTTGATTATAGAATTTTTTAAATGGAAAAAAATATAATAGAATTGAAATAAATTTATTTAAATTAAATTGAGTGGTATTGAAGTGGATTAAAGTTAATTTAATTGGATGCAATTGTATCAAATAGAATGTAGTAGAATGTGAAATAAATTTACTTCAATTGAATTGATTGAATTTGAACTGAATAAAATGATATAATTTTAATGAAATGATTTAATTTTAATTAAATTAATTTGTATTGACTTGGATTATAGAATTTCATTGAATGTTTTTATTTATTTACTATGAGAGTTTGGTTGTAGTAAATTGAATTGAATTTAATTTAACTGAGTTGAACTGAATTTAATTGAATCGAGCTGAGTAGAATTTAAAAGAATTGAATTAAAATAATTAAATGATTTCAGTTTATTTAAATTGTATTGAATTCGATTACAGAATTTCATTGAATGTTTTTATTTATTTATGTATGTAATTATTATCAATTAAATTGAATTAAATTCATACGAGTTGAGTAGAATTGTATTAAATTAAGTAAAATTACGAAGATTTGAACGGAATCAAATCCAGCTGAATAGAAAATTGAAAATGAATAAAGTAAAAATTGAGAATTAAAATTGAATAATGTGAATATTATCGATTTTATTTATTTACTTTCATTATTTATTGACAGATTGTGTAATCGTGTAATCGACTTGTTGACTTATTTTATATATTACAAATTTTTCAAGGATTTTTCTTTAATATTAACTAAATCATAAAATTCTTTGTATACATTTAAATTTTACTAAAGTAAAAAAAAAAATTAATGAAAAATCTCGAAAATACAAAATCTTTAAAAACCATTTTAGCCAGCAATTTCGTGATATTTTTATTCGACACAAATGGTCAAAAAATCTACAATTCAACAACTCAACAGCTGTTTGTGACGCCAGCCACATCTTGGCGTCTACTTGTTGTTGTTGTTGTTGCTGTTGTCCATATAGCACAAAGCAAACATGAGTTTAGTTACGCACAAGCTTTGCATATCGATTGGCTGCGCTGCGCCAAAGCTGCGATTTTATTGCATTTGACTGCCAAACTTTGCCAAGTCTGCAAATTGTGAAACGTTTTGTCGCGAAACCACTTTATCAACTTCACAAATATCTTTGCTATAAATGCTTTGAAAACAATCATTGTGACAGAGTGACCATATCTTCGTTTACTGTATTTAAAGCCATTTAGGTATGCAAATTCAACATTTGTCAGTTCAACATTTGTCAGTTGCTTTGAATTAATTTTTGTATTTTATTTTTTTTTAATACGCCAGTCATGTGACTGCCTGCGGTGGCGCATGTGCACACTCCAAGAACAACAACAACAGCGATAAAAAATAAATATTCCAGTTTTGGCTGACAAGCGGCGATCGGCGATTGCTGTTTTGGCCAAAAGTTGTCGTGAGAATAATTACGTACTCGTGCGTTCGTTCTCAAATGGAAAAGGTAATAAAAACGCAACAACAACAACAACAGTGAACAGGAACCAGTTTTATTTAAAATTAACTAATGAAAAAAATCAGCATTTGGCTATTGACTTGAAGTCCCCTTTTTTGTGCAAAAATTAATGTGAATTTATTTGTATTGATTAGCGCCGAAAATATAAACCGCTGCACGTGTGTGGGGGGAGGGGGGGACGGGGTAGAACAAGAGTGGTTGGTTAAGAGTTGTAGGCGGAAAGGTAAAGGTGAATGTGAAGGATTTGCGAATTGTTTTATTTTTGGAAAATTCAATGATTCGTTGGCATCAAGTGAGGTCAGTTATTGAAGAAAAATGGATCATGGACATTTGTGTAGCTAACGGTTCAGCAAAACAACAACAACAAATAATGGCTTGGAATTTGTTACGCATATAAATAGAGTTGGGCCCAGTTATATGTGTGTGTGACTGTATAACAAATTTGTAATTTAGATTGGAGAAAAAAAGTTGTTTAAATCAGAATTAATTGCATTTAATTCTTTAGGTGATAAAACCAACACGTGACCAACAACTGACTGACCGCAAATTCAACTCAATTTCAAAGAGGCTTCAAGAGCATACAGTGTATAGATTTGTATATACATATGTATGTGTGTATGTGAATACATGTGTAATTCACATGGATATGTATGCTTGATTACATGTTTTAATTACACATTTACAGTTTCAAATTATGAATAAAGTTGATGTGCTTTGGACAGTGACTTCAGATAAAACAATAAATCGTTTCTTGGAAATCGTGGCTTTGGATCTCCTGAAGAACACAGCAAGGTCATCATAACATAGGAGACCAAGAGAGATGAGATCCTGGTTTCATTAGCAACCAATGGGCAACCATTTGGGCCATTCGCTTTCTTACTTAACTGGCCATAACAACCCGTTACCGCGTTACAGTCTGCCGCAAAAGTTCTCTCCAGGTGCCTTCTCCATTTGGTCACAACGAGAGATCATAGGAAGGACTTAATAGGACTTATTTCTTCCACCGAAGACTCGGTCTCCCACTTCCCACCTCGAACACCTTTTTTGCCGAGGTTTCATTGTCGTCCATAGCGCCTTAACCCATTAACGCCTTAACCCTTTCGCTACAGGTTTTTACTGGGCAAAGTTAACATTTTAAATTTTACGTCTTAGGCTTCTATGTGGTTATATTAGCAACATTCCATAAGAAATTTTTTAATCTGTACTTTAGAGTGTGTATCCCTTTATTTTAGAGTGTTTTTCTATGAGAGAAACCACATCGTTGTGGCTGTAATAATTACTTAGACATAAAACTTTTTAAACATAACGAAAATTTGAATATTTCTTCATTTACTTCAGCCAAAATTAAAAAAAAAGTATCTAAATTGAAAGAAAACGATAAATTAAAAAGTTCTCTAATTTTTTTTGCTTTTTCTTCCTTTACTATGTCAAGATATACCATTAAAAAAAGTGTATACTTCTCTTCTTTAAACTTAAATATTGAGTTTATTAATTTCGTATTTTTCCTAAAACTTCAAACTATTCTAAAGACCAACAAAAAAATGTATTCTTGCAACCATAGAGGCTGCAGACGTCCACAAAGTAGCATGTTGCCATATGGCAACAAAATAGCGAAAGGGTTAACGAATGTTGTTTGGCACATTTTCTAGCTACGCTTTTCAGTGCAAAATAGTACTTAAAAAAATCAGTTTATATTTTTTCCGAACTAAAATTGTCCGCGCTTTGTAAACTAGCAAACAAAATTCGATTAGCGTATTGGTTACTGCTGCCAGTTAGATAACCTGACCCACTTTACGGCCACTAGTTTCATTCGCCCTGTCAGCAACTCCCCTCAAATGCCTTCAAAACATTGTAAACAACAACAATAAATGTGTTGGAGTAAATTGTACGATTTGGCACCTTCGAATCGAGTTGGACTGCCGCTGCCGCTGGCGCTTCTGCTTCAAGGCTTCCGCTGTTGCCGCTGCAAATTAAACGCTTTCAGTTTGCAGTTATTTTAGCGCACCGAATAAACGCAACACACACACACACACACACATAGACGCACGCACACCAGTCCAAATGTTGCATGCAGCACTGCTGCTGATTTATGCGTGCAACAGAGCGGCAACTTGTTTGGCCGTTTGATCTGGCCTGATGGTGCGCCGTTACTGTTGTTGCGCCAAAGTAGCAACTAACAGCAACAGCAACAACAACAAAAACCGCACGCTCGTAAAAACTACACAATTTTTTTGTTATGAATGATTTTGCAACTAACTGCGACTGCGGCAGTGCATGTCAGATTCTTACGAAGGCGTTGTAGTGGGTTTATTTATGACTTTTCTTGCCAATTTGGCTGTCGTTGCTCTCTCTCGCTCGCTTCTACTACATATTAACTTTACTCTTCAGTGCACTCGGCTGGGTGGTTGTTGCCCCCGTCGGCGTGTTGCATGCCGCATGCTGTAGCCAGACCAACTCTGCAGCGTTTGCCAACGCTTGGCCTATTTTTCCATGCATTAAAAAAAAGTCGCAAAAGTGGTCTCAGAAGTTAACTAACGGAAGTTTCTTTCTTTTTTTTTTATTAGAAAGTTGATGGGTCAAGAAATCATTTGCGAGGTGAATGGCAACGGTTGACAGCAAATGAAGATTTGACCGACTTTTTGTTGACGAAATAAGCATTTAACCCCATTAGTGCTTGAAAGGAGGTTTTTACAATTTTTTTTCATTTTAATTTTTTTTGGTTTTCCAATGAAAACGAGCTCAAGCAAAATGTTTTCATTTATAAAATTGTCGGAACTTTGAAAATCATTTAAAAAAGTCATAACATTATGACATTAGTGCCAGATTGGACGTTTTTAATTCTTTTGTTGTCTGAATTTAAATTGTCTGAAATTTAAAAATCTTTAGGAAAAAGTATGAATAATTGATATTTTGCCAGAATGAACGTTTTTAAGATTTTTTTGCCAAACTCTTTGGTAAAACTGTATGAACTGTGGAAATTTTTGGAAAAATTATAATAGTGCATTTAACCCATTAGGGCCTAAATAAACGATTTTTAAGAATTTTTTGGCAAAATTTTTTTTGGTACAAAATCGAATGGCAAAAAATGTTACCAGAATGTTTTTCTATGTAAAAATGTCTAAACTTTGGAAATCTTTGAAAAAAGTCAAAACAATACAAGTTAATTTACTAATGGGTTAAGTAGCCTTTTCGAAAGCAGCAACTCCCACATATTTCTCAACGGGTTTATGCATTGTCATTTGTTAGCGGTGTTCACATACTACGGCAAATTATCTGCTTTTATATTGTAAGAGATAATTGACATACAATTCCCATTACTTTTATGTATTTTCATATGTCAGGTGTATTCATGTACCACGACAAATGTTCTCATACTACCAAATAACGATTCCATGCATAATTTTCGAAGCTTCGCAAATTTAAACAAATAAACTGCGCTCTTGTGTAACTGTAACTGTAGCTGTAACTGTCCATTGGCCGCGTCCCAATTGGTCGCTAGCACGGAAATGAGCTGAACCTCACTTTGACCCGGCAAATGTCGCATGTACACAACTGTTATTGTTTTAAAAGTTGTGCAACATCAGCAACAATGTTCGCTAATTCGTGTACATGCCCCCAAAGACGGCGCCCAGTCATTACCGAAATGCCTTCCGACACGAGCGTCATTATCTTCATTAGGCTAATATCAGCAGGCGGCATTATCTGTCGTTGTCGTTGTCGCTGTCTGGTTGCCACTTCATGCTTTACCGCTTCACGTGCTCGCACTTTGCTGTCGCGCTGCTCCACAAAAATCGTCGTCCGTCATCTCAGTTTCCGCACGCTGTGCCACACTCCGCGCAACTCGCTCGCCACATTCTTTGCGCAGCTATACAACACTTTTTCTCTTCTTCTTCTTCGTGTTGCTGCTTGCAACACAATTGCAACATCCGCTGCTGCTAACGCCGTCGCCGCAATCTCAGCGTTATGAGTTCATCTTTTTCATGTCGTGTCATTTTAATGCCATGACGCTTAATCGCCTTTCTTCTTCTTCTTCTTCCGCGTTTTGTTCCTTTTCTTATTGTCGGCTCTTTGTTTCAGTTATAATTTTTATTTCTTTTACTGTTTTTTATCGTTGGCGGTAAATTATTCATGGCAGCTGGAAAGACTTTTGTTTTTGTGGTCCGGCATTCTTTTGTGTCTCTCTTTCATTTACCGTTGCAGCGGACCAGATTTGCATTCATCGCATTTGTTTAACGTCTTTTGGGTTCTCTTCGAAGCGGGTTTCAAAGTACTGATTGTATGATGTTTTGTATGCGGCCCGCTTGTCGTTTATGTTTGGAATTAATTGTTACTAAAAACATTGTCAGCTGTCACTGCTGGAAGCCAATTTGCACACAGAATGTTGTCATTTCTCAATAATGGAGTTTGTTGTGAATGACAGATATGTTGAAACATTTCCAATTGGGGTTTAGTAATTTTTTCCAAACCGGACCCGGAGAAAGGTCTCAATTTCTCTAAATCTCCGTGTGAAATAGATGATCTGGCAACCGTATCTTCGCTCAACTAAAAACTCCGAAATTGATTCTTTGACTACACTTTGACATTTCTCAAATTTTGATCCAACTAATACATTTAATTGCAGGATTCCCAATCCCTCAGTTGCGGCATCCCGCCTGTTTTGGGCAGCCTAATGCTTCGGGATTCCGAGTTTTTTCATGTGTTAGGAAGTTCGTTCATATTGGTTTCCTTAATGGTTGACTGGTTGTTTGAAAAAAATATTTGAAAATATATTTATAAGTCGGTCCTGCATTTAACCGTTCAAGAATAATAACAGCTTTTTATTAGCTTCTTCAGTGTTCTAGATAAAAAAGTTACACAGAACGAAATCCCGAAAAATCCAGAAATTCTAGAATTGCCATTTTTAAATTCCGAAATCCCGGGGAATCCAAAATGCTTTAGTATTGGACGTCTTAGATCCAACACACAGCATTCATTGGCGATGTTCACGATTTGTGAAAATATCCTTATAAAAGAGCTAATCTAATCCAAATAACAATTAATGGTAAATTTGCTAAATTTTGCTCACTTAAAGGCATCGGTATAGTTCTACTTCTTGTGACATCGTTTATGACTTGACAGATCTGTTAATGATTAATATAAGCAACAGATCTGACGCGAGGAGAAGTGTTGGTCGTGGAGGATTTTATGGTTGTATGTAACTTTTTAATATGTATGAGAGAGCTTCAACATTCGAATGTCCGGCCAATGCAACCTTCTTTATGAAATGATGCACTGATATTTAATGTTAGAAAACGGGATACCATTTTTTAAAATAATATTTTCAGTTTTTTTAATTTAATTTGGCTTCTACAAATAGTAAATGCCAAGAAACATTTTCTTCTCAGAAAATCAATAAAATAATAAATGGCCTCAATGGAGTCTTAGAGGAAGACCCCAGTGCCTCTCAACTCTCCCTGCTCCAGATTTTCTTTCTACGGGCCTGATTAACAGCATTGCTCGGATTATCAGAGAATCGAAATCCTTCCTTTTTAAATAGAAGAAGCGTGTGGCTATCTGTGGTTTTAGTTTTATCTCACTTACCTCCAACTAAAATCCCAATCCATCTCTGAGGTTCACATAGTAAAATATAACAAACCAAAAGCCTGTTTTTTTTTTATTGAAAAGGGTCAATTGCTGCCACGCTATTTGACTTTTCTGCCACGGCAATAATCTCACATCGTGAATATCAGTATTAAAAAAATGTTGTGGGCCATTTTTCTATGTGCAACTTAGCACGTAAACAGTTAAAGCGAATCGACTAGAAATTGTCCAATTAAGCTTTCAAGTTGAGCGCATGCTGCGACTGGTTTCTCTCTCTCCCCGCCCCCCCCCCCAACTCCCCTCCCCTTTGCTATTTCAGTATCAGTTTCTCTCACTTTCATTTATTAATTCCTTCATTCATGCTCGTTTCTTCTCTTATCTTTTGTCAATTTGCTAACTGTTTCCAAATCGAAATAAATTTCCAAAATTCTAGCACGTTTATACTTTACATTATTTTTTTTGGGTCACGTCATTTTGCAAAACATTTCGCTATTGTTGAGGGCTTTTGTATGGTTCGCTCTCTTCACGTCTAACTGTGAATTTCATTTAAATTCAAATTCAGTTGTGGCCAGCATTTAAAATGCCAAAGCCAAATTTTTGCAAAAGTCCAAAAATCCCATAAAACCAACAAGCAAAAACAAATATAAAATCGTTTGACGTCTCGACTGAAACTTGTGATCGTTGAGTTGTACACGAAATTTCATAAGAAACAGCAAAAAAAAAAAACAAATCACAAAATAACAACAACAAAACTATAAAACAATATAAATACATACATTAAAATTTCTAATACAAAGCTTTGCTGTTTTTTCTGTTATGTTTTTTTGTATATTTTAAATGATTCGACTGGTTTTAAGCTTTCAACTTTCGGTGATTTTTTTAACCAACCATTTTATTCCGAAATGGTTTTGCTGTTTTTTTCGCCAATTTGCTTTGGTGTAATGCGATATGAATGTTTCTGGAAATCAATAAATGACACGCCAAAATAAATGCTGCAAAAAAAATTCATTAAATTTCTTTATAACCAGAGATAAAAAGCAACATGAATCAGCCAAGTCGAAGGATTTCCCTAAAAGTTGAAATTCGTTGTTGACACACACACCAAAGTTGTCATTGTCCCATGACCATCAACATTTTTTTTAAGAGATTATAATTATTTTTTTATGAGTTGAGCTTAGCAACAGTTGGAAGGACGGCTTGACGATAGGCAGCCATGCGGCCAGACACGTGAACCATTGTAACTGGAAATGCTAATCGAGTAGATAACTTACAGAAACATTAGCAACAGTTCAGAGGTCTGTTTATAGACTAGTTTGAACTGACTTTGTTAATGAATATAATGAAAATTTGCTTAACTCATTGGTGCCGAAACTGATGATTCTTAAGATTTTTTAGAGACTCTTTTTGGTACAAAAACTGAGCCCATTTATTGCATATTAAATCACCTATGAGAGAGAACAAACTTCTTCTAGATAACACTTGTCCCGCATTATCTAGAAGAAGTTTCTTCGGGACAAGTGTTAGAAGAAACTTCTTCTTCGTTTTCTTCGGGACAAGTGTTAGAAGAAACTTCTTCTAGGTAAGAAGAAACTTCTTCTAGATAAGAGCAACTTCGAGCAACTTCTTCTCCGACAATCTAAAGGATCTAGACGATAGAACTGACTATTCACAGTCTACTCCCTTCGTAAGGAGCTTATACTCATTCAATGAATGAGACCGCTCGCTCTCGATTGATTGTGATATCACAATGTGCCTAAATAGGCTCCGACTTGGGTCAGCCACTTCTACCTATCTACTAGTGTCCGACCGAAGGTGAACTTTTGGCCGAAGCCGAAGCAAAATATTCGGCATAAACAAAATATTCGGCTGAAGGCCGAAGCTCGATGCTAATAAATTTTCGTTTAAGGGGGTAGTCAGGTAGAATCGACCATGTTTTTAAGTAATTTTTTTTCATACAAATTTTTATTCCACATTAAAATTTTTTTTATATGTTATTGTACATATATTTATATATATATATATATATATATATATATTTATATGTTTTTTTTATAAATTTTCGTTTATATCCGGGGGAGATATGGGCGACCGGAAGACGCCATTTTGAAATCTGGCTGACACGATTTCTCCATTTTGGATGAACAAATTTCATTTTGAAGTACAAATGAATGGCTCTCGTTTGAACTATAACTGTAAAAAAATATTAATAAATAAACATTTAGTGCAATTTTAAAATTTTTTCCTATTTTCTTGCTTGTTTTTTGTTAATAATTGTGTCATAACGTTGTTACATAGAAATGGACAATAATGATCGTAGTTCACGCGATAGCCAAACCTTTTCTGAAAATATAAAAAAAAAGTTTAAGCAAATCGGTGCAGTAGATCGGCCGTAATCGTGTCAGCCAGCTCAAAATAACAGCATCTACTTCACGCGCCAGGTGTGCGATTCGAGCGCGCGAGCCCTTACAGCTAATCTAATTTTCAATCGCTTTCGGATACTATCCGAGGTAAAGGAAGGTTTCTACATGATTCCTAAGGATTTAAATAGACCAAAACTGCAAAAAAAAATTTTCGAATTTTTGGAAAAAATCTACCTGAGGGGGGTAGCCTTAAAGAAAAAAAACAAACTGATTAAATGTAGCCGTTTTTTCTTTATTCATTTTAATCAAAACAGTCTTAGAGTTCAGCTTCTAACAGAAACAAAAAACTTACCAATTCAATTGACATAAATATAAGAACAAAAAATATTATTATTATTATTGATGGGGATAATGCACTGCAAAAAAAATAAAAATAAAATCTTATATCAGGTGTACAACTTTGCTTCCGCCGCTTTTTCCAAAATTAAAAGCTTTATTGCGAAAAAGTGCTTACAGATGTATTATTCAAAGTATTGTCCGTCGCTAGCGACAACTTTCTCCCATCTTTCCGGCAATTTTCGGATCCCGGCTCGAAAAAAGGAGTCCTCTTTTGACGCTATCCATGAAGCAATCCATTTTTCCAATTCTTCGAAGGATTGAAAATGTTGATCTGCCAGGCCGTGTGCCATCGAACGGAATAGGTGGAAGTCAGAAGGGGCGACATCTGGGGAATACGGCGGGTGGGGCAAGACTTCCCATTTCAGCGTTTCCAGGTACTTTTTGACCACTTTTGCTCGATGTCCCTCGGTTTCAACTCGTACACCACCCAGTTTCCTTCTTTCTGAATCATGCCCAGGGCCTTGAGACGTTTTGAAATGGCTTGCTGACTCACTCCCAACGATTCGGCAAGCTCTTCTTGGGTTTGGCACGAATCTTCATCAAGCAATGCTTCTAGTTGTTCATCTTTGAAGGTTTTTTCTCTTCCACCACCATGTTTGTCTTCGACATCGAAATCACCATTTTTAAAACGTTGAAACCACTCCCGACACGTTCTTTCACTCAGAGCAGCATCACCGTAAGTTTCTGAGAGCATTCGATGCGCTTCAGCTGCATTTTTTTGCGAATTGTAACAGAAAAGTAAAACTTCCCGCAAATGGCGAGAATTGGGCACATAAACGGACATTTTCGAGCGTGAATAATACGAAAACAAGAACAACTGTCACTGAAACGGCGATGACAATTCGTTAGGCACTGTCCACACTCACTTTAAAGGCATTACCATCTATGTATTTCAACCAGCCTCAGCCGGTACAGCCACCCATCGGAAAACGGCGGAAGCAAAGTTGTACACCTAATAAAATATTGAAAACACAAATTAAAAAAAATTTTAATATTTAAAAAAATAAGTTAAAAAAATTAGATCTTATAAAAAATAGCTGATTAAAGATAATAATGTCAGACCGAAGGTTGATTTCTGGTCGAAATCGAATTCGGCATAACTAAAATATTCGGCCGAAGCTGAAAAATTCGTTTAAGGAAAAAACTGATCAAATTTATTCGTTCTTTCTTCATTCATTTCTTTGTTTCACTTAAGAATTAATAAAAAAATATGTATATATATTTTAGTAAAATAAAACCAAAAACAGTCTTAGAGTTCAGTTTTTAGCAAAAACAAAGAATTTAACAATCCATTTGACATAAATAGCTGATTGATATAATTTTTATTAATCGCAATCTTGATGTCCGAAATATCGATAAAACCCGATATTTGATAAAATACTTCGAAACAGAGCTAATTGACTTGCATTAACCTTAACGGGCATTACTATCTATTAAAGTATTCAACTATTTTGGCCGAAGCCGAACCCGAAGTAGAAGCTTTAAAATTGGCCGAATAAACTGAAAAACAAATATTCGGTCGGACACTACTATATACTATTCGGCTATTTTGGCCGAATCCGAACCCGAAGTTGTAGATTTAAAATTGGCCGAATACCGAAGCCGAAAACGAATATTCGGCCGGATACTACTATCTACTAAAGTATTCGGCTATTTTGGCCGAAACCGAACCCGAAGTAGAAGACTTAAAAATGGCCGAATAAGCTGAATACCGAAGCCGAAAACGAATATTCGGTCGGACACTACTATTCGGTCTACTTATTACTTCCGTTATACTGACACACTTTCAAAATCAAATCAAATCATAAGTTAATGAAACTGATTTGCAGCAAATCACACCAGTCATTTTGTCTATTAACCCTTTGTCGTCGCTAAAGTTAGGCTTCAGCGAGCCAAAAAATTATCCACTTAGCGTTGAAATTGTGTTGACTGATTAAGTGGCGCATTGACGGTTATTTTCTATTTAAGTATTTGTCAGCGAGATTTTACTCCCTCAAGCATGAACTTTAGCACTTTCCTTACTTTCTACACAATGCCAGCATTGCACACCGATGGACCGATGGCACTCAAAGCACAACAACAACGAAATTGGAGAGTAATCTTCCGTAGACAAGATAATTACCGCTATGCGCCAGAGACTAACGGTAAATTATATATAAATCAAGACACATGTGAATATGGCAAATAATTTGCATTTCCGATAATTGTGGCTCAGTGTGATGAGGTGAAAATGAAACGAGCTGCAAAACGTTGAGCGAAAGAAGCGACAACAGTTGCTGAATATTTGAAAGCAACAACAAAAAAATAAAATAAATAACTGTTAAAAGTGGCAAGCGCAGACTTTCTAAAAATTTGTGTGCCCCTCCTTGGCAATTCTAGAGCTGACCGCCAGAGTTGGTCGCTGTTGTTGTTGTTGTTGGCAATTCAAACAGAAAAGCGATCATGTTTGCCAGATCGATGTCGACATTTGAATAGTAGACGACCACTTGACGATTCGTACTTGAACTCGACTTCCACGCAAAGGTCGCAACTGTCACACAGTCGAGTGCGCATGCGGCCAATAGACGCGCGTCCACAATTTGCCGTTTAACTATTTCGTAGACGTTTCTGGTTCGGTTCGGTTATTTGTCAATTGCGAAATTTTTTCAAATCAATGTCGCGTCGAAACATTTTCGCATGTGATATCAAATAAAAAGCTACGTTTGCTCGAAACAAACTTTGGCTTTGTAAAAAAAAGTAATTGCCAGAAGGTGTGGGAAGAGAGGGAGTGACTTAAGGGGAGTGTGCGAGGGAGTGCGAACTTGTGAGTAGCTCACAAGCACGCAGCATGAAGATCACTTGCCGTTGCGCATAATAAGTTTTATTGTTGCTTTTACTACTATTTTTTGTTATTTTTATTGTTATTGTTGTTTTTGGTTTGGTTTTATGTCAATTTTTATTCGGTCTGTGAACGGTCTGTCGAATGGGGCATTTGTTATTGGCGTTCACGTCTCGGTTACTGCGTCAGCTGCGATGCGCCGATAAGTCACTCAATTTGCGGCTCAAAGCTTACACGCATCGAGGCATTTTAAAGCGTTTGCACTGTGAGAAAACTTAGTGTTGGCTGTTTTCATTCAATGTAGAATGAAGAGTAGAACGTTTTCGTGGCTTATATAGAATATTTTTTTATTCAATAATGTACTGAAAAAAGACTAAAGTAAGATAAATTCAATTGTATGATAAATACTTTGGATTTTTGTAATATTTTGTTTTCTTCAGTTTTCAAACTAACAAGGATTGAGACCTTTTTTCGTAAAATTAATTTATAGTTTTCTACATAGTTTCCTTGAAAGTCAATACACTTCAACCAGCGATGATTCTATTTCTTTAACCCATCCAAGTAGAGCGTGGAGCGTCAAACAGTCGAACAGCTTTCTTATATCTAAATTGTGAGTCCATATAGCCTCTCCTATCTCTCTCACTTTAATTTTACGCTTGTCTAGCACCACTTTTTGACATTTTAGTACCAATTTTGCATAAGTACGAAATAAACACTGAAACACATTTTCAGTTTTGGCTTAATTCTGGCGTTCAAGTTAATTTCTGAGCTTTGGTGTATTCATAGACCTATAGTAGAATTTTATGGCGAATATTTTCGTGGTACATTTTGTCCTTAAAAAGTCCTGTTTTACAGGACATTTTTGGCATTTTAGAAAAAAGGGTCAAATTGACCCATACAAATAGGAGCTACAGGGTTAAAATGCTCCACAAAAATGTTCTCCGTAGTATTTTACATCAAATTGCTGAACACATCACATACCTAAAATGTGAGGTTACATGGTTTTCCTATGCCGATTCACCATAAGAATGTGCAAAAAGGGGAAAACTTTGACCCCCCCTAAAAAAAAAATTCAGACGTAAACTTTCAAAACGCCGATACACGTATATTTTTTTTTGGCCCCCTCTACCAGAATCCGTTGTCAGAACCTTGTTATTTTTTTTTTTGTGTTGTACAGTGTAATAAAGAGACAGTTTCCATCTCGTCTTAAAAACTAATTTTTAATAACTGCTCTATACTTGATTTTTCCCAGTTTCACAAAAACCCACAGATCGACTGACTCAAACCTTTGGCGAACACCGACTGTGCATCCAAAATGTTTGAAATTTTGTTGAGTGCCTTTCAAAAGAGTAACAAATAGATTCCCTACTTTTTTTGGCTACTTTTACTTACCTACTTTTGTTGTTTGAGGTAGGAAAATGTTTACATTTTTGTTTAACATTTTTTAATTAAAACAAAGGTCGCTGTCCGTGTTTGATGCATGCTACGCTTATTAGAAAATTGCGTTCTACTAATCGAAAACATCTAAAGGTCTTTTAATCACAGTGTACGGCGACCACAAACACGCACATGTGAACTTCTAAGCTCAAATATCTATTTGAAGGTGTGTTGTTGTGAGTGTGTGGTTGCCCGTTGCCGGCACAGCAATTTTGTCACACACACACACAAACACACACATTGTCATTATCAAACAGATACATTTTTTGTTTACAACGCAAATTGGGTCAACTGCAGCACGGCACAACGACAACGCAACGGCGACTGTTGACGCTTTAGAAGCGCAGTTGACAAGGTTAAGTGGTGCCGTGTAATGGACACATGCCGCCTAACTTTTGCACGGTGCACACATGAAATCAAATGTGCCAACATTAACGGTCGTTAGTGTCAATTTGCAGCATGTCAGGCGAAATGTGTAGCAAACATTCTGAGAAGTTGTTCGATGCCAATAAAATGCTATTGCATTGCATTGCACCTGGCACTAATAAAAAAAACAATAACAACAACAAATGTACCTAACTACTACAAATTCACTTAACGACTTTTATACCTACAAAAATTAAATCAAATATTGTGAGAAAGTGAAGCCAAACCAGCTTCAACCTGAGCTCTAATATTTACATATCCCACTTCAAGCACTATTGACATGTTGTTGTTGTTATAATTTTAGGCCAACTGATCTGTTAACAGCGGCATTAACAGGCATTAAATGCTAACGCATGTTCAGCTTTTTAATACGTAAAATTGCCTTAGAGTTGAATAAACCGTTCAAAATAAACAGCAGCAACAACAACACCAAAAACATTCACAAAGACCCGCCAAATCAAACTAACGAGCGCTCATTTGTTTACGCATTGCGTTCATATTGTTTTGACACAATGACTTTTGCTCCAGAATTTTATTTGAATTCTATTTCCAGGTTTGGTTTTTTTGTGTTGGTTTTTGTCACAGCCTAATTACGCGTAAAAGCGTTGACAAACGAAAAGTGTGCAGCTTCCAAAAAAAAATCGGTCACGTTTATGTGCCTCAACAAATTCTAAACTAAATTAAGCATCATTAATGTTTTTTATTGAAAATAAAAGAAAAACTTAGAACTACAAAAATATCGTTAATGTTTGCGTACAGCATTTTGGTCGCTGTCATTGAGTCTCGGCTGCACGGCAAATTTGCATTTCAAATATGTAAATTCAATTGTCATCATTTAGGAAATTCCGCAAAATTGCACAATTTTTCACATACAGAATTTTTTGCAGCTATTTGTGCACGCAACACAAACGCACGTGCAGCGTCAGAAGACCGACATTTGCTAAATATAACTTTTTGAATGTATAAAAAATAAAGAGAAACAATTAAACACATTAAAATTCAAATGAAATACAAGTATTTAAAAATTTATAAAATTAAAAAAATACAATGTGAATAAAAAAAATTTTTAATTAAAAAAAAAAAGAAATGAAAATATTAAAAAACAACAAATATGCAAAACAAAAAAAATTATTAGTTGATAAATAAATGAAATAATTAGTAAGTTTTAGTAATTGGAATTTAAATAAAATGAAATTACAGTACTTTTCGCTTAAAGCGAACTTCGAGAGACTGGGCAAAATGGTTCGTTTTAACCGAAAGTTCGCCGTAATAAGCGAAAACATGAAGCGCGTTATTTTGAAATTGGTTCGTTTTAGGCGGCAAATCGTTTTAAACGGGTTCGTTATAAACGAAAAGTACTGTATTTGGAAATGAATTTACCTAAAAATAATTAATAATATTAAATTAAATTATTTTAAAATTGAAAACGTACAAAAAAATCAATTTTTAATTAAAATATTTAAAAAACCAATATGATAAAAACACAACAACTAAAAATAACTAAAAAAAATTTATAAATGTTATACACATTTTTATGTGTAATGCACATTGAAACTAACTGAAAACATTTAAAGATAACAAAATTAAAATTAAAAAAAAATATTTAAAAAATAAAAAATTAATATAAAAAAATAAATAAAAAAAAAGTAAGAAAAAAAATATTTAAAAAATTAAAAAGAAATATAAAAAAATAAATAAAAAAATATAAGTAAGAAATAAAAAACTACTAAATGAAGACATTTAAAAATTAGAAAATATAACTATAAATAACATTTTTAATATTGCAAATTCAAACAAAATAAAGAACATTTACATAAAGATAAAAAATATAAATCAGAAATAAATGAAAATATTTAGAGATTAAAAAATATAACAATTAATTTGTCACCTACCCAATACGACATTTGTTAATATTAATAATGCAAATTCAAACTAAACGAAAACATTTAAAGATAAAAAATATAAGTAAACAACAAATATAAGTAAAACAAACAATGAATAAAAATATTTAAAGATAAACAAATAAAAGTAGATAAAAATTAAATAAACATATTTAAGGATTACCCTGGCAGCTAGGAGTCTAACCTTAGCTATAATATTTTATATTGTAGACTAAATAAATAATAATAATAACATTTAAGGATTAATATTAAAATTAAAATTTAATTTAATTATTTAAAAATTAAATTTAACTTAAAATAAATAATAAACTAAATATTTATAAATAAAAATATTTAGAAATAAAAAAGTGAGAAATTAAATTAAAAACGAATTTAGTAATCATAATAATTCAGATTCAAATTTATTGAAAATATAAAAAATTGAAAATATAAAAAAAATAAACACAATCCAATAAAAATTAAAAAAAAAATTGAAATACAACCACAAAAATTTTACAAAAACAAAATTAAATAAATTAAATAGAACAAAATTTAGTAAGTATTACTAATTCAAATTAAAACTAAATTGAAGTATTTAAAATTTAAAAAATATATATAAAGTAAATAAAACTGAAATGAAAATATTTAGATAGAAAAAATTAAATAAAAAACGCTTTTAGTAATTAATAATAATTTAAAATATTTAAAAAAATATTCAACAAATAAAATAATAACATTAAAAATTTTTTTGTTTTAAACCATCCTTCTTAAAGAAATAAATCTTACTTACAGGGCTATTCTGGCAAATACTGTTGAAACACTTTCAAAAGATTATTGAAAGATAGTTTGAAAGACTGAATGAAAGATTTTAGCTATTCCAACGAAAAAATCTTTCGGAAAAAGCTCTAAAATTCAACACTCGAGTTGAAAAGCTGTTTGACAAAAATTCAAACAAAATTTCAAAAATTTCAAATAAACAAAACAAGATTTAAACAATTCCGGAGTCATGACAAGATTCTGGAAATTTTGCATTGAATGCAGTAAAGACCATACGATGATCACGTATCTGAAATACATATTGAGCTTAGAAAATTTTAGTTTTTTATTTATATATATGTTAATTATGTCGTACCGCTTCAACGTTAATGCTGTAAAATCCTTTACGATTCATGTAAAGTTCCATCAATGGAAAAAATTTGGCCGTACATTAAATCGAAAATTCGTTAAATGGAAAGTTCGTTATACTGGACGTCCATTGTAATTCAAATTCAAATTAAATTAAAATTTTAAAAGATTAAAAAATATGTAGAAAATAAAGCAAATAAAAATGAAGTAAAAATATTTAGAAATACAAAAATGAGAAATAAAAAAAAAACAAAATTTAATAATTAATAATTATTCAAACTAAAATCAAATAAAAATATTTGCAAATTTAAAAATTAAATGAATTATTTTAAAATTAAAAAATATTACACAAAAAAATTTAACATCAAATAGAAAAAAAAAAATAAAATAAAACGTATTAGTTGACGTTCCTCAAATACTCAGCAATATTTTGCATCTCGCCAACGCAATTCCTAAGCAGCTGAAAGCCAACACGCCATTCGTAGTCCTAAACGCATCTTCATGAGCACTCAGATAGACGCGCTAATAAGTGGCGCAAACTACGGCCACAAATGACGCCAACAACCTCGAGTAACCCTTTCGACACACCCATAGCTGCTTACTTATGTATGTATCTATTTCCCATATCTGTACTTGTATGCTCACACTTGCGCTCTAAGTTTGCGTGTAGCCGAAGTGCGAATCGCGCAGCGGGCACAAAGATGACCGCAACTAGTGGGCGTTCGATTCGGTTCGGTCTTGACCTACTTATCTGTTACCCTACAACAAACATAATTGCGAACGTTGTAAATTAGCTCAGTTGGACAGCGAAATCCCGTTGTAATTAACACCGAAAAATAGAAGAAGAAATTCTTTTTTGGGCATTTGTTCTTTTAGCAGCAAACGACAAACCTCTGCGTGAAAAAGAGACTATGAAAAGTTCTTAACTCATATAGAATTTGTTCCAAATATTTTTTTGTAACATAAATTATGGGTGGCAAATATGGTTTCAAATGGTAGTGGGATCAAAAGTTGTGCTCGGAATCTCTTACAATTAAATCATATGTGCGCCACTGATGTTGAATGTATGTACATTTATGTTTAACTGTGGTAGGTGAAAGGCTTCTTATATAAGAATGAAATATGAGCTGTTAGTCACAAAAATCGTACTCGAGATGACATGTGACATATGCAGATAGGCAAAGTTGAAAAATTTGGTACCCCTCTGGATAACCAATCATTAGACGGAGAGATGAAAAGCGTCCAGAACGGAGGTTTTTTTTAAAGAATCCTTCTTCAAATACTTACTATTTCTCTATATTTTCCCCTAACATCCCAGTGCACGTCTTATGTATAGAAACGAAGCAACTCGTAGCATCGCACAAAAACTACATCGCCAACCATAGCGACAGCGACAACACAATTAAGTGCGCGCTTGATTAATTTACTTATACTTTAACCTTTAACATTAAACGCAACAACAACAACACTACTGGCAATTATAATGAATGAAAGATGTGCATACAATAATAAATGACCGCACCGAACTCACACACACACACACATACAAAACACACACACAGCCATTGCATTCGAATACCCAGCGCCCAGTGTGCGCTCAAACGACAAATTAAACGGCAAACAGAAACAGACACGAGACGATCGAACATTTGGACCGGCGCATGTTTGATTGAACCGTCAAGTGTGCAATTTCTGCGACATTTTCGAGTGATCGAGTGATAATTTATTGAGTGTGGAAACTGGCGTTTTTCCCTGTTGGCGGCCACTGTATGTAATTTTTGCCAATTGCATAATGTCACCTCAAGGGGACAACGTTTTTTTTTATGGACAGTATTGACTTGTTGAATTGGACGTGTGAAGTTATTGTTTGATTTTTTCTAGTTCTGCGAAAATTTGATTATGAACTAAGCAAAATGTCTCTAGTAGAGTGCGACATGGTGTTATTGGTTAATATATTTACACATTTTGTATATTTGTTTTTGTATATTGAATTTCGTTTTACACAAATTTGCATCACATTAGTCGCTACTGAACTAATGTCATGTATACATTTTGTTTTTATCAAAAGAGGTGGAAAAATCTTCGTAGAAACTGTCATGCAGTCATTTGTCCATTGAACAGAGCCTTAACTCTGAGAGCCAATTGAAGCCACTTAAGCCTAAAGACTCGATTTACTCCATTTTGATTCACAACAACAATATTTCATACACATTGCTTCGAAAAATTCTTTCCTACTTGTCTTCAATGCACTCAATTTGATTTACAATACACAGTTGACAGACATTGTTTACATAAAATGTTATATCTGGTTATCCAGAAAGCTGTGTATAAATACACAAATATATCAGTCAAACAGCATTTGCTCATCTTTACGGTTGATTTAATTTTAACGAGTTTGCAATAATGAAAAACAGTTCTGCACGTGTTAAAAAGATACAAAAGTGAGCCAAAAATATTCCTAATATTAAAATAAAAATAAATAAAAATCAAAAAGTGCGAATCAGTCAGTGTTGACTGATTCATTTATTTGCTGTAATTTGTTTTTTCACATTTGCAGCATGAAAATTGGTAATGAGTTAGACACAATTTTTCCTATCTACACTAAATTTTGTATTCCTAACAAAAAAAGTGCGTTAAAGCTTCTTCTCTTCCGGAATATTTACTCCCTTCATTATTTACTTAACTGACCATAACAATTTTTTACTGGGTTACCGCAAAGGTTCTTTCTAAGCGTCTCTGCTTTGAGTGCAGCTTCTCCAGTTGGTCAGACTAAGAAGTAATAAGGGTGTCCGCAACTTGTCTCCCTCTTTGCCGTCGACCTCCAACTATCGCATCGAACATCTTTTTCGCCGGAACTTCATTGTCCATACTGCAGACATGGCCCAGTCAGCGAAGCCGCTGTATGTTGATTCGCTATGCTATGTCCAAATCGTTAAAAAGCTCATACAGCTCATCAGCTCTCAGTTCGTTCGCATTCTATAATTGTCTCCAATGCAAAGAGGGCCACCAAAAGAGCCAAACAACCTCGTAAGGGTCCCACCTCCATCATTAAAAAAAAGATTAATTAAAACCGGTGCCAGATATCTATGATGGCCACATTCTAATGAATTATCACACTGTGATCTTAACAAAATCCAAGTAGCTTTAATGTTTAGCATCGTGTTGCTTCACTAACCTTGTCCACGCGTAATAACAAATAAAATTTATTGATTTGTGGCTAAAGGTACATATGGGTGTGTTAACAAAGATGAATAATGAAATATTTATGGAAACGTACCTCTTCTTGCCACAAACATGAAAGCAATGCAAGGATTCATTGGGTTCATAGGTTTGGAGCGGAAGTACTGATGAATGCACTCATGTGCTGCATACATATCTGTAAAGTCTAGAAAACTCAGACTTGTTTTCAAATGACATATTTGAGCAAAAACAAACATGTTGAAGACAAAATTTCAGGTCTGACGAACGATGTTCAAAAAGTTTTGATTTTCACTCGGACCAAAGCCAAAGTTGGCAAACATGTTTGCAAGTTTGTAGATCCATCTGCAACCAAGTAACCGATTTCAGTTTGAAAGCAAGTTTGATGTCTGTAGCGAGCTTAAGATAACCTAACTTAGGTAGTTGAGAACTCTTTTTGTTCAGTCAACTTTTTTAATTGGTTTAGTTAGCTTGGAAAACCATTGAAATCCCAGTATGGCAAACTTCTTAGTTGAGAATTTTTTCTATTAAGTCAGCTTTTCTATCTGGTTTAGTTAGTTTGGAAAACCATTAAAATCCCAGTACATCAAACTTTTTAGTTGAGAGTTTTTCCTATTAAGTCAACTCTTCTAACTGATTTAGTTGGTTTGAAAAACCATTGAAATTCCAGTATAGCAAACTTCTTAGTTGAGAGTTTTTCCTAGTAAGTCAACTCTTCTAACTGGTTTAGTTGGTTTGGAAAACCATTGAAATTCCAGTATAGCATACTTCTTAGTTGAGAGTTTTTGCTATTAAGTCAACTCTTCTAACTGTAACTCTAAATTCCAGTATAGCAAACTTCTTAGTTGAGAATTTTTTCTATTAAGTCAGCTCTTCTATCTGGTTTATTTAATTTGGAAAACTATTAAAATCCCAGTATAGCAAACTTTTTAGTTGAGAGTTTTTCCTATTAAGTCAACTCTTCTAACTGGTTTCGAAAACCATTGAAATTCCAGTATAGCAAACTTGTTAGTCGAAAGTTTTTCCTATCAAGTAAACTCTTCTTACTGGTTTAGTTGGTTTGAAAAACCATTGAAATTCCAGTATAGCAATCTTCTTAGTTGGGAGTTTTTCCTATTCAGTCAACTCTTCTTACTGGTTTAGTTGATTTGGAAGACCATAAAAGTCCATATATAGTAAACTTCTTAGTTTAGAACTTTTTGTATGTAGTCAACTCTTCTTACTGTTTTACTTAATTTGGAAAACAATAAAAGTTCCAGTATAGCGAACTTCTAAGTTAAGAGTTTTTTTCTATTAAGTCAATTCTTCTTACTGGTTTAGTTAGTTTGGACAAAGATAGAAATCCCTGTATATCAAACTACCTTAGTTCAACTTTAGAAACAGTCACTATGATCTATATTCATTTCGATATCTTCACTCAGTCAAAAGTTGTTCTGCACGCCAGTTGTTTAGTGAGCAGACGAACACTGTGTTTGAACAAATGAACAGTCAGTCAATTGAATATATAAACAATCATTCAGTCAGTCAGTTAGGTTGGTACACTGTGACACCTCAATGTGGAGTTCACAACCAGGAAACGCAATCATTGTGTTTTGTTTGTGTGATTAACACTTTGCTGAGTATGTCAACTATGACAGTTGTCAAAACATATTTTCAGCAATTTATTTTCAACTCAAATATTTGCATTTATATTTTGCTTGCGAGGTGGGGAGAAGAGGAAAATTTTATCTTAAGTGGCTAATTTATTTTTAATTTTCCGTCAAACACGACAAATTACCAACATGTGTCGACGAGAAATGCCATAAAAGTCTCAAACAACGGTAGCAAAACTTTCACTTTTCAATGCTTACAACAACAACAATAAGGAGAAAAACACAAAAACACAGCCAACTGAGCTAAATGCATGTAATTTTAAGGAATTGGCAGACAGGCAGTAGGGTGCAGCCAAGAGTGTATTTGATGTATGATGCATATTTATGACATGCAGTTGAATGGGTAAAATTTTATGTAATAACAAATAAGTGTCGGTAATGTAGTGAAAAATTTGTGAAAACAATGATGTGGTGAGAGGAAAGATGAGTTGAAAGGAAAATTAGTTTGCTTAGATGGGATGGAGAGGTTAAGTAGCTGTGAAATCTAGGCCTATTAGTTCCTATGGTCTCAAGTGGAGTGAATAAGTATGTAAAAAAAGGGGGTTGGACAGGAATATATCACTTCTCTACTGTCTCTTTAAGTAGAGAATGCGATTTAAAGAGTCTTAGAGAGAGAACTTAGAGTATAACTGCATTGGCTAACTAGCTCAAGTATCCAAACTTCAACACTTTACCAGCCTCAATAATTGCCTCAATGACCCAATTGCTTGGAACTCAAGACTTCTCTATACGGCCGTTCAATCTAACCTTAAAAACTGAATACTAAAATACCTGAATTCATAGCTAAGAATTCAAGAATTTATTGCTAAGAATTCAACAATTCATTGCTAAAAGCTCAACAGTTCTCCACGTGGCCGCTAAATCTAACCTCAAATACTCAATATTAAAATACCTGAATTCATAGTTACCTCCCGCTTTGTGCTTCTTTTCAGATGTTAACTTTCTGGCGAATCCCAACTTCGAGCCCCTCTGCAATGCACAGCAGGAACACTTCATCGAGAGCGATGGCAAA
Source organism: Melieria picta (assembly GCA_964056695.1). Taxonomy (NCBI): domain Eukaryota; kingdom Metazoa; phylum Arthropoda; class Insecta; order Diptera; family Ulidiidae; genus Melieria; species Melieria picta. Next base: position 18,338,204 of record OZ057400.1, read on the forward strand.
GAATCTAGTCTCATACTCGAGTTCAGTCCCGGCGTTTTAGCCGAGAAGAGCAAATCCTGCACTCGCATACTGAGCGCACCGTCCAACTACGGTTTCATAGTGCGTCTCATACTGCCAAAGATACGACACAGTCGACACAGTGCGGTTGCAACGGTGGCGCCACCCACAGCCGTTGCAGCGCTGCAGGCGAACGAGGCGAGCGCGCTGCTGGAAAAGTTCAACTCGACGGCGCTGAAAAAGGTGCTCGGTCGCACTTGCCCGCTGAGCATTGTAAGTACATAAATCTATATGAATATATAAATATATGTATATATATTTTTTAAGTTTAAATTTGTTGCTGTAGCTCTTGGTTGCGTTTTGCTTTCCTTTGTTGAGCCAAAATGCGGCTGCGTGAGATTCTGTGGCTTTTGGTCGATTCAACGAACTAATTAGCGGTGCCACTAATTTGATTATTATTAGCCACAGAAGCGTAAAGGCCGAAAACCAGTCTCACACCCAATTCACATGCGATCTAAATGGATTTTGTTATATTTGAAATATGTTAGTAATAAAAATAGTAAAACTAGTTGCCAAGTCCAAGCACCGTTCCACGTTTGGCAAAGACTTGCACGCCGCTAATGTGTTGTGCTAACATGTTGTGCTTACGTACATATATACATACTCATACATACATTCATACATATTATATTCATACTTACATATATACGTTACGCATGGAACGTTGACCAAACGTAGTTTTGATGAATCACACCGCATGGCCACAAGCGTAGTTTTTCGGCTGATTTCGGTTGTTGTTGTTTTTATAAATTTTATATTTTTGGCCTTTTTGCTGTTTTTTGTTTGTTTGATTCTGTGGTTCTGGTTTTGTTTTTTTATAGCTTCCATATTTTTGACGCTCTTTTGCTCGCATTGTCTCGGTTAGTGTTTGTTGTATAATTTTTTTTTTTCATTGCTGCAGGAAGTCGTTTTTCGCTTCACGCCACATGGAACAAGTGATTTTTAGCACTGTCCAGCGCCAAAATAATAGAAATAAAAAACTCAAAATTACTTAAAATAGAAAAATTAAAAAAATTTAATAAATAAAAAAACCACTTGAAAAGCGCAAAAAATGCTGCGTGTTTAATTGTACTCACATCTCGAACGGATTTGAGAGTTTTGTTTATTTTATTTTTGTGCTTTGTGGTGTTTTTTTTTGTTTTATTTCTAAATGGTTCACTTTAAGTTTGTGTAATTAAGGTATTAAAAACAAAATAACATTGAGGCCCAGCATTGGAGTACAGCACAAATAAAACAACAACAACTAAATATGGCATAATTAGGAATATAAGTTACCTAGAATTAAGCAAACATATGTGTGTATGTATGTCAGTATCGAGTTGTATTGTTCATTTCTTTTTGTATGATACATGAACCGAATTTCATTGGGATTATAGAATTTTTTGCTTATTATCCAACAGTCTGAAAGTTGATTTTTTTTGTGTGGAAAATTTACTCTGTTTTTTGTGTAATCTTCAGCAAGTACATTTTTGCAGTTAAGAGTACAATAAAATGACTTTTAAGGTCACAAGCAGCTTTGTGCAGTTATAAAGAAGCCAAAAAACTATGTTAGTGGCCTCGCACAATAATTTTCTTAGTCTAAGAAGATCATTGAAACACCTCGTTTTGGTAATCAGATACTTTTCTGATTCAACTAAAACTTAAACGCTATAAAATTTTCCTAGCATTAACACTGAAATGTTCAAGGAAGTAAAAATTACTCCATTGATGGCTTTTATTATTTTATTACATGGCCGTTTAAAATGATATCTGCCGCGACTTTTCTTATTTTTTTTTTAATTTTTTGAAAATGTAAGTAAGAAACATTTGTTTGGCAACTTAGTTAATTCCATATGGGCGTTTAGAACAGGTTGGATTGATTAGTTGTGCATTGTAGTGTTAAAGTCTTAAACTTAGCCTGACTTTTGAATGGGAGTTTCATGAATCTGTTTTTAGTCGATTTGCCATTTTTTTTGTCTATTAAAAATCTTTTAGTAGTTTACTTTACACTACTTTAAGTTCTTTGAAGAGGTTGGTTGGTTGAATAGTTTACTTAAAACTAATCTCTATTATCTCTATATTATTTTATTATATTTGTTTGAATGACACGTCCCTCAACGTTGAGAACTTGAATATCCGTCGTTCGTCTGTCCTGTCCATCACTTCGTGTTCCGCGTCTTGTTCAGTACCTTTCTCCCCCTTCTCTTTCGTTCAACAGGATAACCATACTAGTCTTTGTCCGTCCGTGTTGCCACAATAAACGTTAAACATGTTTTGGTGTGTTTGGTAATGTTTTGCTATCTAACATTGTTGCTTATTTCTGATTTCTTGGCCTAAAACGACATCGTAATCGTGTCTCAGCCACTGAATTCATCGAACTTGGCCCTGTGCAATTTTTCTCTGTTTCCAGAACTGAAAAGATTCATGAATGAATGGTGGTATGCCTCCATTGAGAAGACAAAGACCGCATCGTTGGAAGAACTCAAAGCCATAAAAAAGCGCAGATCAGAAGTGCTTCGAGGATTGAAAAAAGCGCGACTCATCTGAGGGGAATTACTTTGAAGGGAACAAAATAGAAACTGATGAATAAATACACAGTACAACAATTTTAAACTTTTTGTGTGCAACAGAGTAACGACCATATATTTCTGAAAGAGGACGTCGTAATGATCATTTTTGCCGAACAAAGTAATAGTCCAGCACGTCTGAGTTTTTTGTAATTTGCACATAAAGGTTAAAGGGTCCCTATAGACTTTTACACGGAAAGGATAAAAACGTGAAGAGCTAGAGCTTTAATGTCTAAGACAAAGTTGTTTGCATTAAAAGTGTGAATATTTTTTGTGTACACATGAACCCCCCTCCCCTTTTCCTTACCCCCTTTTTCATGTTTTTCGGAAAAATTTCTCATAAAAAGCTTGTATTGAGTAAAATATTGAAAGAAATACTATATTGTCTTTTGGGAAAATATTCCACATTAAAAAATAGGTGGGGTTCAAATACCAAATCTTTCTCAAAACTTCCCCCAAAAAAATAAAAAGCCTTAAACACGAAACCTTCATTTAGAAAAACGTTGAATATTAAAAAAAAAATATTTTCTATTGAAAAATAGTTCAAGTGGTCTCCAAACAAGAAGTCCCCTTAATAAAATAAACAGTTTTTATGATTTCAAAAAAGACGCTTTCGCTTTACGGGAATGCTCAGATGGGTCAATATTCCGATTCAAATTCCAAACGTACTCAGCGAGCATTGCTACCTTCATCAAGTAGCTTAATTTGTTGGTGAAACCTTTCACCGTGCTCATCAGAAACAGTCCCAAGAATTTCTTTGAAAAAATCAAAGTTGAGTGAAGCAGGGGCAAACCCAGAACATTTTTTTCCGATTTGAAGTCAAAATTTCATTAAATTTGTTTCAATGGAAGCGAAGTTTTTCCGTCTGAAGTGAAAGTATGTTTGTGTCATCGGTACAAAAATGTGCATCTAACAAACATCCAATATTAAGTTTTGTTCCCTCTTTGGAAAATTTTGTTTTTAAGTATTTCAGTCGCAAAATAAATCGTTAAAGTTACTTTGTACAGCAAAAATGATCAGTACGACGTACTCTCTCACAAATATATGGTCGTTACTCTGTTGCAAAAATGCTGCTGTTCAGTGATATTATCAATTCTCTTTTTTTAACAAACCTCGTATAGCTCTTTTATAAGGTTGTAGATTGAATATGCCTTTATAATTTAAAATCCGTATTAACTAAAATTTTTTTAAAAGACGAGAAGAACTTAGAACTTGTGTGCTTTCATGTTTCGGCAAAACGCTTCGGCATTGTAGTTTGTTTTCCACTCGATCTGAAATTGTGAGTTTAGATATGTCTCTAAGTTAGCTTAGGGTTAAACTGGCTGGCTCTAAGGCGTCGCATAGACTCCGTTCGAGTCCTTAGCGCCTCTGGGTGAACGTCCTTAAAGTGAAAGTAACCGTACAGACCTATAAATATTTGAGCCCTTGTCTCTACAAGCCTTAGTAGGTCGTGATATGTATGTCTGTAAGCTGCGTAGTTTTTAAGAAAGCTTTGTTTGTTATTTATAAATCAGTTTTCTAGTTTGTAAGGTCTAATGCCGTCGGCCTCGATAGCTCAGCGGGTAGCGCGCTGGCTTCTCATACCGAGCGCCCCGGGTTCGATTCCTGGCTTGGGCTGGAAAAAACACTCATCTACTTCTGTCGCTATCCACATGAAGGGAATGAGAATTACAAGAATCGCACAAGTGCGCTCTTGGCAGGCAATGGCAAAACCTCCAAGTGTGAAAGAAAAACTGCCCATCGCCGTTCGGATTCGGCGTTAAACTGTAGGTCCGCTCCCCTCCCCTCCCTTTCCCCATCCGTTTGAAATGTGTGGTGTATCACATGTTGAAAAAAACAGTGTTGCATACGCATTTCAAACGGGTGGAATCTGTGGTATCACAACGGGCCCATTAAGAGCCCTAAGTGTGTCTCATACAGAGGCAGCCACCTCAACCTAAACCTAAACCTAAGGTCTAATGCCATTGACTATAAATAAATTGAATTAAAATTAAATGAAAATTAATTTCGGGTGCAAGTCCAACAAAAGTTAATCAGTGACACATGTACATACATACATATATCAATTGTTTGTTTTGATGATTTTTAAATTTTTTAAAAAATATAATCTAAAAAAAAATGGTTGAATACATTATCAAATTTTGATTTTGTCAACACTGACCCAACCACCTTTGACACGTGTCCAACATTCCACTGTCGCACAGTCGCCAGTCACACCACACCAGTAACCAGTCTCATACGATTTTCACTGATGCCATTATTTTTCTGTATTTGTTTTGCATTTCTTGCGGCATTGCGTGCTTCGGCGCCATTTGCCGCCAACGTCGCATAACGTAACAACGCAGCATGCAGCGTGCCGCATCTCTGGCAAACCGTTACCGCCTAAGCTCAGCCTCATTCACACACACACACACCTAACTACTTATCTATGCAACTATGTACCTAAGTATGGAAATAAATTTTCTTTAGTGTCCATTGTATGCAAATGAAGGCGAACACAGAAATGTTGCTAAAAAACTAACGTCTTCCTGTTTCAAAACGCATTCATTGTTCAATTTCATTTTTGTATTTATGTATTTTGCAGTATTTAATGTGTTTATGGCTTCATGTATGTTGTGTTGTTGTTTTTGTTGTTGTTATTTGCTAGCGCCTATCACAATAAATTCTCCCTTTGCGATGCTGAACTGTGCTGTGGCCTTATGGCTTTCACATTGTTGCTAGCTGTTGTTGTTGTTGTTTTTATTAACCATATGCTCACTTGCGGGGGCATGTCGAACTGACCACATCTCAACATTGTCTCAGCAGTGACCATTAGGAATTCAAGGTGAAAATGAGATCATTTAGACAACAAATTTTAATTGCATTGTTTGGCGTTAAAAATATACGCAAACAGTTGAGAGTCAACAAGAAAAGACAACAGACAGGCAGATAGCAGAGAGAAAGAACGAGAAAACATGTGTTGGCTGCGCATTGATGGCATAAACAATCGCCGCAACAGCAACAACAACTACAATATTTATAATGACACCAACAACAATGACAAACTTTGCGTCGTTTCGATCTTATCAAAGGCTATGAATTTTGTTTGTTTTTGCGCTTGTGGCTACTTGAATTGAATTTTGTTGTTGAATGCCTTTTGTCATCGTTGAATTTTCGACAACTTTACAAAGCTAATTAGCTGAATTTAGAAGCAAGCAAATGTTGATTTGCATAGTAATGACTTGTCGAAAAAATTTGCCAGTCTTAGTTCAAGTCTCAGCATAGAAGCAGTTTGATTAAGTCAACAACTGGAAAATCATTATTTTTTTCAGTCCTTCAGTCATGCACACATTTATCTACTTATATACTGACACTCAGTGTCACAAGCAAGGAGGGGGTTTTTGGGGTTCAAACTCTCCAAAACAAATATGTTTTTGTTTAAAAAATTTTGACAGTATTTGTTACCCAAAATTGGAAATAGGACGTGCCCTATTTACCAGACAAACAACAAGTTTGTAAATGTTGATAGGGATCACTTCTCTTCTCTCTAAGGAGTTCTAAAGAGTTCTACACACTTTTCGAATGGATTCTATAGACTCTGCTGGACAACCGACCTGCAAAGATGTTCGACTGTGCGGTTAAGTGGCATTGAATCATTCGAAAACTATCAGAAGGTGCTTTAATTTTGCAAATGGCTGCAAATGTTAATTCTATTTTGACATTTGTGAAGAAAACAGATACGAAATACAACGCAAAAGTCAGAATTGAGATTTATATCTATTGACTTGTTTACTATGTATTATTGATTTAACCCTTTCGACCCCAAAGTTGCCTGAGAGCAACTACACCTATTTATCATCTTATAGCAAAAGCTACGATTGATATATGGGTTTAATTTAAGTAGGCACCAATAAATTAATATTTTTAGAAGTGAATTCAAAGCAAATTAAAAAAAATTTACTGTTATCTCCAAAATAATTTCCAATATTTTGCAGCGATATCAGGGAAAGTTTGTGTTCTAATTGAAGTCTACGAATTGGGCGCGTTTGATCAAAACCCTGTTTCTTTAATAATGGTTAAATAAAATCAAAAAGTGATAATTTTGTATGTATGTATAATTTTTCTGTAATTAAAAAATATTGATACAAAATTTATTTAACCCGTTTTAAGCTCAAATTGTTCAAAAGTAAACTAGCTCTAGAACTATAAAAAAGAGGCGTGGCGACTTCAAATGTCGTCTACACACTTCTTAGGCAACTGTTTCATGATTTAAATACCAAAAAGTAATATCGAGACACAGGGTAAAATTCGGGGTCGAAAGGGTTAAACGAGAAAGTATCTCGTTATGTGTTATGTGTCCTCATACATCATTATGCATCTTAGGTTAGGTTAGGTTATGGCGGGGCCCATTCTGATGTCACATATTTCACCCATTTTTTTTTTTTAGATGTGTATGCATGATGTTTTCCAACATCTGTTACAACACACATTTTAAGCAGTTGGGGGAAAGGAGGGAAGATTCTTGTAATTCTGATCTGCTTCATACGGAAAGCAATAGAAGTAGCCGAGCTTTTCTCCAGCTCGAGCTAGGAATCGAACCTAAGGCCTCTCGTGTGAGAAGCCAGCGCGATACACACTGAATAATCGAGGCCGGCGTAACATATGGTTCAACATGCCATTTAACCCATTGCTGCCTAATGGGTAAAAATTTACCCATGAAAACTGACTTTTTAAAAAAATCACAGAAAAGTTCGTGGTAGAGATATCTCAAAATCATTGATAGGGATGGTTGGGGTAAAGATGGAACTATCTTAGTCTAGTGAAGGTCACCCTAAAATTCCGTCATCTAGCTAGAGTTACCAGACTCCAAAAATTGTGAATTTGGCGAAACGTAGTGGCCCTAGAACTTCACAAAAATCTGCCTCCTAACTCACCTGTAAACAATACAACTTTTGCTCACGTGTTTAGCTGATCACTTCAGAAAGTATGGAAAAACGCTACCATTGCTGCCTAATGGGTAAAAAATACCCAATGAATATCTGAGCAACGTGCAGAGATAGAAAGCTGAAATTTTGTTTCTGATCATTTTGGGTCAATTCCAGGTCGTGTATGTGTATTTTATCAAAATCGTATGGGCGGAACTGGTACCCGGCTTTAATGGGTTAACTTCAAGTCCCATGAACTCAAAGTTTCTACAGATCTCTTCTCTGGCTTCTAGATGGCACTGTCATGATTTAAAGTGTGAATACATCTAAACCATTAAACTTTTAAACAGCTCATTTGATCATACAATTTTTTTTTATACATTTCTAGGCAGCATTTTTTTTATAAAAATAACAATAGTAGCAAACTTGAACAGCAGCGAAGATAAAAGTCGAACGCCTGTAGCGCCAAAGATGTGTTGGGAATTTTTAAAATTGACACATAATTAGACAACTGTAACAACGGTTTTTTGTGTGGCAGCTACAAATGTTTTAGTTAATCACTCTTACTTATGTTTGTCTCACTTTTCGATATATGTTTTGGGCAGATTTTTGTGCTCTTCATAATGAAATTAGGAATTTATGGTTGAAAAGTATTAAGATTCTTGAACTCAATGTTTAAAATAAACTTAGAGTGACCAGAGCATCTATTTCCACCGGAATCTCCGATTAAATTATAGAAAGTTTAGATGATTTTCCAGCAACCAGTGGTATCACAATGGGCTTTTATGACCCAAGTGGGGTCCGCTTTGGGTATAGACTATTTATTTTACTGATTTTACGCGCCCAAAGGTATACGCTGATACCCCTATATCTGATCCGGTAAGACAAGTTCAGAAGAAAATACTCAGAGGTGAACGATGCTACTCCCGAGAAGAAGAGAACATGAATCATATTTGAAAATTATTTACATTTTATTAACTGAACCACAACTATTTCTCGTTTCGTTTGTCAGTTTTTAATTCAAATCAGTTTAAATATGAACGGAATTCAATACTACATATTTTAGTAATTCAACGTTTTCAAGTGTACTTAGCTGGTATCTAAAGTTGAGATTCTAGGGCCAAGGGCCAAACCATTCTTTTCATTACTTCTTACATACCAGTGTCATTCTTCCTTTTACTGTAGAACATACAAGGCAGCCACATGCTGTCAAAGATTCAGTTATGATCTGACAAGACTGCTTCAATAAATTCAATTTATAAATTACACCGTGCGACAAAAATTAAAAAATTGTTTCACACCTGAAAAAATTCATATGGGCGTGAAACTAGAGACCAAACATAGTAATACTGCGTACTCAGTTTTTCATTTCTACATCCTTTGTCCTTTTAAAAGGGCTTCAAAATTTTGAAGGGGGGAAAAAAAAAAAAAAAATATAAAAAATATTTAACCTCGTTAGAATATGGCGATATGTATATCAAATGAAAGAGGAAAGGCTCAACAATTTAAATAAAATGGAAATAAATTAGAATTTTTGTACTTCATTAGACTTGCAGCTTCCGCCTTTTTTTTAATAAGTATCGAACCAATAAAGTTAGAGTCTCAAGTTTCACGCACATATGGATTTTTCCCAGTGTGAAAAATGCTGTCGCACGGTGTTATTCAACTGACACACTGACAATATTGGAAATTGTCAGTTGGCATAATTCGACATGCATGAAATCAAATTACAATATTTGAATGAATGAAAACATTAACAGTTTTGTGGCGTAGCGGCGCGTACGCACAATGAAATACATAAAATCGAATCGAAATGAATTGAATTGAAAATCATAGAACTGCCACCTACGTGGTGGATTATTGAAACCACGTAACACAGTTGTCGGCCCTAACCTCAAACGGAACATCAATGTGTTGTTGCGGTTTGAAGGTGTGAAGCAATTTTGTGCGATTTGCATTGGAATGCCAACCCCGAAACAAAACACAAAAACAGTTTTCATTTTCATTTTTGACGCATTCAAAATACAATAAAAAATAAATAAATAAATACGCATAGCTTAGCGCACTGCGTCTCGGTTTTGGCGTCTCAGAAAACCGTGCAGAATACAACAACAGAAAAAAAAACAATTTGAGACAAAACAAAACTAAAAACATTGAAATTTAAACAGTCGCACTTTGCGCTCTGATATTTTGGTGTTTTGCGTTCGTTGATTTTCGTTTTGGCGCCAAAAATGCGCAGCACACGCTTACACACACAGACACACACGCGCGCGTGTATACGTTCCCTCAATCAGCGGTGCGCCAACGTGTGAGTTGTTTTCCCGTTGCTGGCGTTTTCTAGCCGCAAGTGTGCGCCGCTTCGGGCGAACGTGACCGCAATGCTAAGCTTTGCCGCAGCGGGGGCGGCTGTATCCTGTCTTTGTTTGGAATGTATTTGTTTTTTACAACATTTTGTTGCTGTTAAATATGTATGAAACATGCGCTGCTAGCGGAATTTCATATGATTTGAAATGTTATTTTTTATTAAATAAATGTAAATGTTCTGCTGTCTTTAAGAGTTGCGAGCTATGCGCCCACAGAGGCTTGGCGACAGCGACGGCCGATGCATGCAAATCGCCGAAAGGTAGGCGGCCGCTTATCTGACGCCAACTGCCTACGAAAAACTATACTCGCAGTGTACATATAACAGCGTATTATTTGTTGTTGTAGCGCTCTTATCATTTAGCGCTGCGTTGTTGTTGTTGCATTCAATTAATTTATTTATAGAATTAATCTCTTTTATTCGCTATGCGCAATTTTAATTTGTTTTCGTTTCAAGGCTGCACGCTCGCATCATTTTGCATACTGAATAATTCTCATTCATTTGGGCTTTGAACAGTCAACGGGCCCCCCACCCCGCGGCCCTGTCACAGCTGATGTGCGACTCGAACACGTCGTCGTATGGCGGCTGCTGTTGCTGCTGCTCTCTGCTTATCGGCGCGCAATTATTTAGCATCTGAATTATGCCCAATGACAATTCATTGCATTGTCTTTGCCTACGTCTTTGAAATATCGAATACGAAAGCAAAACTGAACACTACTCTCAAGACGCACTCAGAGTTTTATGTATGCCAAGTCATGTTCTGCCTTTTTCCGCACAAATTACGCCAAAAGCGAAAATGTTGCCGTTTCAGTGTCGATTCTTGCCGAAAGCGGTCGTCTATTAGCATTTAAATTAATTGCAGCTAATCAAATTGAAATTAGTGGCTGCCATAAACGGCGATATTCGTGTCAAGCACACAGAAGGTGCAAAGTATTTGGAGTGCATGACGAGAGCTCTTTCTAAGTAAATGATTTTTGAATTAGCTTAATTAGTTTTTTAAAAATGTCTCTGGATTTTGTTGTTGTTTGATAAAAAATGTGAGAATTTTTAATTATTTGACACTTAAAATGACTTTCTGGACATGTTGTCTTGTCGAAAAACACACAAAGGCCACAAAAACGTCTACTCTGATATCACAAGGAAGAAAGTGTGTTCTGTGATGTGTGGATTTATGAATTTCTCGTATTAACCCTTTCGACCCCAAAGTTGCCTGAGAGCAACTTCACCTATCTGTCATCTTATAGCAAAAGCTACGATTGATTTATGGGTTTAATTTAAGTAGGCACCAACAAATTAATATTTTTAGAAGTGAATTCAAAGCAAATTACAATAATTTTACTGTTATCCCCAAAATAATATCCAATAATTTGCGGCGATGTCAGGGAAAGTTTGTGTTCTAATTGAAGTCTACGAGTTCGGCGCGTTTGATCAAAACCTTGTTTCTTTAATAATGGTTTAATAAAATCAAAAAGTGATAATTTTGTATTTTTCCGTAAATAAAAAATAATTTTCTGTAATTAAAAAACATTGATACAAAATTTATTTAACCCATTTTAAGTTCAAATTGTTCAAAAGTAAACTAGCTCTAGAACTCTAACAAAGAGGCGTGGCGACTTCAAATGTCGTGTGCACACTTCTTAGGCAAATGTTTCATGATTTAAATAAAAAAGTAATATCGAGACACGGGTTAAAATTCGGGGTCGAAAGGGTTAACACCAGAACACAAAAAGGTTGGTTTTACATTCTGATGACTTCTGTCGAAGCTGTATGAACGAGAAAGAGAAAAAAAAACGCACTTCACCTTCTATGTGGGTTAGGTTATGGTAGCTGCCTCTGTAAGAGGCTCGATTCCTAGCTCGGACGGGTGAAAGACTCATCTACTTCTATCGCTATCCACATGAAGCAGATGAAAATGACAAGAACCTCCCGCTTTCCCTCATTCGCTTGTAATGTGTGTTGTAACACATGTTGAAGAAAACAGTGTTGCATACACATTTCAAAAAACGGGTGAAATATGTGGTATCACAATGGGTCTCTTAGGTCTCCGATTGTGTCTCTTACAGAGGCAGCCACCATAACCTAACCTAACCTAACCAAATATATTTCAGTAGAACCGGGACTTAGATGTTATTCAAGGCCCATTACCAGGGAAAGGATTTTGTAGAAATTGCCTCTTTTGTTTGCTGCTATCATAGATAGAGCATTTCTGATTGAAAATGAGCACGAATTAGGTCCTCCTGATTATAAATATGTATATCACTTTTATTTTGCCTTTTTTGCCTTATAAAGGCAGTTTGCCTTTTTCACCCATAAATGCCTTTTTTAGTGCCTATTTTACCTATAAATGCCACAAAATGCCTTTTTCAAGATTTGTCGAGGGCCTTTTCATTTTTTCTTTCGTTTTTAATATTGCAACGATGAGGCACTCTGTGCTGTGCATGAATGCTTTTCCAAGCATACTTTTAGGCATGCACTTTGGAGTACGGCCGATATGGCAAGGATGGTTCGCGAAGGTGATGGGCTGTGCTAGAACAATAGAGAGTACAACTAGAATGTGGAAGAAACATCGGCGCGATAAGAAAACAAGTATAAAAAGCAGCAGTGGCAGCGCAGAGGGTCGAGTCTGTGTTGAGCAAGCAAAGGGGGAAACATGCAATAGTAGTAGTGTAAAGTAGTAACAAGTGTAAATTTGTAAATAAAGCTTTGATGTTCCTTTTCTTTTACAAAAAATGAGGTATAAATATTGTATGTTGCATACGTCAGATGACATAAAATTATTAAAAAATACATACCGTTTCCCCTTTTTTTAGATTTTCTAGTATTTTTATCTTATTTTTAAATGCCTGTTTTTGCCTTTTTAACAGTTTTTAATGCCCTATTTTGCCTTTATAGCAGTTTTTAGTGCCTTTTTCTGCCTTTTTGGCAGTTTTTAGTGCCTTTCCGTGCCTTTTTTGCTATTTTATTTTACCTTTTTTATAGGCTTTTAGGTCCTCAAATCCTTTCCCTGCTCATTACATTAATAAATGAAATTATTTTTACAGAGAAAGTTCTGCTGATTCGCCTAATAACCACCCAAAACCTTAAAGAGTGACTAGCGTTACCAGAAATTTGAGGACTCCGAGAAATTTCGAGATCATTGACCATTTCATGGCGTGTCAACAGTCGTTTCAGTAAAACCGAACTTAAGACGTTCGTATATACAAAAAAAAAAAATTTCTAATGTAACGTAGTCCTATAAAGTCACTAACGATACCACAAATTCCAGGGCCTTTAGAATTTTTGAGACCATTGAACTATTGAACTAGGAATTGTATGGCATCTTAAATTATGAGCCCATTTAGTTTGTGATTGGCTCAAATATGTTTCACAATCAGTTGAAATTTTATTGAATGTTCATTCTTTAGTTTCAAGTTTCATCTGACTATTCCAATGACCACATGTAGCCTTATAAAGTTACCAGCAATACCATAAATTGTTTTCAAAAACATTAATTGAAAATAATTTCCCTTTTTTCTCTTAATTTGCAGTTCAGTTCGCATGATCCGCACACGCCGCAGTGGCGCGTCGATCCTTGCCAGCTGGAGGACACCGCACCCGAAATGGAGGACCCGGTGCGTCTGTTTCACGGCCGTGTGCGCATTGTATGGGAACATGGCCACAACACGCTCCACTCCAAGCTGATGGTGACGGCGCTGGGCAAAGGCGATCAGTGTCGCAGCGAGGACAAGCATCAGTGCCTCAAAATTGGGTAAGTAACTCTCATCATTCACCACTCACTCGTCCAAACATTAAAGCTCTTAATTTTTCCACAGCGACGAGCCGATTTTGTGCATTTCCAAGGAGCTGGTCTGCGACGGCATACGTCACTGTCCGTACAGCAACGAATACGACAGCGACGAGGACTACGCCATGTGCTGGAAGCGTCGCCGCTACGGCGAGCCCATACCGCCCGCCATGGAAACGGACATCTTCGAGCACTTTGCACTGGAAGTCTTTCGCAATTTGTTCGCATTCGATGTGCCCGCGTTGCCGTCGAGCACCAGTCAGCCGGACGTGGATACGACGCCTGTCAATTCGACAACGCTGCGCAAAGTAGAGACGACGCCCACAGTTGTCGGCAATGGCATCAACAACAATGCCAGCGCCGGCACAACACCACTGAACGTCGATAACAGCACCGAAAGCGCTGCTGGCGGCAGCGGACACCATCGCCGCAATTCGACGCGCTCCGGCCTCAACTCCGATCTCTCCAAATATGGGCCGTGGGGCTATCTGATGCTGGGCATGTTGCTCTGCGGTGGCGCGCTGTTGATTTGCGGCCTCTGGGGTAAGTCATGTCGATGTTGTTGTTCTTACATGATATTTGTTCAATTGTTTGTTTCCGTGTCCTGACATGTGCATTTTTTTTCCATTTTTTTATTTTTGTTTGTCTCGCATTGTCACTCATCAATCAACACATACACACACACACACAACAAACAAACTTCCCGTTCCTCTCGATCGCTTCCACACGTTTCGTCCTTTCCATATTAAAATTAAAATTCAAATTCAAACTCAAACTCAAATCGAATTCGAACTCTCTCTCTCTCACGCATACACAACAAATTTACATTCTCCACCATGAAAAACAATTGCATTTCAATCAATCCATTGCTCAATTAATGAATCAATCAATCGAACAATTTGACCTAACGTCTTCTCCTCTTCGAATTCGTCTTCCCCACAGTTTGCTGTTGTCGCTTAAGCTTTCACATTCAATCCATACGTTCACTTTCAGCCTCCGCCTCGCAGCATGCGGCCAACAACGAGCGCGAAGCGGCGCTCCAGAACGGCGTCATGGGCGGCGAGCCGCAGTCCGGCAGCACTTCGCCGCCCAACTACGAGGAGCTCGATCCGCCGCCCGCCTACTCGGTGCTCTTTCCCAATCAGAAGGCCGCCTCCAGCACGACGCTCAGCTCCATGGGCGCCGCCTCGCTGGTGCCGCCGACAGTCGTCGTTGCAGTCACCACCAGCGGCGTGCTGCCAGCAACGCCGCCATCCACTGCGGCAGCAACAACGCGCGTGCAATTGGAATCGCCGGCAGCGTCGAGCAGCAACGCACACCACCGGCCGGCGGCGACGACGACGACGACGACGACGAATTGAGCGATCGGCGCGGCGCTCGACGAAATCGGATTGGCGCCTTCGCCGCCATCCCACGCGCCCGCCCCAAACAAATGACAAGCTGGCGCCCACTGCACCAACGCTCGCGGTCGCGCGCGCAACACTCCGGCAACGCAGCCGCTCCACGACTGACTTTAGTTGTATTTACTTAATTTAAAGTGCAAACGCGCCCGGAGCAGCGTTGCGTGTGACTGGACGTTCGACAGGACGCTGCAAGAGTTGCCAAAAAACTAAAACAAACCAACAAATCAACGCACCAAACGCGTCCAACTGCCGCCTTCTCTTTGTAGCATTTGTTAGTGTAATTTCAGTGTGCTGGCCGCATCGAGTCCTTGCAGCGTGAAAGCAAAGTGCTGGCACGCATTGGCAACACTTTTCCTTAGTTGTTCGGTTCGCTTGACTGCCGTCGAACACGTTCACTGCCGAAGACAACGTGCGGCGGCGGCTGCGTGTGTTGTATTTAGTTAGCGTAGTGTAAAGTCCTTTTCAAATCGCTTTCAACTACATAACTCGTAAGTAATGAAAACGGAGCAATGTAATTTTAATGTACGATTGTAAAAAAATAATTAATTGTGACAAATGTACAACAACAACAACTGACACACATTCTAGCATATGGAAAAATTGTAAAGCGTGCAGCGTATTTCTACTGTAATGTTTGAATTTAATTTATTATAATGTGATATAATTTAATGGTTCACGTAGCATAAGCAATGCAAATGAAAGAACATAAAACAGACAAATAACATTCAATACTTTAACGGAAAAAACACAAAATGAAAAATATAACCAAATAAAAATTTACAATAAATGTTTTCGTTCAATATTTTGTCTTGGGCTGTGTGAAGTGTGAGTGGGGGGAAGGCGGAAGACTGGTGGGTCAGCCAGTCGGACGTAGGTAAATTTAAATAAATAACACCAACACTTGAAATTGTTGTTAATTGCGTGAATAATTTAATTGCAAAATTGAGCTATGAATTTTAAATAATGATTTATGTTCAACAGTTGTTAAATGCTTATTGATGGCTTTAAAAGAGACTACTAAATGGGCTATGGAAAATATTAACCAACTTTTACAAAAAAGCTGTTTATGTTGTGTGTATGTGCCAATAAGTCGTTTGAAAGCGGATTGAAATTTTCCATGAATGAAAAATTGATCAGAGGTGAGCAGTTAAAGAAGAGTAAAAAGATAATTAAATTAGATGTCTTTGATTTCCTTGGCTTTTAGGATCGGCTTAACGTTGGAAAGCTGGAGAGTTCTATTAGAATATAGCGTTGCTTTTTAGGGCAGATATGTCTTCTGAATCGGTGGTATTTCTTTGATTTTCTTGGCTTTTTGTGGAACACTAAAAACTTCTTTTATGAAACAGAATCGTTTTTCGAGTCAGACATTTCTTTTAAATTTAAAGCTACGCAAATTAGTATATTCCAAGGCCAATAGATATGTAACACCAGTGGCGGATTCAGGGGGGTTTGGGGGTTGAAACCCCTCCCGAAATATTTGGATCGTCTAAAAACTACATACAAATTAAAAGGCATTTTATAAATATTAAAGAATTACTTTTTGAAACCCCCGAAATATTTTTCTGAATCCGCGCCTGTGTAACACAGATGTCAGGAGTCCCATACCACTTCTTCATTCCTATCAATCAACTTAGAATTGAACTGAGGGGAGTAGAATGATAACAGAAAGAAATTTAAAGAAAATAACCGTAACCAGTTATTGGAATCAAAATTTTCTTGTTTATGTTGGTTTTACAAAAACCCACATCACTGACTTGTTCTCATTCACGAATTTGGGAGTTGAACAGAGGAGTGTGGAAAAAAAGAAATAAGTTCAAAGAGGGATCCAAATGTTCTGGTGTCTGTTGGTTCTAGGAATCATTTAGCACTGAATTGTTTTCATCACTTCTCAGAGAACACAGAAGTATAAAAAGAGACGCGGAAGAAATTCAGAGAGTAAGTAGAAAAAAAACATGGAAAAAAAGGAAATTCAAAGAGGGATCCAAATCTTGGTGTCTACTGGTTCTAGGAATCATTTACCACTGAATTGTTTGCATCAAAGAACACAGAGTTGAACAGAGAAATATAGAAAGAGAAGAGGAAAAAATTTAGAGCGCAGAAAAAATAGAATTAAATTGAAAGGCAACAGCTGGAATCCAAATGTTCTGGTGTCTGTTGGTTCTAGGAATCTACCACTGAATCGTTTTTATCAAAGAACTTAGAGTTGAACAGAGAAGTATAGAAATAGAAGAGGAAAACAATTCAGAAAAAGTATTAGGGACCGGTGGATTACAGCATTAGTAAAAATTTCGTGCTTCTATTGGTTTTAGAAAGCTAACTCGTTATTGTCTAAGAACTCAGAGTTGATCAAAGAGGCAAGTAGAAAGAGAAGAGCGAAAACAAAGAGCAAACGAGTGAACAAGAAGAGAGAGAAAGAGATTCAGTTGGAATTTCAGGAGCCATTAGACAACAACATGATCGAAATTTTCTAGTCTTAATGATATTTTTAGAAATCCTCTTGAATTTTATTTACATTTCTGATTAATTCTAAAGAAGAACACCAAACTTAATCAGAGGCTCATAGAAATCAACAATAACAATACATGAATGCGGTAGATAACACCAATGACGCAATTTTATTGTTGTTTTCAAAAAACTCCCATTATTAATTTGGTCTCGAAATTTATTGAAATTGAGTACAAAGTGACAATACAAACACATGAAACAGTAGGCAGAGGTCACAATAAATTTCTATTGTTGTTGTTTTTGTGAATTTTATTAATTTCTTTGTCCAACCAAAAATTTCACCAGAAATGCATATAAATGGAAAATATTAAATTGTTTTATTTTCAAAATATTTAGATCGAGTTATATTGATCAGTAAGTGATCAGATCATAATTGAAATTTTTTGACGTTCACTACTATTTTAAACTAAATCTATTACTTAATTTGTACTAAGAACTTCCTGCGAAATTGGAAATTGCGCATTTATTGTTTGATCCGAGTAAACTTTTCACTTTGAAAACGGCCCTAAGACAATAAAAAAACATTTTTCTTACGAAGCCGACCAAAGAAAATGTACGTTTTTTATATTTTATGTCAGTATTTGTTTTTTTATATCTTTGAACTCAGGGTCCAAAAATCACATCTGCAACTAAATATTGAGAGAAATATTTAAATATCATGAACATAGTGCGAGACAATTTTGCTTACCAACGCACTCAAAATAGATAAATAAACATTGCATATTTTTAGGATCCATGTTTGAGTGATTGTTGCCAGATTGTTGCGAAGAGTTAGCAAATAAGTGGAAGTGACACTATGAGCCAAAGGCAAATAAATATTTATCTGTCAGACGGTGGACGGCGAGTGGACAGGCATTAGGTACTAAATCGATACCTTCAGTGATTTAATGATGTGTGTATATACTTTTCCATACCATCTGCTCTAACTTCCGTACATTAGAAACTTTTTAAGGCAGTTCAGTAAACTGCGTTCTTGCCCACCTTTTCCATGAAATGTTCCCATAGAGAACGACTCGTCATTAGGCCAACCAACTGATGGAAAAAAATTAAGAAATTAGTGCTGAGAGTTGACATTGCCATTTGTTAACATGACCATTTATTGCTTTGATGGCCGCAGATGGGAATGAAAGAAAAGGTTCAGGGCCGATTAGAGCAGCCTCAGAGCCCATTCTGACTAAGAAGTCTGAAGTCGCTACGCGTCCACAAGGAACCCCATTTATACTATCACATATACACATATCACATATAGGTACATATCTGCCGACCTACCTTAGCATAGATTTGCAGTACTTGACTATTGTGGAGGTGGTTGGAGGACAAAGGAATTGCCTCTTCACCTACTTTCCACAACTCAACAACAAGTCTCAAGTATTGCATGTACCTCTGCCTGCAGCACAGATATATAAGGGTCTATAGCAAAAAAACGTTGAGCCAACTTGATTTCTAATATCATGATTTTATATGATAACTGCAAAAATATGCTTTTGAATTGTTATGTTTTTGTATTTCAATAAGCACTAAACAAGCATACATTTGTATCTTTTAATAGGTATTGACACCAGTTGGATCATCGATTTGGGCTAAAACAGTAGTATCGCTTGGACACTAATTATAACCCAGACACAGTTTATTACTCATACGCCACGTACGTCAAGGTGCTTAATACGATACGAAAGCATTCTACATACATATTTCACATATCACTCATACGCAAGGTAGGCTCTCACTGTTGTGTGTGTTTATAATGTAGTGGTACCACTCAGTCACTTGTATTGACATCATTAGCACAGAATATATGACCAACCATAGCGTTCATACATTCCTCCACCACATCAACGACACTTGACTTGCCAGCGGTCAAGTGACGTGACATTTGATGCCACTTTCCGCAGTCAATTAGGGAGCGTTGCAATACAGTGCCTCGAATTCGAATGTGACAAGATCTACCAAATGACCTGAGTCACTGATTGGCCGATAGAATTAAACAATGACAATTGTTGGTAACAGTTATGATATAACTTATCATATAAAATTGTATAAAATATACAATTTTTCTGAGTACCGAGTACGGATGAATCTTTGTAGATTAATTAACCAACAAGTGTTTCCAATATCAGCAAAAGCTCTACTTTTTAGTCATAGAAAGAAAAAGGCTCTTAAGCCTAAACACTTTGGCTATTTAGCCATACATACATCGGCTCTTTGCAGCCAGTTGACACTAGGACTTTGGTAGCTTTTTAATATTTCGGCTGAAACGCGCGAACGACTTTTCGTCTCTTTCCTACTTAACGATCCTTAATTTACTACAATAACATTGCACCAATACCGCATAAGGAGCCAGACACAGACCTAGTAGTGCAATAATTGTAGTTGTGGGTAGTGGTTTACTTAATCCCTTAACTGTTTACTTATTTTTCAGCCAAGACGAGTATACTCGACATAAATAGAGTAAAATTTTCCTGCCTGTAAAATTAAGCAATTATGACAAAAATGAAGCACCACAAAGTATACCATAACTGAATTTTGTCACAGGTGGGCGTGGTTAATTTTATATAGCCTCTGTTTTCCCCTTGAAAAATAGAACCAAGTAATATCAATGCACTAATATACCATAACTGATTTCAATCATTCTAGTGGGCGTGGTAGGTTACCTAGTAGACTTTAGAGATGGGCGTGGCCAGTATCATATGAAACCAGTGTGCAATTTCCTTACATAAAAAATCGTTTGGTGCTTATTTCATCTATATCGGCTTATTGGTTTTTGCCTGATTGCGGCTTAACCCTTTCGCTACGGGTTTTTACTGGGGAAAGTTAAAATTTTAAATTTTACGTTTTAGGCTTCTATGTGGTTATATTAGCAACATTCCATAAGAAATTTTTTAATTTTTATATGAGAGCAACCACATCGTTGTGGCTGTAATAATTACTTAAAAATAAAACTTTTTACGCATAACGAAAATTTGAATATTTCTTCATTTACTTCAGCCAAAATTAAAAAAATAAAGTATCTAAAATGAAAGAGAACGTCAAATTAAAAAGTTATCTCAAATTTTCTGCTTCTTCTTCCTTTACTATGTCAAGATATACCATTAAAAAACGTGTATACTTCTCTTCTTTAAACTTAAATATTCAGATTATTAATTTCGTATTTTTCCTAAAACTTCAAACTATTCTAAAGACTAATAAAAAAATGTATTCCTGGAACCATAGAGGGTTCAGACGTCCACAAAGTAGCATGTGCCATATGGCAACAAAATAGCGAAAGGGTTAAAAAAGCAACGTCGCATTGGTTTTTATGTAATTGTACTCAAATAAATAGAAAAATGAAGTTGACAGACTACTGAATACTCTAAAATATCTAATTTTTAAAAGATTTTTATTTGCCTTTCTTTAGGAAAAAAATTACAGTTGATTCGTTGAATAATAATACGAATGTAATTTTTTTATTTTTATGACGAGTAGTTAAATTTCTGCAAAATAATCAATTAATTTGAAATATCACTCATACGCTTTAAAGTTTAGATATCACTCATACGACACAGACATAAAATTAGTAAATCGAAAACTGACTGAAAAATTATAAAATATCACGAATATCACTCATACGCTTTGATATTTAGAGTTATCACTCATATGAAACAGACATAACATTAGTAAATTGTCTGAGAAACAATAAAAAATCACTCATACGCTTCGGTATTTACATATCACTCATACGACACTGATGAAGTAGTTGTAGTTGTAATAGAAATTGCTTTCTTAAATGACTGAAAGATTAGGAAAAAATACGAATATCACTCATACGCTTTGATATTTGGTTATTACTCATTCGACACAGACTTAAATTAGTCAGTCGTCTGAG
Organism: Melieria picta; assembly: GCA_964056695.1. NCBI lineage: Eukaryota > Metazoa > Arthropoda > Insecta > Diptera > Ulidiidae > Melieria > Melieria picta. The sequence goes on from OZ057400.1 coordinate 18,359,627, forward strand.
AAACAATGAAAAATAAAAAAAAATCACTCATACTCTTCGGTGTTTAAATATCACTCATACGACTCAAAAAACTAGTTCTTGTTATAAAAGTCCTTTCTTAAATGTCTGAAAAATAATGAAACATTTAAAATATCACTCATACGCTTTGAAATTAAGACATATCTCATGTGGCCCAAACATTGCGGTTGTAATAGTTTATTTCTTCAATGTCAACCAAAATTGTGACAATTTTCAAATATCACTCATACGCTTCGACATTAAGATATCAATCATATGGCACAGATAAATTAGTTGTAGTTGTAATAATAATTGCTTTCTTAAATGTCTGAAAAAGAATGAAACATTTCGAATATCACTCATACGCCCTGTAGAACAGAACATTGCATATTTTCAAACATATTCGATAAAAACCTAAATATAACTCATACGGCATGCTGAATAGGTAATTTTATAAAAAATATCCTTCTTGGGGAATCAAAAATCAAAAGAACTGAATGATTGCTGATACATTATGCAGTGCAGAAAATTTAGCGAATAAATGAAAACTATATACAAATTACATTTGCTTGTTCACATTAGGCAGGCATACGATTTCCTTAAGTTAAACAGAATAAATTTCATGCCATGTTGAAGTTGAAGTTGTAGTGGAAGTGACGTGAAGTGAAGGTTGAAGTGACCCATTTGTTAACAGTAACTTTGATGGCTGCAGGTGGGAGTGGCAGAACAGGTTCAGGGCCGATAAATGCAGTCTTAGAGCAAATTTTATCTAAAGAGTCTGAGGTCTCGTTAAGCGCGATTTCAAATGAACGTCAGGCTTTTATATCTGTGGACATAATTTAGCTTGGATTCACAGAATGTGACTATCGTCGCGGTGCTTAGGGGCTGGCCAATTATATGATTGACAGATGACAGACACAGATAGATCTGCCTTTCCACCTGCTTTCCACAACAAAGTTTATTGCCTCAAGTGTTGCATGCAACTTTGCCTGAATCACGGATGCATGCGAGCCTAAGAACCGTTGAGCTCCACTTGATTTGACATAAACACCAGAACCGAATCTTGGAACCCCAACCGACCGAAACCTTCTTCACACATACTCACTTCTGTTGCCTTCCGTGCGCTGTTCTAATAAAAAGTCACTACGCAATTGGTTTTTTTTTGTTTGTTTGTTTGCAATTGTGGTCTTCATTGATGATGTTTTGCATCGTTTTATTTCAATTCTTCAATCAAGTGACATTTATTAGTTTAATATTTGAATTTAATTCTTCATAATTTTCCTTAATATTTTCATCATTATTTAATTTACACATAAGACTTGCACACACATAAAATTCTTAAATATTTTTTGCTCATGTTTCTTATGCATCGTTTTGAATCATTGCTGCTGGCTGCTGCTTGCCTTATCTCACTAAATAGATCGCTTGACATTTGTGGCAAATTCATTTCTTTACTTCGTACAATTATTAGTAATTAGTAATTTTATTGTTGTTGTGTTTTCTATTCAAAGTGTAAACAAACAACACATGAAAAAAAGGTAGTTACAATAAAGTTGAAATGTCAATGAAATCGGCCTTAAATCAAATGTTGCGTATGCACTTTTCAGCAATGATCTGCACTTCGGGGCGTGGTCCGAGAATAAAAGGCCAAGAATGTCGCGCATGGCAGACACGCCCAGTGAGCAACAACTGCGCTACGAAAGCGTTCGGCTAGTTCGAAGCACTTTCGTCGGTGCGCTTGTGGCGATTTGTGTTCGATCTGTTCGTGTGGCGTTGCTGGAAATTTGCTAATAAATCGTTTGCTGCTTAAACGCTAACAAGTTTACTCAACTTACTGCACTTTAATTTGCTAATTTTACTATAGTTTTGCTGGTTTTTTCTTTTCATAATTTGTAATCGCATAGCTCATATTAATTTACTAGTGTTTGCTTATCGTAAACGATGCTGCAATAATTGCAGCATTTCAATGCATTGGTTTTTGTTTTTGTATTATCGTTTTAGTTAATTGTTAAATATTTATTTGAAAATGTTTTGTTTTGCTAGTTGCTAGTGCCAATTGTAGCGTGTTTTCATGCTTCAGCCGGTGCCACGCGCCTGCGGCCAGCGACAGCCGTCGACTGTCGACTGTCGGCGCGCGTGTCGGCGTTGAGTTTTAAAAAATTTTTATTCATAAGAATTGGGCGTTTCATTTGTTTCTTTGTTCATAAAATGTTTCTTCACTTTTACAACGACATTCGTCTAACTTCAAACTACGTGTACGCGGCGTACGTTCCTTACTAAACAACAACTACATGCTAAGCGTTCGGGTTTATTTTTAAGTTTTCCTCAAAGTGTCTTTGTGTGTGTAGTTGGCTGTGTGAGTGTGTATTGGTTGTGTTTTTTTTCAGTGTATTTTACAATTCGTCTCTTAGTTGTGTAATGACGCTTCTGCTTTGCTTACATGCTAACAATTTTAATCTCTTTGCGTAACTTTGTGTGATGATTCAATAATCAATTCAATAATCTTCATTTTAATGTAGTTTTATTTTTTTGAAAAAATTTGCTAAATTAGAAAACTATTTTGCAGTGTATTTAAAAGGGAGTTTTGTGGTCAAAAAGGCGTTGTATGAAAATTGAGGTAAGAAATACACCTAAAAAATAAGTGTATGTGGATAAAGTAAAAGTAAGTAAGTAAGATAAAGTAAGTTCTTAAATAAAGTAAAGTTCTTAAAAATTATAATGATTTGTAACAAATTTCCTTAATAATTAGTAAGACAATAAATAAAGTAATTAGTTAATCATTAATTTATATAGTAAACAAATGAACTAATTAATTATTTTATTTGTTGACCTAAATTCTTTCATTTTCTTAGTTACGTAGTTAATTACGTTCTTAGTTAATTTCTTAAGAAGTTTCTTAATTTATTAAATTTTTAATTTCTTAATTTCTTAATTTTTTAGTTTCTTAAGAAAGTAACTAAGAACTTAATTAATTAATAACTAAGAAAATGAAAGGGGTTAGGTTGGTTAGGAAATAAAATATTTAATTAGTTAATTTACTAAATAAATGACTTAATTATTAAATAAATAGTTAATTTATTATATTACTAATTAGTTAAGAAATTAATTAAAAATTATCATTACCAATTGTTAAAGACTAATTATTTAATTTCTTACTAATCAGTAAACTAATTTATTAATATTATGAAAAACTTTATTGATTAAGTTCACTAATTAATTCAACAAAATAAATTCATTAATCAACTATATGTTTTAATTTATTTCAACTAAACGAATTTGTTGTTTTAAATATTACAAACAAGCAATTCAATTATTCAGTTGATTAAAAAAATTATTTTAAACTTAATTATGTAATTAGTTAACTATTAATGTTAAAGTTATATAATTATAAAAAATTTTAAAAAATTGCATTTAAATTTAAATTAATTATTTAATTATTTAAAAATGTAATAAATTTCATTATAAATTAAATATTGAAATATGAAATTTGTTACATTATTAAATAATTATATTACAAATTATTGAAATACTAAATTGGTTATATTATTAAAATATTGATCTAAATAAAAATTAAATAATTTATTTTATTTTAACAATTAAGTAGTAATTTACATAACTAAATCGAATTTATTTATAATAATAAAATAAGTGATTAATTAAAAATTAATTAAGTATTAAATTAATTAATATTTTTCTTTGAATTAAATAATTTAAAATTAATTATAAAATAACTATTAATTTACAACAAATTAATTAAATTGTTAAAATAAATTTAAACTAAACTACATAAATTTTTATTTAAATGGTTAAATAATAAAATTAAATATGCAGTTGTTGAATTAATTATATATTTAATAATTATTTTCAATTAGGTATCTATTTTTTAATAAATTAAGAAATTATTAAATTAAGAAATTAAATTAGAATTAGTTCGAAATTAATTGTGTAATTGGGTAATTATTTATTTACATTTAATTTCATTAAGTTTGTCTTAGTTACTCAAAACTTAAATTAATTCTAAAATTATAAAACTCATTTTTTAATTAATTAGTTTTTAAATCAAAATATTTAATATGAAAAAAATAAAGTTATTAAATTGATTATTATTAGTTTTTTATTTTATCCAAAAAATTAATTTCCAAAATTTGCTATTAATTATTCAATTAATTAGTTAAAAATTAATCATTAAACTCATTAATTGAATCACTAACTTTTAATAGTTGATTAATTAATTTGTAATTTGAAAATTACTCAGTTATAGCAAATAATTTCACTATATATTTTTAAGAAAATTTTAAACATTTTTTTATTGAAAGAATTTCCATAAAAACCCTCAACTTAAATACACTGCAAAACATCCATTAAATATGCAACAAAAAAATCAATTTTAAAGCACTCACTTACGCCTAACTGTATGTATACATCTAAAAGCTTTCAAGTTGACGCTTGGACCAAAGTATGCCGAACTCAAAGGAAACAACAACACAAAATGTGAAAACTGTCAGTAACGAAAACCGTCGGCAGTTTTACACATATCTTTAATGCTAAGAAATATTATTTTTTGAAAAAGCAAAATTCACGCACACTTTTCTCTCTGTGTACGTGTGACTAGTTCAGCAAGTGATCACGCGACCAAAAGCAATTTTATTGGCTCTGTTGCTTGGCTCACGTGCCATTTTCATACGCAAACACATATACTATACACACATACAAACATGCATACACAGTGGTACAAATACAAATATGCAATTACAGGTGCTGTGGTAAATAAATTCCTTATTTCAGTAGTGAAATGTTTGCCTTTTTGCTTTGCAATTTTCTTCTTCAATTGTTTCGTTTGTTGCTCTCAGCTGTGGTTTTTTTCCTCTCTGTTTATTTTTGTTTTAATTTTTGTCCTCGTCATTTCGGTGTGTTTTTGGTTTTGCTGAAAAATAAGGCCCGTGGATACACACTATAAAAAAGCGAATACTAAGTTCTAGGCTTTCCCACAATTGTTGTTGTTGTTGTTGTTGTTCATGTTCGGCTGCTACTTTTGTATAGTTCGAGTTCGGCACAGACGTGCAAGACGATGCTCTTAAAATGTCATTTTCATAAATTTATAATTAAATTGTATTGTGTTGTCCTAGCTGGCGCTTACATTATTAGATTCACTTACTTACAGTGTTTTTGTTTGTGTGTGGCTGTATGTGTGTTCGTTTCTATTTTGTGGATTTTTTTGTATGGGCTTTGCGGTTTGTTTCGCATGATTTGTTCATTAGATTTAAACATTTAACATTTAGCTGTGCTAAAAATACAAAGTGCTGTAAGTGTCCATATGCTTCATCTTCTTATTCTTCTTCTGCCGCAGTAACTGTCTCAAACTTTCTCTTTTATTATAACTTCAATCTTCAATTCTTTAACCGACATACTCGCATTGCAGCGTTTGCGTTCTAACTTTAGTTGGCAAAAGAGTATCGGGAAATGCTTCTTTGAAATATTGACCGAAACAAGTTTCAAGGTGGAAAAGACAGAATAAATTTTGTTTATAGTTGAAAATTGTCTTCAAATTCTTAAATAAGTCTAATTTAATTAATGGTGCGGTTTAATTTTGGCTGAAGATTAGTCGAGGTTTTGTTTATCTACTCTCTAATGCAGCTGTCTCGAGACCTGAAGTTGTCGTAAAATTGATTTCTAATAACTACATCGATTGTTATGTTGCATTGATAGTTGAGGCTAATGATCCAATGGTTGTTTGATACTATTTTATCCAGCCTCTGACTGGCTATAACTGAGCATCGGCACAACCCAGCAATCATCACTTTCTCCTCAAACTTTTAATCAATCTTTAACCCTTGTAACATTGTTGAAGAAACTACGTTGAATACATATTTCAAGCGAGTGAGGCGGATAAGCCTAAATGTGTCTTATACAGAGGCAGCCAGCTAACCTAACCTAAAGTACAACTGCTAAAAATTTCCACCAACTATGTGAAAATTCACCAGTGACAACATTTTACTAATTAATTTTTCCTTATTAACTCATAATTTGGATGACTAAGTCATATCTAAGAAATTTGGTGGGTGTCTAAGGTGTTTGCCTCGTTCTGGCCAAAAATTAGTTAGTCTTGCTGACATTTAACTGGTTCTTTCAATCAGCTAAGTAATGCCTCTGATAGTTGGTTTGGTCAATTGATTCGTGTCTTAGACATATTACTTAAAAGGGCTTCAGCTTTTAGGTGATGTATTAGATAGTTAGTTGCTGTCTTAGATATTTGGTTCATGTCATAGGTGGCTAGCTGGTCTCCGAGGCAATCAGGTGATGGCTTAGACCAGTGATGGATGCGGCGCAGTTCACTGGATCGCTCGTGAGGGACCGTATCAACTGCTGGCTGACTACCAAACACACTCTTAGATAGTTAGCTACCGTCTTCAACACTTCACAGAAGCCTTAGGCTGTTAGTTGGAACATTGGGCAGTTAGATGGAGCCTTAGGGACCGAAATGGTACCTTAGATAGCTAAGTAGAGCTTTAAACATTTCTCTTCTGCCTTGTTCACTGAAGTCTCAAGCAGCTAGTTGGAGCATTGCACAATTACGTGGTATCTTAGACAGTTAATTGCCTCGCGCCTTGAATATTAAGGCAGTATCTCAAATAGTTGGTTGTCGTCTCAGGTTGTTGGTTTGGGCATTGGATAGTTAGCTGGTGTCTTAGACAGTTAATTGGTGACTTGAATAGCTAAGTAGTGCTTCAAACAGTTCTCCTCTATCTTAGACAGTTGGCTACCGTTTTCAACATTGCAAAAATACCTGAGGCAGCTAGTTGAAGAATTGGACAGTTAGCAGGTATCTCAGACAGTTAGCCGATGTCTTGGATAGCTAAGTAGTGCTTCAAGCAGTTCTTCGCTCTCCTAGACAGTTAGCTGGTATTCCAGATAGTTAACTGGTGTCTTAGAAAGTTAGATGGCTCGTGCTTTGGGTATTAAGGCAGTGTCTCGAATAGTTGGTTGGTGTCTCAGGTAGTTAGTTTGAGCATTGAGTAGTGCGCTGGTGTCTTAGACAGTAAGCTGATGACTTGTATACAGTTCTCTGCTGTCTTGGATACTTGACTAATGTCTCAAACAGTTCGCTGAAGTCACATATAACTAATTGATGCATTGAACAGTTAGCCGGTTAGTGTAACCTCTTCTTCAAAAATCAGCAGCTGAAAAATATGTTAAATGAAATGTTTCAATGTCAAGGCCTATCAAAGAAAAATTTCCCTTACTGCTTTCTTCAGCCGAGTGCCATCTGACTTTTATCGCTTCTTTATCAACAAATTCAACTCCCGAGTGTCTTCTATTCGCTGTTAATTTATTGCAAATCTCCATTTTCCAATGTATCTTCTTTTCATATTCTTACTACTTATTACTATTTCTATCTCTTTTTCACCTTTACAAATATCTATTTCACTGCACAATTTTATGGTACAGTGTTGCATTATTTTTCGTACTGTACTATTTTCTTTTTGCTAAAAAAAAATTCTGCATTTCACTGAACGTTAGAGTTAAAAATGCTCAAATGTTTGCTCGGAAAATGTTAGTTTATGTATGCAAGTTTTTGTTTTTGTTGTTGTCTCCTTAGGTTTTGTTGCTTGCTCGAAAAAAATAATGTTATCAAATTGTTGTCTTGTACGGTATAAAAAATAGAAAAAGTTTACAAATGGTTTTTCGGAAAAAATGTACGCTTTGTTTGCAAAAATGTCTTAAACTGTTTCATTTGTTATGGCAAATTTACCTTAGCTTTCTTGTTCTTGTTTTTTGTTGTTGTTTGTATTTTGTTAATATGCTGCTTGAAATATTTTCCATAAAATGTTTGTATGTTTGTTTGTTCCTCTAGTGAGTTTTGTTTGGTTTGGTTTTGTCTTTTCTGTTGCCAGCATTTAGGAGTTTCTGGATATGATCTATGTTTATTTTTTTTTTTGTATTTCTGGAAAATGATTTGCTTTCATTTCAGCTTTTTCGGCTCTCAGCTGGACCGTTAAATATGCATATGTATAGGTCTTTATGTGTAAATATATGTGTGTATATTTTTTTATGATTGTTTATTTTATTTTATTATTGTATTGTTTGTTTTTTTGGGGGCTTGTAGTAATTTTTTTTTAAATTTTTTTATTGTTTTTAATTTTCTTTAGTAATTGAGAAAACTTTGAGCGCATTTTTGTAGGATTTGTAGGATTTAGTGTAATATTTTTGAATTGAATTTCTCGTTTCGTTGAAATGAGAAGAATGCAATAATGAAGCCAAAAGTTCCAATATTTTCGAGATGAGTTTAAAAACTTTTAGATCTAATAACAATGTGTGAATTGAATTAGATTTTAGAGCTTAGATAAGCTTTTAGGTTTTTAGACATTTTTTGGTGAAGAGGTTTTCATTGAATTCATTGAATTTATGTTATAAAGTAGAGAGGAGTGAATAATAAAGCAAATGTTCGTAGTCGGTATAGGAAAATAGATTATAAATGGACCATGAAATAGTTTTATAAAGAAGAAAAAACATTAAATTCAGGCATAGTTTGTACTTGAGAAATTCCAACTCAAATAATTACGTTGAGGAAGGACTTTTCTATTTGTCAGTTTGTGGACAGTTTGTGATTACATTGAGACCTTTTTCATTTGCCAGTTTGTGGGATACAACAGAGAAAGTCCAGAAAGTTTGGCTAGTTGAGAAAGTTTCAGAAATGCAGATTAGATTGTCTGTTTTTTTTCTTATTAAATCCAATTGGAAGCAAAAGGTCTCTGGCAATGCCTTTTGCTGGTTACGTTAATCAATTGAAATCTTGTCAGATTTCTTAGGCTTACTTTGGTCTAATGTTTACGTTTGTCCAGAGCTACTTATCAAGAAATGAAATAACAACGCCTTTGTACCGACAGATGCTATGTCAAAAAAAAAAAATACTGTGTTAGTGCTTGAACTTACTGTCCAAAAAAATTTTTGTGTAGTCTCAGTTTGAGACCATATAGGCGGTAACATAATAAAATCAATTGCCGCCTGTATAACTGATCATAACTTAAGAACGGCTCGACCGATTTGACTAATATTTTTTAGCTGTGTTCATAATTGTCAGGACACAGTTTTGATATAAGAATATTTTTAAAAAATTCACTGAGAAAGTCGGGGCGTGGCACCTTTTCACCAACTAAAATTTTTGGTTTAATTTTAGAACTATAAGTCACACAGGAATGAATCTCGATACAAACTTAGTATTGAGTTGTGTCCTTTGACAGGAAAAATAGAGTAAGCACTGAACAAGGTTGGATAGGGATAATTTCCAAAAGTCTTACTATGTCAGCAAGAGGAACCTTACTCCCACAAAATCTGGGGAGTGCCTTATTCCAACTAATCTGAAAACCTCTCATATCGATGAGTATAAGCTCAATAAGATCATTTGAGTAGAACCCCCACCTGAGTCTAAAGAGAGTCATATAGTAGATAAAGCAGTGCCGCACAAAGGGTCGTTTTGGAGTTTAAACCCCTCCCCCACGAAACAATAAAATTTCTTATGAAAAATATGGTTTCAAATGGTATTAAGCTCAAAACTTGTTCGTAAGCAACCTCCTTCCCTCCCTTCCCCAAATGAAATCGTGGATGCACCACTGGGATATATTACAGTCTCGAGACCATATAAGATGAATTCAAATTTGATTCGAGCCAGAATAATTATATAGATTATTTTAAAGAGTATTTCACTTCTCGAACTCATAGTAGAGACTGAGAGAAAGATGTGGATTTTTCTTGTCGAATTCTAAGTAGTGACTGAGGGAAAGAGCTTTGAGTAAAAAAGGCAGATCACTGTGAAAAATCAGAAATTTCCAACTCAAAGTAGAGACTGAGAGAAAAATGTGGATTATTTTCAAGGTTACTTCACTTCTCCCACTCAAAGTAGAGACTGAGGGAAAGATGTGGAATATTTTTAAAACTAAGTAATTCAGGTTTTATTCGAGCCAGAATAATTTTAATGATATGTTATTTGAATGACTATTCAACTTCTTCTTTAAGAGTTTCTTTAAGAGTTTTAAGTTAGCTATGGCATTGTGTAAAATCAGAAATCTATCATGCTAAATACTTAGAGACTGAAAGAGAGATCTGGATGACTTTCAAGACTATTTCACCTCTTCAACTGTAAGTAGAGACTGAAAGAAAGAGTTCTGAGTTAACTATGGCATTATGTATAATCAAAAATCTTCATCTCTAAGTAGAGATTGAGAGAAAGATTTGTATTATTTTCAGGACTACTTTACTCAGGGAAGGAGTTTCGATTTAACTTTAGCATTACACATATTAAATAAAAAATCTCTCACTCCAAATGGAGACTAAGAAAAATATATAAATTATTTTCAAAACTATTTAACTTCTCCAGCTCCAAGTGGAGAAAGAGTTTTGAGTCATCTATGGTTTTGTGTAAAATGAAAAATCTTCAACTCTAAGTAGAAACTGAAAAATATAGATTATTTAACTTCTCCAACTTCAAGTCAAAGACTAAGGAAGCGTTCTAAATAAACTATGACAACTATGTAAAATCGAAAATATATGGAACCTTTGGCATTCCGTTGCGAAATGATGTAATAGTTGCACACAATTGATGTCTGTATTCTTTTCAACTCGCTTTCTGTACAGTTCAATGTGAGTATGTGGTCCTGCAATGAGTTTTGTTTTTGCTCATTGCACGACTTTCAGCTATACTTTGGTAATTATCGTTAATTTCCAGAGATCAAAATGCAATTTTGACGTTGCAGCTCCGCACACAACTAACACAAGACTCTTCATCTGCTATCCGTTCGTAGTCCACTGAACCTTTGAAAATTCCATCACCTCGTTTAACTTCTAACTAACATCGTTTGCTGTTTCCAATGGTATGGCGTTGTCTCTCTCCCACACTTGAGCGCACCAACAGTGAGCTGCCCCCCCAACTTGTAGCCAGCACTTTGGGCGCTGCTCGGCCTCCTCGTTCGGTCTGAAGCTGGCGCTGGAGCTGATGTATGCGTGTTTAGTTTGGCTAAACCGAAACCGAAAATGAAAATCGTTGCTCGAGAACCGCAACGACGACACCGAATGCAATGCGTGAGGAGAACCGAGGACTGGGTCGAAATGTTGCGTTGCGTGTGTGCTCGTTCGATGGCGATGCGGTGATGCGGCGATGTTGTGTTCGATGCCGAATGATATGACAAACATTTGTTCCCTTGTTCTGGCTTTGTGCGTGTGTGCATGTGCGTGTCCGCTGTTCGCTGTCGCCGCCGTTGCAGCAGCTCGGCCCCCGCTCAGCCCCCGTGCGCCGCCGCCTAGCAACCGCCATACCACGGAAAGGTCCAGCACCATCAGTGCGGAAGCATCAGCGGTCGCGCTGTGCTGGTGAGTTTGTGGCGCGCCTGCGGCTTCTCGCCGTACTCGTCGAACGTGTACAGCGGCGAAATCTTGAGGCCCGTCTTCTCGGGTATGATCTTGAAGTGGGGCTGCTCGGTGCTGACAATGAGCGGACGCTTCATCGAGTGCATGTACTCGGAGTGCGGCGCGCCCAGCGGCCGGCGCGTGCTCGGGACGTTCATTTTCTTGCAAGGCTCGGGTTTGGCTTCGACGTTCATTTGGCAGTTGTGGGGCGAGTACTTGTTCGGCTTGTAGATCGAGAAGATGTTGTTGATCAGACTCAGCGCCGAGTGACCGCCGGCGGACGGGTGATGGCCGCCGGCGGTTGGCTGCTGCGTCTGCACTGCGTGCTCGGGATAGAAGTTGTTGTACTTGTAGGAGGGCAGGGTGTCCGCGGCCGGGTAGACTTTGTGGCCGTAGTTGTAGGCGCGGTGTAGGGGCGAGCCCGCATGCTCAAAAAAATGAAACTCGCTGGCATTGTTGGCATCGGAGCCGGCGGGACCGAGCTGCGGCGGCGACGGCATGCCCTCGAGCAGCGACTTCTTGATCATCATGCGCTCCTGCTCGCGGTCGTGCATGTCGATCGGCTGCCCGTTATTGTAGCAGCCGACGTTGACGTTCTTCACCTTGAGATTGCTCTGCATGTTGCGGCGCTGCATGTCGAGGTCGATGGGGCTGGGCGGCTTCTCCAGCTCCTCCCAGTACTTCTCCAGGTCGATGTTGAAGTCTTCGAGGTCCATTTCGGTCGAGTCGGAGCAGCTGTCCTCGTCGTAGCGGCTGGGCGGCTGCACCTCCAGCAGCGACTTGCTGCGCGCCGGCCGCCGATAGGCGGACGCATAGTGCAGACTCGGGCCCGCGGTGGACAGGTAGCGCTCGTCGTCGTCGAGGAACTTGTCCTGCAGCAGCAGGCGCTCGCGTTCGTCGCGTATGAAGTGCTCCAGGTCGGTGTCGTAGGCGACGGCGGCGCGGCAGTGCAGGTGCTCCTCCTCCTCGGCGGCCGGGTGGTGTCCGGGGCAGTGCAGGCGCGACCGTGGCCTGGCCATATGGAGCTGTTGCTGGCGGTGGTAGCAATAGTCTTCGGCGGCGCAGCAACAGATCATCGTGGGTGGCGGCGGCGGTGGCTGCTCGCATTCGCGCTCACGCTCTCGGCCGCGCCCCGAGTGCAGCGAGTAGCGCGAGGCCGCGGCCACACGATGGTTGCCTCGATGATCCTCGATCCAGTCGGCGGCGGCGTGTAGGTTCCTGTTGCTACCACCACTGGCGCCAGCGCCATACATGCCCGCGGGCGCGCCGCGACTACGCCACGTGCGACGCCCCATCGCGCCACCGCCACCAACACCAACCGCGTAGCCGGGGTAGATCTCGTCCAGCAGGCACTTGGCGTTGGTGCAGTGCTCGCGGGCGCAGCACGGGTGCGCGTCGTGCGCGTACGCCAGCGCGCTCTCGTCCAGGCTGTTGCTGCAGTAGTAGCCCATGGACTTGCGGAAGGCCTCTTGTTTCTCGCGGCGCGTGTTACCCGCCGGCGGCAGTTCGTAGTCCATAACGTCGAACGGTGTCGTCTTGGACGTGCTGGCACTGAACGAGTAAGACTTGGGCACATTGGTGCGGTTCTTCAAGATCGACGTGGTGGCGCCCTCGTAGGCGCTGCCCATCATAAAGCAGCTCTGCGACTTGGGACACTGAAACTCCTTGCAGCTGGTCGAGCGCTGCAGTCCATAACCGGGCGAGCCTTCGCCCTCGCCGCGCTTGCCCCTAGTGCCGCTCCCGCTCACGCCGGCCTGGTCGTCCAGGTCGTCGGCCACGCCCACGCCCACATAGAACTCGTCCTGCTCGCGTATGTTGCGCAACTTTCGATACGTGCCGTACTTGATGCAGTCCGGCACATAGTCCTCCTCCAGATCCTCGGAGCGGTTCGAGTAAATATTGTCCGTGTACCAGGTCGGGTCGAGTTGCTTCGGTTTCGGTTTAGCCGCTTGCATTCTGTCTCGCTTCGATTGACGATAGCTCTCAAAGCAAATATTCTTCATTTTCTCCAGCTTCTGCTCGCGAATGCGCTCCCAGTTCTCCCAATTCTTGTCGTTCTTACTTCTACCGTTGGCGGCGTCGGCGCCGTAGCCGTACACGCCGCCGCCGCCGCCGCCTCCATTGTTCGGCGCATAGTCCCCGTTGTAGTCGAGGTTGGTGTTCTTCAGCGTCTGCTCGCCGGCGCGCGCGTCCTTGTTGGGATTATTGTAGCTGGTCGTGCTGCCACCGCTGTCGGTGACGACTATCCTTATCCTACGTTTGGTCTTGTCTAGCAGCTTCGACGACAGCAGCGACGACTTTTGCGGCTTGTCGCGTTCGGCTGGCGGCCCTTCTGGCTGTCACACCTCCTGCAGGTACTTGATGGGGCAATAGCCCTGACGATTGTCAGCGGAGCGCACCATAACCATCCCGTTCACCTCGTCACCAGTCTGAAAAACGACACAAACAACAAATGCAGTTTCAGTTTGATACATCGAATGCAGCGGGAATTGTAGAGCGTCGCGGCACCTGTATAACAATTTGATCCCTTAGTAAAGTCATATTCTCTCCACGCTCACCATCTGACACTTGCAGATTGTGCGTGACCTGTAGCGGTTTCTCATTGGCATTCAGACGTACGCAGTACTTGGAGGGAAAGTAGCCAACGCGCCCCAGCACTTTGCCCTTCCACCAGTCGGGGTCGGATGTGTCGATAACGGTGACCTGTTCAACGAGAACAAAATACGAAATGGTTAAACACGAAATGGTTAAATGAAATATTAATGGATATGAAGATTTTTATAACAGTTTTTGATCTAAGTTAAGAGTAACCAACTAACATATTGAAAAAAATGAGGTTAAGTTATGTTAACCCTTTAGCTACAGGTTTTTACTGGGAAAAGTTGTAATTTTTAATTTATCGATTAAGGCTTCTGTGTGGTTATATCAACAACAATGCATAATAATTTTTTTATTTTTATACCGAACCCTTTTTTTTAGAGTGTTGTCATATAACTGCAATAAAAAAAATTGTTTTTGCAAAATTAGGAATCGAGTATTTTTTCCTTTACTTTAGCTAAAATTATTTAAAATAATAATTTATTTAAACTTTTTTTTTCAAAATCAAAATTTAACGGGGTGAACCAAGGGTTAAGGTTCGTTTATCGAAAGATTACGAAATAAGCCCTGAACCAATTGGCCTATTGACTTCAAAGTTAATGAAAACATTTGAAATCAAAAATAATTTGACACGTGTTTCTAATTTTTTTGAAAATCAAAACTTAAAGGGGTCAACGATGGGTTAAGAATTTGTAGGGAGAAACAAGATTTTATGGCCTTTTGACTTCAAACTTAGTAAAAGTACTCTTAGTGAGAAATAATTCGACACATGTTTTTTATTTTTTAGAAAATCAAAATCTAACAGGGTCAACAATGGGTTAAAATATTGTAAGGAGAAACAAGATTTTGTGGGCCTTTTGACTTCAAGCTTAGTAAAAGTACTTAACATGCGAAATAATTCGATATGTGTTTTTTACTTTTTTGAAAATCGATATCTGTCGAGGTCATTAGTGGGTTAAGCGTTTGTATGGAGAAACAAGATTTTATGGGCCATTTGACTTCAAATTTAATGAAATTACTCTCGGTGAGAAATAATTTGGCACGTGGTTTTTATTTTTTAGAAAATAAAAATCTGGCGGGGTCAACAAAGGGTTAAGAAGAACTTGATTTACTCGCCCCATTGACTTTAAACTTGCGTGCAAAGCCGCAGGGCCCTGCTAGTGTACATAATATAACATTAAAAAAACGTGTCTACTTATCTTTTTTAAAATTTAAACATTCAGTTTAATAATTTTATATTATTTCAAAAACTTGAACTTTCTCCAAGGACCAACAAAAATGTATTCTTGGAACCATAGAGGGTTGAGACGCTCACAAAGTAGCATGTTGCCATATAACAATAAAATAACGAAAGGGTTAAGGTGGCCCATTCTGATACCACAAATTCCACCCGTTCGAAAGAAACCACTAACCAAAGAGAAAATTGCCAATAGTCGCTTTGTGTTCAACGCTGCTAAAATGGCGAATAAATTTTGCCATAAATAACTTTGCTCTCACTGTAAATTAATTTTCGCTGTCACTCATAACTAATTCTTGACAACAAATGTTATTTGCTGTCTTAAGGAGTTTCACGGTTTTAGCGTTCGGCAAACTGAAATTGATTTAATGCCTCGCAGGCGAACACGGAACAAAAGCGGCGGTGCGTCATGGCACATTGGAACGTTGACGAAAATATTCCAACAATTTCATACCAAATGAGAACAACAACAATACAAATGACAAGCACGCGCTTTGATGCGTCCAACTCAGCGACATTAAATCGACTTGGCGCCGAGTTGTTGAACTTTGACACAGCATCCGGCGCATCCGAATTGAGTGCACAAAAGCGCAAAACTGCCACTGTCGTGGAGCTGCGTGCAGTCGTTGTCACTGCATTTCCTGCGTTTTTTACGTAGCGCCCCTTTTTTCACTGCCTGCATCCACTTGGGTGCTCGTTTATTCGCTCGCTTTGCGTTACGTGTTAGGCGCTTTTAATACCACTTCTGTTGTTGTTGTTGTTTTGGTTTTTTAATGATTTCATTTATGTTGAGCGCATTTGTTCATTTTGTGTTTCCGCTTCCGTTTGATGTGATTGGCGTGAATGTTGGTGGCAGCCGAGAGCGTGTCGCTGTCGCTGTTCGTGTGGCTGTCAATTGGTAAGCTGCACTACGCGCACAGCCGCAGGCACCTGAGGCCGCAATAAAGCGCCAAATAATACTACACAATACAGTGGCGGATCCAGGGGGGGGTTTTGGGGGTTGAAACCCCCCCCGAAATATTTGGATCGACTTTAAAACTGCATACAAATTAAAAGGCATTTGTAGCAAGGCACTCATTACCAATACATACTACAAAAAGCATAGCATAACTCTAAGGGAAACATTACCAATACGTACTACAAAAGCATAGCACAAGCACAGGGGCGGACATTCTTTTTCATTTAACTTACAGTACGGACATGGTACTTCTCATTACGTTTAAGTTTGAAAGTAGGTAAAAGGGAGATGCACCGCCAGTTTGGTATCGCTTCCTCGACAGAGTGTTGAGGTAAGAAATCGGGGATAGCCGATCAAACGGCCAGCCATCCTTTCCTTTTTGTTTGTAATATCGTGACTTGCACGATGGTTTTTTTTGAATGGTTTTTCGACAAATTTATATACCTCTGTACCCGGCGACATCGCTCGTCGATTTCATAATTAATTTTTTGGAAATGGAAACGCCATGGTGGATGGACAAAATTTCAAGTTGGTATTTGAAAACAAAAAAACGATATTGCGTCCGAAATTGATCGCGGGTTGGAACTCACCAAACTTGAAAATAGAAAGAAACTGACTCCAATTGTGCGGGCTGTTCTATTTTGTGGTAGGCAGGGCCTCTCTTTACGAGGTCATAGAGACGATGGACCATTATCAACGGAATGTCCAACCGAAAATGATGGAAATTTTCGAGCGCTTCTGCGCTTTGCAATAGAAAGCGGTGATGAGAATCTAAAAACTCTGTTTAGATCGCTAAACACTGCCGGCCACGCAGCTCTTAGAAATTAATATTTGTCAATAATATTATATTGTGTTTGTCCATTTATGTGTTTATATGTACGGATGGCAACCCTGGCCATCCCGAAGGGAGTTTGCGCGGCCGGCAGGCACTCGATGTACGAACTCCGGCGAACGAACACCGATCCCCCGCGATAAACTTAAAACATAACACAAAAATTAACTTTTACCTACATATATAACAATAAACATTTAACATTTAATAAAACATTAACACGAACACCCGACACAAGCCGCAGTTTTTTATTTCAACGCGTTTGCGCAATTTTCGCTCTACTGAGTTTCGAACAAACTCATTTAACAACAGCAGGCAAAAATGAAACCTACATAAGCAAAACTATTCAGAACGAAATTATCGAAGCGGCAGGAAAAATAATTTCGTCAAAATTGGTTCAACGCATCAATGAATCCAGATGTTTTTCGGTGATTGCAGATGAAACGACAGATGTAGGCGGCATCGAACAGTTTTTAATTTGTGCTCGATATGTTCGTTATGTTTCCCCCGATTATCAAATTTGTGAAGACTTTCTTTCTTTTGTTCCGGTTGTCGATGTCACTGGAAAAGGAAATTTACTGTCCAAAATGCAGAATATTTTACCCAGCAAGGCATTTGATTTGCAAAGCAATGATATCCAGAAAACGGCTCCATTGTTCGAAAAATATTGGCCCGACGATTTTTCAACGTCTGTTGATGACTTCGCGGCAGAGCTGATTATGTGGCGCCGGTACTTTTTTGTAAATAATCTGTGTAATAATTGTTAAACAATTAAATAATTCTTTCAGATATTGGGCCAAAGCATCAAAAATTAATTTGCCGGAAAACTTTATTGACGCTTTAAACCAGTGCGATGAAAAGCTCTATCCATTAATTTTCCATTTTTTGAAGATTGGTGCAACACTGCCAGTGTCTGTTGCAACAAGCGAACGGTCATTTTCAACACTACGTCGATTGAAAACATATTTACGGAGCAGCATTGGGCAAGACAGATTACTTGGTTTGGCACTTCTTAATGTGCATCGAGACATAGAAGTTGATCCTACAAACATTTTAGACGAGCTTGCAAAAAAGCGTAAGCGTAAACTATCTTTCGCGTTATAAGAAAAATACATGTATATATATTTTCAATTAATATCTTTATAATAAATACATACACATAAACATATATGAATATTAAAAAATTACTTACTAAAAACCCCCCCCGAAATATTTTTCTGGATCCGCGCCTGACACAATACAACAACACTACACTAAATGACGTAACATGTTGTCAGGCGTTGCGATAGTCAGCGCTGCCAAATGATTGGTTGCATTTGCTGCCATCTTGCTTAGCAGTGCTTCGTGTATATGAGTTGTTGTTATTGCTAGTATTGTTGTTGTTGTTGTTAATGTTGATTGTTGTTGTTGTGGCAGTGTTCATTGTTTTTGTATTCAATGTAATTGCGCTGGTTGTTGGCATCTAAGAGTGATTCGGTTGAGAGTTATGCCAACAAATGCAATGAGAAGATGGGAATGGGAAGAGCTGAAGGGTTATTTGCACACGATTTGTGCGCCATGTAAACACCACTTGATTGAACATTTACCAAAGTATACTTTTAGGTAATTTAGCTGCGTGCCGTAATCTTTGTTTACATACGCGGCGCTTTTCGGTTCGCTTCAATTCGGTTCGGTGCGCATCAACTGCTGCGTGTCGACATTGACTGATGGCCACACAGCGTCGAACGGTGACTCGTGTTGCGCGCTATACATGAGTATTGTATATAATACATATTTGTATATATGTATGTAAAGTATACATGGAATGGGGGATAGGATGGGGTTGAATAACCTCATTACAAGTTCACAAAAGTACTTAGAAATTATAGAAATTGCTTCAAAGCTGCTCAGAAATCGCTCTTCGAGGGTTAAAATCTATGACTGACCCGCAGTAATTTTTATTTTTATTTCTATGAATTATGGCTCGTTGGACAGAACAAGTTCTTAGCTTTCCAAAATGGGTTCGATCTCCTTGCCATTCCAACGGGAAGGTACTCAAATCAGTTCATAAACTTTAAATGCGCGTAGCTCCGAAAGGAGAAGAGCTAGAGGCCTCAAACTTTGCACATAAAGTTGCACCTTTAACCTGCTGTAATTTCTACAATTTTCGAGCTACAGCTATGAACACACTTACCCTCTAACTCCAACCCTGAATGGGGCTACCCTACAAAATGATGGTTTTTATAAAATGGGCTCCCATTGCTTTCCGGTTGCTCCCAGACATATCACCTGTGAGACTGACCCCCAATTGTTTTCTCTTCCGAATGTTTTTTCATACAAACCGACCCACTATCTACAAATCTTAAGGGTGCCCTCTGGTGGAAAATGTGTGAACTTTAATTAATTTTGTATTTTTTGCAGTTAATAATGTTGCCAATCTCTCAGTAAGTCATTCAAATCGGTTCAGTAGTTTAAGAGATATAATGCTTCCCATAAGTTGACAACCTCACAACTTTGTTTGAATGGGATGCGCCCTCTGGTGTTGCATTTTTGAGCTTTAATTAATTTTGTATTTTTTGCAGTCACTAGCTTTGCCGATCGCTGAATAAATAATTTAAATCGGTTCAGTAGTTTATGAGATATGATGTTTACTTGCTTTCTATACAACATTTTCTTATGGGTTTCTACTAGTGTCCGACCGAATATTCGGTTTCGGTTTCGGTTTCAGTTTCGGCCAAAAAATGGCCGAATAGCCGAAACCGAAACTTTCTAGAATATTTTTTACATTTTATTGTGTAGCAGATATATAGTGAAAGGAGAAGTAATTTAGTTGCCAGCAATGTAAATTAACTTCTTTTTTTAGCATATAATATTAAATTATTTAATTTTGAATATTAGCGAGTAAGGTACGAAAGGGTGATTTTTTCATGTTTACGTTTTTAAAAAATGAATAAATTGTTTGTTTTTAATAAGTATTTATTTATTTATGCTATGTTTGTTTGTTTGTTCTTTATTTACTTAATGTAAAATTCGTTTGTTGGAAAAAAAATGCTTGATATGGTGATTTTTATTTTAACTAGAAAGTTTCGGTTTCGGCCGAATATTAAAAAAAAACCGAATATTCGGTTTCGGTTTCGGCCCAAAAAAGTTGTTTCGGTCGGACACTAGTTTCTACAAAGTAAAACTCAAATTATATAGTCGAAACCCCATTAACTTCTCCATTACACATATCATCGCACACATCATTGTGTAGTACATTCTTCATATTCGGTCTTGACCTGAACGCAATTTCCTCATTTGTTTATCTTTGAAATAACTTTGAGTTCATTTCGTATTTACACACACCACAACCGAGTGAACTGTGTTTTTGGTTTTGTTGTTGTTTGTTGCCATATATATTCGTATATACATACCTACATATATCACACGTGAAGCATTTAATTTTATTGATTTCATTTATTTCGCAACGTAAATGCCAAAATTAAATGGCATTGCGTGCTGCCACAAATGCCACCAAAACGAAAGCGAATAACTTTAATATTCGATGCTTTTATCAATGAATTCATTTCAATTTGTTTTCATTAAGCAAATACGACTATTAAATTAAATAAGGCCGTAGCCTCACAATTTGACAATTGTGACAATTTGTAATTTTATGCAAATATTAGGATTATTTAATTTTGTGACTGTCATTAAATTTCTTTTCAAGCATTCAATTGTTTAATTTCTCTGAAATTTATAAAAAAATATTTATTAAAAATATTTATAAAACAAATTTATATTAATTATATATTTTTTATATTTTATTTTATTTTTTTTGTATATAGTTATATTTATATTAATATTCATAGACAGGAGTTTGTCAATAGGAATGCTCGAAATTTGTTAGGTTATGGCAGCCATGTTATTAGGGGAAGTTTTATAAAATTTTCTGTCAACTGTAAACACTTTTGAAGGTTGTGGCATTGGACACTGTGTGAAAATCATAAAATTTCATTACCAAAAGTTATTGTTGCATTTGCGAAACGTTCCGCACAATACGTGATTTTGGTTTTCTTTAGCGACGGGTGCCATTTTTGAATGAATGAATATGTAAACGGGGGCAATGGGATTGGACCGACAAGGCAAAGTACCAATGAAATTTGAAAGAGCCTCGGAAGGGTCTTACTATGTTGGCGACCACAGCAAACGATTTAAGGACCACGATTGGAGGATATAAACCTACAATGTGCAGACTCTTTATGGAGTCCAGACCCTTTATAGGTGCCTCTATTCAACTGGCGGAGGACCTCATGAAATGTAAGGCTAACATCACCGTCATCCAGGAAATGCATTGATCAGAACAAGGATGCTCCAAGCGAGCAAAATTGTGAGCCTTGGGGCAATACCAATCCAGAACCAACTAAAACCAAATGCATCCCGAGCAAGTTACTGTTTGGTGAAGGCTTTAGTTGTGGAAGAATCGTTGGTTCGTACTTATTTTAAAAAGAAACTGTCTTTCCAAAACCTTCAAAGGTGAACACTACAGTTTAGAGATAAGCAACTTTTTGTGACCTTGACTGAATGATATGAATATCGATAAGGCGTGGTTTCGAACGTTTTAGGCACATTTGCTTTGGAAAGATAGAGTTCTAAGGGAGATTGAGGTACTGAAACTGGAGTTATTGGACGTTCTTCGCTTAACAAAAGTGACTGTCAAGCTAAAGGAGATCTAGAGTCTCTGGGAAACTTAATGTCAAGGGCCGCAGAATCACCCAACGCTGGGCTGGCCACATCTACTTTAAATAGTTGCGAGCCCGGGCACTGACAAGTCAAGGGGTGAGACAATACCTGTACTACAATCGGCAGCAATGTCTATGTGACCATTGACACTCCCGACAATGTAAACCCACATTCCAAAGAATGGCACCATAGCCATATCCTTCATTTCCTTCCTTCCCAGAGCATTGTTCCAACTATCTCTTTGTTTATGCCACTGACCCTGGCAGCGTCTTGAAAACTAAAGCACCACTCTCACACATTGCCATCATTCGATTTATATTTTCAATTTGTTATTTGTAATGCACAGATGACGACCATTGATAGCACCAACTTGCGAAAAAGTTGCCAATATTTTTGTATTTTTTCTTTAGTGTATACCCTGTCGGACCTGAGACAACTGGTTCCCAAAATTCATTGGTCTTTCATTGGACTGTCAGCGGATGCAGAAGTCAGTCAGTTCGTGTCTAATTTTTCACGTTCTGTGTGCGCGTTCATAGGCGAGAAGAGCACATAAAAATTAGAAAAACGAAACAGAGGTGAGAGAAGCAAAAAAATACTTTTAAGGCCGATATTGCGATTGTTCTGCTACAACAACAACGTAGAAATGTTTGCATTTTTCGAACTTTCTGTTTCTATGACACGAAGTTTGCTCGATTTGCACGTTTTGTCTTGAATTATTTCAGTTGGAATTTAGCGTGGTTGCGTAAAGCAACGAATTTGCAGCGGCAGCTTAAAGGTATGTATTAATATATTTATTTATTTATTTATGAAATTATTCTTCAATTTATTTATTAATTGCAGGCGAAGTCCCCAAACAGTTCCGGCAGAAGTGTGTCAACAAGTCGAAATTCATCTTGGTTCATCTTTAAATGCACCAACAATTTTTTTTATTCCCGATGATTTTTTGTTTTTATTTTCAAACAGTTTTAATTATTTAAAAAATGCATTGTTCTATTTTTCACATCAAAATCGAGTGGTTAGAAAATTAATCCAGAATAAACTAGTTTGCAAACTAGTCGCTTTGCAACTGGTTTGAAAACTGGTTTACTTCGGACTAACCTTGGACTAGTTGCAAATGGATGCAGACGGGGACAATTGACCGTCGCCTAGGACACTGCCATGTTAAAAGGTTGAGTTTGCTCCAAGAAAACGAGTCGGTTCTGAGGTCATATATGACTGTCAAGCGACCAGTTGAAAAACTATACTTGGACCAGTCCGATTTCCTACAGGGTAGTAACAAAAGCAAAAACAACAACAAAAATCCCAAAACAAGAACAAAAACAAATACATACGAACACTAATACATATAACCAACAATCGCTCGCTGTTCGAGTATATGTACAGACGCAAGAATATGATTTATTGGCCAAATACATTGATAACACAACAATTTGCCAACAATATTTTTTCGTTTGTGTCGCACCATCTCGCTCTAAATGCCTGAACGAAATCCTACAAATGTACATGTTAACTCTCGGCAATCGTTGTTCGCATTGTCTGGGGGATTATGCGGGTTCGTTGGGCATTAGATATGTTGCCGTCATATGTTGCGATGCGCTCATTCAAGGTCACATTTTTCTCATTCAGCTTCTATGTTTATTTTTATCAATTATTTGGAATTTAATTCCAAACATTTGAGATTAAATTCGCAATAATGAAATGTAATCCCAAAGGATTGGCTGACAACATTTTTGTGCAAATGTGATAAAAACATTTTTAATTTAATTTCCGAATTTTGCATAAAATATACCCAAAGGTATTAGATTAAAAAATGGCTAAAATTATGTTGGCTGTATTTAGGATTGAAATTCATATTTGGTTTGTTTCGATCAAAGAGAGAGCGAGAGAGAGTATTTTCATAGCTTTCTATTACAATCTTTAAAAAACCAAAGTAGTTGTCTCTGTCTTGATTGGCACTCGTACCTATTGATATTTCAGCTTTATTGATTTTATCATAAGATGACTTAATCGTTACGCTCCTGAGACTGGGATTGGCAGTTTCTGCTGCTTAGCAGACCTGGAGAAGATATCCCGAAGCAACTTCCACAAATTCATCAGAGCTACCAAGTAGCTTTCACCAACTGGACGTGTATAGGTGAAGTCTCTCCACGTGGTAAGTGATGCCCTAGAAACGGCCACTAAACCTAAGTGCCCGTCTTAGGTTAGAATGGATTGGAGTGACTGACTTTTATTGAAAGTTTACATAGATAGCCAACCAGGTAGAAGTGGCTGTCCCAAGATGGAACCCATAAAGATCCATTGGAATATTACAATCAGTCGAGCTTAAATTCACTCACTCACATTAATTCACTCACTCATACCAGTTTGAGCTTCCTACGAAGACTAGTCAACTCAAGTTCGCTCACCTATTGAACCATTTTGAACATCTTACGAAGTCTAGTACACTTTCAACAGTCCTATTATCTAGATCCCCTAGATTGTTGAAGCTGAAGTTGCTCAGGATACTCTTCTTCCTTCTACTTAATGCAGAACAAGTACATAGAGGGTGAAGTGCACTTTCTTCCTTTTTCTCGTCCATACAACTTCGGCAGAAAGAGAAATCAAACAGTGCCGTCAGAAGACCACAATCATAGTTCTCATCTCGTCCCTTTTAAATAAAAACAGTTCTTTAACGACGAAAGTCCTACAACAGCCCAAAAAGGTCTCTCAATGTGATTCCTAGGATTCCTTCGTGATATAAAAACGTATGAAGGTAGGTGGGTGTATAGATAGAGGTGACTGCTCTGAGGTGAGCTCAACTAGACCATCGATAGTGCATTGGGATAGTGTAAAATTTAGACTCATATCTACGTACTCATAGAACATGCCTGTCAAAACTAATAAATGAATAATCCTATCGGCTAGATCCTCAAAGTATTGAAGAAAACAATTGCTAAAGTGAATCCTTCTTATCCTAAAAAGTGGAATTGAAATGCATTGATGGTGAATATTTTAGATCCAAATAATCGAAGAAAATTTCACCCAAATGTGCCCTTCTTCTTCAGGTACAATTCAAGTACCATAGAAGATGAAGTGAAAGTTAATATATGAAAGACTTTGTTGTTGTTGTATATCAACCACCAGATTGTAGGCTTGATCCCCAGACGATTGAAGAAAAAGTAACTCAAGTTAGTCCTTCTTCCAGAGAGTGGAATTCAAATGAAAATATGTGAGAGACTTTGTTGTTGTTATTGACAGTAAATATGGTATGAAAGACAATGTTGTTGGTGTAAATGAACCACCAGATTGCAGCTTAGATCACTAGATGATTGAAGGAAAAGTTACTTAAGTGTGTACTTCTTCTTCTGAAGAGTGGAATTCAAATGTATAGAAGTTGAAGTGAAAGTTAATATGTGAGCAACTTTGTTGTTGTTCAAATTAATACAGTATGAAAGACGTTGTTGTTGTTGTAGATCAACCACCAGATTGTAGACTTCATCACCAGACAAAAATTAAAAAAAATTTTCACACCGAAAAAAATCCATATGGGCGTAAAACTAGAGACCAAACATAGTAATACTGCGTACTCAGTTTTTTGTTTCTACATCCTTTGTTCTTTTAAAAGGACTTCAAAATTTTGAAAGGGATAAAAAATAAAAAAAATATAAAAAATACTTAACCTCGTTAGAATATGGCGATATGTAGGTATATCAAATTAAAGAGGAAAAGCTCAAGAATTTAAATAAAATTAATTTTTATCGATTTGTAAAACGAAGGATATGAAAAAGGTCCTTTGAAAATTTATATAGAATTTTCTTGAAAAGTAAATATGTTAAAACCCCAAATCTCCTTGATCACGTGTCAAAATTTCATTATTCTCGCTTCATTGATTTTGTATCTCTTTATTATTTAAAATACTGATACTCAAATAAATTAGAATTTTTGTAGTTCATTAGAATTTCAGCTTCCGCCTTTTTTTTAATAACTTTCGAACTAATAAAGTTAGAGTAATGAAATTTTGACACGTGATCAGGGAGATTTGGGGTTTTAACATACTTACTTTTCAAGAAAATTCGATGTAAATTTTCAAGGATATAAAAGATTAAAATTTTGAAAGGACCTTTTTCATATCCTTTTTTACAAATAGATAAAAAATTAGTTTTATTTAAATTCTTGAGCTTGTCCTCTTTCATTTGATATACATATCGCCATATTCTAACGAGGTTAAGTATGTTTTATATTTTTTTATTTTTTATCCCCTTCAAAATTTTGAAGTCCTTTTAAAAGGACAAAGGATGTAGAAATAAAAAACTGAGTACGCAGTATTACTATATTTGCTCTAGTTTAACGCACATGAAAAAAATGTGTGAAAAATGCTGTCGCACGGTGTTATCAATGTAAAAGTAACCCAAGTGAGTACTTCTTTTGAAAAGTGAAATGTCTAAAATACTTTGTTGTTATTGTTATCAGATACTTTCCTGTACTATAGCTAAATAAGTGTCTCAAATTATGTTATTGTGAAATTTACCTTATAGCCCGCTTTCAGATCCAACTCATCGGCATGACGCGCTTTGAAGTTGTACAAAATTACGTACAAATTCGTTGGCAATAAACGGTGAGATTTCTGAAAAAAATAAAAAATTATTTGCAATAAATGTCAAACTAATACATTCAAGGACACTAATTTGACTAAAATTTGATTTGCAAGCAAAAAAAAAAAAATATTTATGTATATGGGATCAACTAAATCCACAACATTACATTACAAAACTTATAGTCAAGGTCCACTTACGGGCGAAGGGCAGGGTGACGTGCTGGCCGACGATTGTGATTTCTCCATTTCGTCGGGCAGATCAACGCTGCCGCCGCGCATGCCACGGCTCGCATAGAGCAATTTGCGTCCCTGATGCGACGGGCTGGAGGGCGCTGTAAAGGAACGTTTCAGGTCTGGGTTAGCAGTTGCGATGCGGTGTGTGTGTGTGAGTGCGTTAGAAGCGAGAGCGCGCATACAGAACAGAATGAGCGAGTAGAAGAGGTACAGAGTGGGAGAGAGTGGGGCGCGTTGGTTGTTGTTGTTGTTGTGCGTGATACGAGTATGTTGCGGCGTGTTGGTGCAGCATTGGTGCGGCGAGTGTTGAGTAAATCATAAATAGGCGGTGTGATGGTTTTTGTTGTAAATGTTGTGTTGATTGTTGTAGTCGCAGTTGAGTGAAGTGCACAAATGGAAAGAGAAGAGAAGCAACGGCATTTCAGCAATTAATGACGTTCGATTAATGTGTTTTTTCGACGAGTTGTTTTGATTCTTTAGTGAGTTTTGGTGGGCTGGTCTGGGTTTGTGAATAAGAAAATATTGTGTGTAAAATATTGTATTGAATGCATTTCGAGATCGGTGTTGAAATGTGAAAGTGTTTGAGAGACATTAGTTTGTGTTTTTTTATACTTTGTGGGGTGAGTAAAGTTTTTTGAAAAAGTCTCTAAATACTTGTGAACGCAACAAAACAGCAGCTACTACTTGTTTACTTGGCGCAAAGAAAATGTTTGTATATATCTTATTGAACGCTTTAATGAACGCTACATTAGGTGAAGTGGAACTTTTCAACTATGAAATGGAACGCACTAACTAAACGAAAGCACTACTTATGAAGTTTTGAAGTAGAATAACTAAATACTTATCGAATGTCATTACTCAATTATGAAAAACTGCTGAAAAATGTTTATTTTTTATTTACAGTATTAGAACAACAACATGTTTTACATAATGTTTCGATGAGTTGTTATTAGTTATCGATGCAATTCATTTTCTAAGATTTTGTGTGTTGAACAACAAGCAAAAAGCTGTTTATTTTGCTTGATTTGTGGCTTACCAACCATTGGAAATTTTGGCTAAAAACAAAGTACTATAGTGGGTTTTTTAAAGACTTTGAGAAGCGAAGGGTAGGGACTTGAGTTGGTTCTTTTTAGGTTTCGATGAGTTGGAAATCTGTAGATATTAGAAAACTTATTGTATGACCCAAGGTTTTGTGTTTGTAGTGAAAGTTGTAATATTAATTTTTTTGTTTGTAAAGTATTTTCAAATGTTATTTTTGATTTAAAATTTTTTTAGACGGTATATGCTTGAAAATTTACTCTCTAGCTTCAATAATTTGACTGAATTGAATTTTAGAGTCTAGAAAAAAAGTCATTAAAAGGGTTAAATATTTGAAATCTTAAACACTGCTGTTAAGGAATTCGAAACAAAAATCAATCGCGTAGTGATAAAAGTATGCGATTTGTTACTAGGAGCCTTTGAACATTTTGATTCAATTTCTGATAGATATCATGAAAGGTATCAGGACAGCAGCGGTTCATTGAGCGACACATCACATCAAATATTTGTTAAGTATGAATGATTTATTCACAAATTTTTTATGTTAACATACGTTGGAAAAATCCAAAAAATCCTGAGGATTACCGTAGCAATCGGAAATATATACAGTACTTTTCGTTTATAACGAACCCGTTTAAAACGATTTTCCGCCTAAAACGAACCAATTTCAAAAGTACGCGCTTTATGTTTCGCTTATTACGGACCCCTTTTAAAGCGAACTTTCGGTTAAAACGAACCATTTTGCCCAGTCCCTCGAAGTTCGCTTTAAGCGAAAAGTACTGTAGATATAGATAGACTGTATGCATTTGAGATAAACGATGTCAAAGGCAACAGAATGTTCGAGCTCATGGAATTTATTTTGAAAGGTCCTAAAGGGACGCACTAAAAGAGTCAAAAAATGTACGTTTTTATACATTAGAAAAACTGAAAAATGTATATGGATATTCTTTGTATTCTTGTATTTGAGACACGATATCAATCGGGGCGAACTAGCAAAACAGTCATTGTCTCATGACATTTTTTTTAAGTCCCAAAGTGGCGCTTTTAAATGGACCAGTATGAACGTTACTATACATTCGGAAAAAGTCTGAAGAATCCCTAAGAACAATCTTAACAAGCTGACTTTTACATAGAGAGGTCCTGTATATATTTGAGAAACATACAATATGAGGACTAACAGATCAATCGAACTCGTGGTAAGTAGTTTTTAGGAAAAAACTAGGTAAACTAGCAAAAAACAATATTAGAAATGAGAGAAAGTTCCTTACAATTGAATAGTCGAACAAACATGGGACTCATATATATATTGTATGGATAGTGTGACAAAAGTTTGGACATATGTGTCAGTCATAGCGAGGTGAACCCATAATCGAGTATTTAAGTTCCACACACGTTAGGTTTAAATATAAGAAGAAGATATGTCTATATGTTAGATCATTAGTCACAGGAATAAAACAACTCGCTGGTTCGTGTCATAGCTAATAATTAGAAGGGCCGTCAATATTTACTGATGACATTCGGATAGCTAACTCAAACAGAGAATTAAAAAGAGACCCGTCAATTAGTGTGCTTCGGCCAATTCTCTGGCAGGTTAACAAGAGGTGGTTGGTTGGTTGATTGATTTCGGTGGCTGCCTCTGTATGAGACACATTTAGACACATTTTTTATGACCTTTTGTGATAAGGTGGATTAGTCAGCAAAAATTTGGCATGAAATGAAATTCACTCTAGGTATACTTATATATAGTATGTTGGTTCTCTTAGTAGAGAACAGGGACTATTTTGTAAAGGCCAAGCATTGCTATTCCCTACTACATATATACAGATATTTCGGACGTTGATAGTCGAATGTTCAATTCAAAGACATCCTTAATGTAATGAACCTAAGAAGGAAGAATATTTTATTCGAAATATTGAAGTAAAAAAACATATAAAATATCTTTATAGTCCGGGCAAGTGCTGCTGATCCACTACTCAAATATACGCTAATGATCTGGTATTTATTTCTTTACTCCTGACTGTAAATGATCGTAACGTCTATTGAATTCGAAAAGCATTGAATTTTCTAAAAATGAATCGATTAGAATTTCATCTGATTTCTTAAAGCAAATCTTTATATAATTAGAGCATCAGCATATATATTAGTAAGTGACCGCGATAGAGTGCCGACTAGCAGAGAGAGAGAGACAGATATGACAAGCGACAGTCAGTGTGTTCGCGCAAGTTTGCATAGGTTTTTGAGATACAGGTGTAAATAGTAGGTACGGTGAGGATGGGGTCCACGTTGAAGTACAGCGGATAGGTGGACTTGATGGCGCAATGCGTGCATTGCGTCGGGGTTGAGTGGGGGTATTGGTGACGCTGGCTCTACTTACAATGCAAACGGCTGTTATTCGACGGCGGCGTACTGTGCTCCAGATGTCCGCCCGAGCCGCTATGATAGTATCCGACGGCCGAGGGGCCCGCCACCGGCTGCTGTCTGCGTCGTATCTGACCGTGCAGCTCCGACGATTCGGGCGAGTCCAAACTCAACGATTTCATGCGTAAATTTAACTTTTGACGGCGTGGCGAGTGTGGAGCTGTTGTTGTTTGTTTATTTTATTTGTTTTGTCAAGTGTTGATTTTTTTTGGTTTGATTTTCAAAATTGGTTTTGTAAAAATTGTTTTGTATTTGTTGTTTGGGTGTTGTTAACAAATATGATGCGATGTTGTTGATGCGAGACGATTTTTTGATACGTGATTTGCGGTCGACGCACAAACAAATGCAAATTGTTGTTTTGTAGAAGAAAACAATGTATATATAAAATGCATTAATTTTGGTTAATTTGTTAATTGAAATCTTTGCTACGACTACCAATTAAACATTGAGCAAAAAAGGTAAATAAATACAAAGACAAAAGTAGTCAAACACGCAGAAATAGCGAGTGAGTGGGTGTGTTGGAGCGCGCAGTGCTCTCGCTGATTGATTGGTTCAGCGAAGCAGAGTGCGTGAGCAGGTGAGCGAGCGCCATAGAAAGCGAACGAACGAGAGAGAGAGAGCGAGTAGGAGTAGAGTTAACAGTATTCGAGTGTCAGTGTGCGCAGTGTGGACGCGTGTTTTGGCGCTGTGCACGTAATGGCCGTGTGGAAAACAATTTACAAAACCTAAAGAAAAAATGAAGAATTGCAATTTTGTGTGTTTGCTTTGAATGTGTGTTGTGTAAGTTTTTTCAATGGTTGTGTTTTTGCTCAAAGCGCTGCACATTGCGGCTGGTCGCGTGATCTCTTGACCCCCGGGCAGCGTCGATGGCTGTGTTCCTTTGTTTGCCAGCATTTTTGTGTGTTTCGTGTGCCGCGTTTCGACTTTGTGACCGTGCAGAGCGTTTGTCGGTAAAGTGGTGTGGTGTGTTGTGTTGTTGTGGCGGCGGTGCAGGTGCTGGGGCTGTGCGCGAGTGGTGGGGTTTGGTGCAAGTGCCAGTTTATATTTGCATTTCGTGCATTCACATGGACAAAGTGCGCGCGTACACATGCACTAAAGTGGTTTCGTTTTTGATTTTTTGTGTGCTTTACAGTTGTTTTTCATTTGCCGAAATTACATTGTTTGTGTGCGTGAACAGACAAGTTCTACTTTGAGCATTTTTCAGTGCTAATGCTATTTGTTTTTGACTATCTACAAGGAGGCTGCAAAATAACAAACATGGAAAACGGTTGTTGCCACTGGCAGACGTGCCCAACAAACGACCAAACCTTAAATGCTATTTAACTTGGCTACAACAATAACAAAAAGAATTTTCAAACCATTGCAGGAGGAAAAAGGTGACTGTAACGTTTTTTAATTTTACTTGAGAGGAACATAGAAATGATTTAATGTAAATGTTTACTGTGTAAATATGAATTATAACAATTTTGTAATAAATATATAAATAATAATAATATAATAATATATAAAATATTAATAATCCCATTTAATACACATAGTTATACTAGAAAATCGTTACATAATTACAAAATATTATTCTACAAATTAAAAACATACCTTACGGCTGTTGCTTAGACAACAAAATACATGAAAAAGTTCTTTCTAACTGAAACTGCTAAACATTTGCCGAGGAGTTATTACACTGTGCGATAGTACTTTTGACCCATCCAAAAGATATAGGCGTAAAACTAGAGATCATCCTTAGTAACCTGGCATACTCAGTTTTTTCATGTTTTAAAACGTTGCCCTTTTAAAAGGGCTTTAAAGTTTTAAGGACATACACACTTCAACGAGAGACAAAACTTGTCGCTTTTTGACTGAATTATCTATTTGGCCTATTCCAGGACCAAAATATGTCAAAAGTCAAAATAATATTTTTCTATCTAGATTTATAGACAAACAATTCATGCGTATTCCATACTAATTTCAAGTTTATGAATAGAAATGTGTTTTGTTTTAACTCTAAGCCAATAAAGATAGACGAAACAAAGTTTAAGATATTACCGACACCGAGATCCAAAACATATATTTTTTTTCAAAAGGATTCGCTGAAAGTTTCAAGGATACCAAAGAATACATATGTTATTTGAAAGGACCTTACAGACATATTTTGGCCCTGAAACTTCAAAATTGGAAATATAGTCTAAAGGTGACAATTTTCTTCTTTCATTTCATACCCATATATTCATCATTGCACAACCACAAATATTGAAAGAAATTCTTTGAAAAGAACATCAGATCAGAAAATGAAAAACTGAGTATGCCATGTTACTATGAATGACCTCTAGTTTCACGCCTATATAATCTTTTGGATGAGTCTCGACAAAAGTGGTTTTCTGTCGCACAGTGTTATACACTCTCCTCACTATCTTTTAACAAACAATATTTTCTTGTTTGCAAAAGGCTTTTTGCTTTTGACTTTTTTGTCTTTATAGTCCATCAACTTATTACTTCAACTAAGACATACCACCTTGTTGAGACACTATGCTTTAAGTTTTCATTATTTGAAAAAATATTAAAGAAAAATATTAAAAATTTTCACAAAATTTTAATAACTTGAAGATTTAAGTCTGATATGCTGCATGGGGTAGGTGGGGCTTGCCAACTCCCTCAAGAGTTGCGAGTCTGGGCATTTGGTAGTCAAGGGAGAGGTGGTAAAACGGACAGTAGTGTCCACATGCCTTTGTCCATGGATACTCGTATAACAATAATACATGGGATAGTCGGTATTTATGGACGTTGGTAATGAGAAACCAAACTCATAGTTCGAGTTCAATTTCAAGGTTTCTTAAACTCACCATTTCACAAGATTGGGCAGTTAGTAGAAAACACCTGTCATATGATAGAAGACAGTTCCCAGTGAGAAATCTTGCAATAGGCGGAACTGCAGTAAACAGTTTTCGGAGTGAATTAAGAAAGTGAGTGCTTATTTATAAACTTTGATGAATCTTGGCGTATGTGATCGATGGAAAATGGTCCTCAGTGCGAGATCTTGCAATAGGCGGAACTACAGCAAATAATTGACAAGGTCAGTTAAGAAAATCAGTGATGATTAGAAGATGCTCGAATTTTTCTAGTACCTCATGGTGGATTTCGTTTTGGGGTGTTTTGTTCATAACATTTGAGCTCAATACCATTTCAAATCATACAAATTTGTCACCAAAAATTGCCTTTGGCCTTTGTGTGTGAAGTGAGGAGGCACAACCCTCTAACCGCGGTTGCTGTAAGAAGTCAATCTGAAATGAAATTTATGATTTGCAAAAATTTGATGAGGTCTATGAGGCTGGCCTTGTTAGGTTGGCGCCGACTATGACTCCAGAGACTCTGAGTTCGATTCCTAATTTCACTCTTTATCATCTACTTCTATCGTTATCCACAAGAAGTCGCTGAGAATTTTAAGAAACGTACATGTGCGCTTAAAGGGCAGCCACCTAAACAAACCCAACACAGGTCTGTGAGGAAGCATGACTTTAAATTCTTGAGTCGCTTCTACTAAAGACCTGGAAATCGACATCGAATTGGATCCACCGATTTCATATCTACTTACTTCATTGTTATATCAAGTGGCGCACAAAGTTGTTTTTCATTTTGGGGCATAATGAGCTTAAAAACATGTTGTCAGTTCGGTTAGTCCATCAGAGAAATACGATATTTCCTTGCATTCTTTGATTTTACTGTTTTGGATTCAAATATCTTGAAGGGAATCTGACTGTCAATGAAGACAGTGTTGCTTGTCGCTTCCACCGAACTGTCCTTTTGAAGGTGTGCTGCATTTTCGAAGCAAAAATATTCGCTTGAAAGACGCTGCAGGTGTCTAAAGACCGTATGATTGCATAGAAAGTGGATCCTCTTAGTAGAGACTATGAACTTTTATATCAATTTTCCATGTTTGGACGTTGCCTATTTAAGGAATTCAATCTTCCCTAGTCAGCTATTGGTACGAAAGCCTAAAGTGGCTTATTGCAGGAACTGTCTTCCTTCGGTAGTCTGGGAGTGGAACAAAAGTCCCAAAGTGGCCTTTTATAGGTCTTGTATCTCTTTCTTTTCAGGTACTGAAACAGAAGTCCTAAGTGGTTCACTGTACGATCAGTTTCTCGATATTCGCTAGTCTGATATTAATACGGAAGTCTCAAAATTGCAGGACCCGTCTTCTAATCTTCCCTAGTCAGATGTTAGGTTGGAAGTCCCAGAGTGTGGGAGTATATAACTTCATTGCTTAGTAGAGAAAAAAAATTAATCGAATATGTACAATTTACAGTCTCTTACAATTTCTACGGTGACTGTATAAGAATTCAGTCCTTCTGTATGCTGTCACATTCTATCGTTTCATGCAGATACCAAACTATTAAATGCCATTTGATAGTGACAAGTTGTCACCGTCGCTACTGACAACTGTCACATTGCATACGCTGTAACGCACGT
This sequence comes from Melieria picta, assembly GCA_964056695.1. Taxonomy (NCBI): domain Eukaryota; kingdom Metazoa; phylum Arthropoda; class Insecta; order Diptera; family Ulidiidae; genus Melieria; species Melieria picta. Next base: position 18,394,071 of record OZ057400.1, read on the forward strand.
GACATTACTCCAGTCAGCTGCGCTGGCAGCTCGCGTGAATTTTTACAACCTCATAAAAGTGCACTTCCCCCCACGAATATTACATTAAAAAATCATTGCATTTCATTTAAAGCAAATACAGCACTAAACCGAAGGATTATGGCGAACATGACGCCACAGTATTTGCAAATGTGTGGCAAAAAACAGCAATAATAATAATAATAATAATAAAACGATAAAGATGTGTGTGTGTGCACTGGTGCGTTGTGATTTTCACCCTAATTGGAAGAGCAATAAATGCGGCTCTACGCCAAGCCGACACCATAAAAATGAAACAATAATATTTGAATTTAATTCTCTATTTGGTTTTTTACTTTAAACACACATTTACACATTTTCCAGCTAGTTTGTATTAATACATAAATTGTAGTGATATTTTAATTATAATATTAACAACGATAAACATATTCAGACAATAATTGTAATTGTAGAAGCAATAGTTCGATAGTAAAAATAATAAATAATAAGTATATACAAATATTACAAGAGAAATGGAAAACGATTTGTGTAAAACACACTGACAAGCGAACATTCGAATATTTCATTTTTCCGGTAAATATTTAAATATTTTAAATATATGTATAGGAGTATGTGTAGCTATGCTTTCTATATATATATATATACGTATGTATGTAAATTGACATCGAACTGAAAATACTTTGCAATGTTTGCAACATAACAACAACAAGCTAATTAAATTAAATTCTACAAATATAAATAAATTTGCGTAAACAGAAATTTTAACAAATAAACTTTAAACTTTATAAAAAGTTTACATAATTATTACAAAAAACTGCACAATAATTTATGTAATTTGCATTAAAAAAAAACTTGAAAACAAAAATTTCATTATATAAACAAATTAAAAACAAATTAGCGTAACGCATTTGCTTTGGCTCCTTTAAAGAACAAAATGTGTACAATTGATTTATATGAGTTCTAGTATTTTTTTTTTAAATCAGTTACTCTTTTTGAAACTTTTACGTACTCTCTGTGGTGTTGCTTTTGTTACAGAAACGTGATAATTGCAAACATTTAAATGATTATTTGAAATTTGTAACTTAAGCCTGAAATTAAGGACATGCAGTGTGGTGTCTGTCTCCAGCTGTGAAAACTTCAAATGTATTGAAAATATTCATAAATATTGTTTTTAATAATTTGATTTGTTTGCTGATCTTATGAGGCTTTGAGTTTGGTTGGTTGGGTTGTGGTGGTGACACTAAGAAACTTTTTTTAAATTACATTATATTTCTTTTCGTAAAAATTGATTTTTATTATATTTGTTTGCAGAGGTGTTTGACTTTTAAAAGAAATATATTAAAAAAAATTATAAATTAAATAATTAGATATTTAATAAAAATAATAAGAAATACAAGGTGCAGTAAAAATAATTTTTTAATTTTTCATATAGTTGGCTTTAGTCATCTTTATCTCACGTTGTACAAGTGCCATAGGATTAAGTTTGTTGGCTTTAGAAAGATAGGATTTTGTGCTAAAAAAACTTCTCAGACAGTTTTGTGTTTGCTTCATTCAGTTTTGTTTGAGCGAGTGTCAAAAATGAACACCAGCAAATAGTGAACTCGCCATATTTTTCAGTTTTTCTTTGATAAAGTCGAAGTCGCAAGCCAGGCGGCTGAAAATCTGAATAGTGTTTATGATCCTGGCTCTGTAATAGCCAATCATGCTTAATGAAACCACAAGGTTGCATCGATTCTGTTTTGGTAATTGTCATGTCAAAAATGTACCAGGCTCTGACATGACAATTGTCATAAATGTCAATAAAATCATGGAAATCATTGAGTCTGACCGTCGTTTAAGCACTGTTTTGATTGTTCTGGAACTAAGCATTGCACAAAAAGTCGTTTGAAATCACTTGAATAAGGTGACAAGAAGAAGAACGATGTATGGATGTCACACGAGTTAATTGTAAAACAACCTCATGGACCGAATTTCTATCTGCGAATCGGTGCTGAATTGTAACCAAATCAGTCCATTTTTAAAGCATTTTGGTGACTGGTGATGAAAAGTGAATCACTTGCGATAACATCAATCAAAAACAGTTGTGGTGGGATTGCGGTGAGCTGGCACAAACGGTTGACCCAGCCAGAACTGACGGTCAGGAAATCATCTACTATGAGCTGTTCTCTTATGGCCAAACTGCCAATTCAGTCCTGTACTGTCAACAATGGGATCGCTTGAAGGAAACAATATATTATTTTGATTCGGACTTGTACTGTCCACACAATTGAACCGTCTGAAGCCATCGATCGGAAGCGACCAGCTTTGGCCAATAGCAGAGGAATTGTGTTTCCCGCACATACATCGATAGTGAGTTGCCAGAAGCGATAACTGCGGAAAATTGGTTGGGAGGTTCAAATCGGGCACTAAGTGATTACCAACTGGTGAAAATTTTGCCTCAAGAGAAATTTGCAAAAATTAGCGGTCCCAGTTCTTGGCCCATAGGGACGACGGTTTTTCTAAGCGAGGCACAATGGAATTACCTTTTAAATTTCAACAAGTTATCGAACAAAACTGTGCATAATTGACCTAAATGGGATCATTCCAACTAAGTTAAGTAAAACCTTAAATTTTATGCAAAAATTGTTCAATATTTTATTTAGTTTTACTGCACCTTATTGGAATTTTTTATTAGTTTGTGAATCCTACAAAATATATTTTTACTAGGTTTTAAAATGTTTCTCGTTAATTATTTAATTAAAGAAAAATTACATTTAATAAATAAAGCAAATTTTTCTCTTCAATTTATATAATACAAATTAATTTTTATTATTTTTACATTGAGGTTTGTTTGAGGTTGCTAGTAGGTTTTTGGCTTTAAAGGAGTTCAGGGGCACATTTGTTTTAAGTTAAAAGAAAAGAAAATGTTTTAGGTCTGCTAACACAAGTTTTGTATAAAAAATCAATTCAAATTAAATTTAAAACTAAAAATAAATTTAAAATTAAATTCTAAAAACACGCAATTAAACATTTGCGCAAAGTTGTCTCGACTGCATTGTTTGTAGCGTTTTTGAGCTGCCAAATCAATTTCAAAGCGGGAAAACGCTTCAACACACACGCTTGAAAATAAACGTTGAGCGTTTTTGGACAACTTTTTCACACTCATAACTTGCTGTCGCTTTAGTTCTGGTTGTCTGTCGGTCTGTCAACACTGGCGCAGATTTTGCTTTTCCATTTTCAGTTTTGCAGTTATTCGTGTTGTTGTTAGTTTTGCTGCCCTTTTCATCTCACTGCAAACGCACACGTCGTGGCGGCTTCTGTGCCTCAGCGTTCGGTGTGGCCGTTTTGCTGCGTGCCTCGGTTGCCGCTTCAGCTGAGCTGTTCTTCAGTATTTTCTTGTGCAGCATTAGTGGCTCGCCAAAAGGACGCGCCGGCTGTGCATGTGTGCCTGTAACTAATTCGAAATGCCAACACAATTAGTGCATTTTGTCTTTGCGACTTTGTGGGCGCTTTCAGTCACCCAAGTGAACAACAAGCAGGCAGAATTTGAAGTCGATTCAGTTGCACGCTGTACAGTTTTCGCTTTTTACATTAGTTGTTGTTTTTATTGTTACGGACTGATGGCGTTGGTTAGTTGTGTTGGTTAGTTGAGGCACCGGTTAGTGACATTAGTTGGTTAGTTCATGAATTTGCTTACGTTTTCCTTAGTCAAAATCAATCAACATCATTGCACACTAAGTTATGTTAAAGTTTAAAAACAAATACTTAAAAATATGTGAAAAATATTCCTATATTTGTATGCTGCCAGAATTATGTAAAAATATAAATTTTGATTTCTAATTTATATTTCATGTTAGTATTGAATTCATGCATAAAGTGAAACATAAAAATTTTACTTGTATTTTTTGCCAATTAAAAATTGGTGGGTATTACAAAATTTATATGTACTTTCTACTTAGATATTTTTTTATTAAAAATAAATATTGTATAATTTTTTTAAACTGCCCCCCAAAACAACAGATGCAGAAAACATTTTCTATTGCAAATAGATGCAAGATTTCGAACGCACTGCTTTGATCTCGCCCCCCTTTGACTTTCATGAATGTTAATCAAGTTTCGTAAGGTTAACCCGCTAGTTGCAATTATTATTCAATTGTAAACTAGTTCAACAAATATAAACAATCTCCAGCAAATTATAAACTATTTTCAAGTATTCTCATTGCCAAAAAACAAGGAATTAATTTCCATTAATTCCATTTCAAGCTCACTTAGACATACATTCACATTCACAGTACCCAGTAGCGCACATAGAATTTAATTTTGGAGGGGAAAGTAGGCTCCGTACACAACTTTTGACCATTTGAAACCATATTTGCCAGCCACAGTTTTTGTAGCAAACATATTTTTGAGCGTTTGAACTCTAAAACCCCTTGTAATGTAATGATAATGGGTAGGGGCAATGCCCTTGCGCACTGCAACCTAGTGGGTTTATTGTGCCCCCTAAAACCCCTTGCGTACACCGCTGGCAGTACCTCAAGCAAAGATTGCTAAAAGTAGAAACTCTTGCAAATAACATTAAAGAATTGCGTCGTTACGTCTTTACCCCTCGAATTCAGCTGAAATGCGCCGTGACCCGACACAACCTGCTGCGCGGCTTAATGCTGCAGGCAGCCAGCCAGTCAGCCAGCCAGACACTCGAGCAAAGCTTTAAATAAAATTACATTTGCAAGGCATAAAAAAAATTATCATAGCATAAAATTTATACGCGCAAAAGAGACAGGAAAACGCATAAGAACAAAGAAGCAAGCAAGCAGCCGAAACATTAGAAGCAGTGCAGAATTTTGGTTTTTCCTTTGGTTGCTGCTCGACTGCCGAGCAGGAAGGCAACTCCTCATTTAGATTCATTAATTCATTCATAAAAATGCCAGAAGCAAGAAAGAAGCGCGAATGGGCGCGAGGGGGTCGCAGTGTGTGCACAAGGCACCGCAGCTGCTTAAGTGGAAGATGATAACGTGGCAGCAAACACCAAAAAAAAAACGCTTAAAGCATAAAGACAAAATTGTTGTAGCGGCAGTTGAATGCAAACGGGAAACGCTGCGGGAAAACAGCCAAAAATGTTGATGTGACAATTTTCCATAATTGCGAGCCTGGATGCGGAAAAGACGACCATGGGATGCTGTTTGTTGGCTGCGAATTTCGACTGAACTTTCTGGCTGCTGGTTTATTTGAATTTTTTGGTTAATACAAAATGAGAACTGAGAAGTAAAAAAGTAGTAGAAAATGTGATAAAGTTGCACAAGAAAAGACACAGAAAAACAAATAAACAAAATGTTGTCAAAGCGAAAAAGGATGTGCCAGTGAAATGTGCAGCAAAAAGGCGCACAACTTTTGGTAGGCAACACATGTTGCAAGCTACAATAATAACAACAACCAACCCCAGAAAAAGGATTACAAAATCCAAAACGAACAAAGTAGCAACAGCAACAGAGCAGCAACAGCTGGGCAAATAGTGTGGGTGCAGTGGCAGTGACGACAATCAAGTAGACATAAAGTCAAATAGACATAAAGTCAAGTAGACATGAAGTCAAGTAGAACCTAAAGCATCGTGTAGAAGCAGCCAGAAAGGCAGACAAGAAGAAACAACAGCAAACGCAAAGGGCGACAAAAGCTGCTTGGAATAACGAAACACGACAACATTTGGCGCCCAAAAGTAGGCAACAACACAGCGGCAGCGCTTTCAGTTGCTGCGTAGTTTCGTTCGCCGAGTGACGCATAAATAATAATAATAACAGCAAGACAACAACAATAACGTAACAGCAGCCTCAAGGTCAAACCAAAGAAACTAGAGCGAGGTTTGCACACAAAAATACTTCTTTGAAACACTTTCTTGATTTCTTCTTTGCTGTATCTACTTTTGCAATGTTTTCTTGTTTTTCGTTTGCTCTTTCTGTGAAAAAATAACACAGCACAACAAAAAAATACTTTTTTTCTGTTGCATGGAGTTTTTCTACTGTTTCTTACTAATTTGGGTGCGCTGATTTCGAATCTATCCTCAGCTCTAGTTAGTCTAGTTTTTCCATATTTTTGATCGTAATTTCTAAACCAAAAAACCGATTGACATGACACCTTATCGCATTAAGAACACCGCACGGCTTCTTTTACGATGCAACTTATTTTTATAAGCTTTAAAATGCCGGGGTAATTGGACCTCAAAGTCGGAAAAAATGGGATTTTAAGGCGTTTTCTTTGATGGTCAAAAACATACACAATTTTCGTAGAACCATTAACGAGTTAGGTGTATAATGAAAGCCGACACATCAAGCAATACAACACAGCCAAATTATTTGGCAGAATACACATTCGCATCGAAATAATAGCAAAAATGTAGTATAGCCATTTTCATCACTTTTCATACTTTTTCCTTAAAAAAATAGGAGCCTTAAAATATGCAACATTTGTAATTTTTTTTTGTTCCGAGCAATTCAAAATTTTTTTGTTTTTTACTTGTATTTCAGACTATAAATGGAACATATAAAAGAGCATACTTTGAGGCCCCTAATTTTTTAAGGAGAAAAAAGCCGAGGAAAATTAGAAAAAGTGACACGCCCATTTTTTGCGAAAACTAGAGCTGTTACATAAAAACGTAGTATGGTTTTGAAAACAGCGTGGAAAAACGATTCAGATTCATGTAAAAAACTCCATGCACCAGACATGCTGTTGTGCAGTGTAATTCTTTGAAGTTTTTTCTGGAGTTCGTTCTGCTTTTTTCGAGCCAAAAAAAATATATATCTTTGGAATATTTTCTTAATAATATTTTGGTCTTTCTTTGAGAAAAGATATACTTAAATATTTTATATGTTGACATAGCTCAACCCAAGAAAACCAATTACATGCTGAGGCTTATTAAGTTCACTTGATATGAAAACAATTGTGGAATAAATTACGTGATTTATTCCACTAAACGAGTACATCATGCCAATTGGTGATGTAACTTGGCCATTTGTGGCAGGTATCCAGAGGACAATAAGACTGCTGCTCACTGTATTAGTGAATGCCCAGCTTTCGAACGATTTACGCATAGGTGCTTTGTTAAGATGACTAGTGGAGAATGAGCCATTGGAACTCGAGCTGCCGAGTATCCTTCAATTTACAAAAGCAACGTACCGGCTAAAAGTGATACAGAATCTCTGAGAAAGTTAATGTCCAGGCCTGCCTATTGAAAGCTGCAGAATCACACAAAGTTGGGGATAGCCAGATCTATTTCAAGTAGTTGCTAACCTTGACTGGCAAAGTCTAGGGGGAGACAATAGCTGGGGTACAATGCAGGAGATACAAATCCTCTGGAAAAATGAATGTCAAACGTTGCCAATTGAAAGCCGCATAATCACACAGCGGTGAGGCTGGTCAGATCTACTTGAAGAAGTTGCTAACCCGGGAATTTGCTAGTCAAGGGGGAAGAAAGTTAATGTCAATTGTAGGCCGCATAATCACAAAACGGTGGGCTGGTCAGATCTACTTCAATCAGAATTGACAGCAAAGTCCAGCATAGACGCTCCCAGCAAAATTCTAATAATAACAACAACTCGATCTCGATGAAACACCAATTTTAGTGCCAATGATTCTAACGAGAATACCCAACTCTGAGAAAATCTGTTTGCAAAACTTTGTGGAAGTAAGAGAAAATATTTGATTCCCATATATTCACTACTACACTTGTGTACGAGTAAATATGTATGTGTGAAGGCCCTCACACATCTACACAGAAAGCAACCCTTACATGAAGAACGCTCACCTTGATCCGAAAACATCATTAGGAAACCCACAACGAAACCATTTTGAAAATGAGTCAACATGAAAGGCTTTAATACAAGAACAAATTATTATAATAAATTAAATTAATGTTGAACAACAACGTGAAAGTGTTGCCACTTTAAGTGTTGCCATATCATAACAGAAATAAGAACAAAACAAAAAGTGAAAGTATTCGAAACGAAAAACAGCAAAACAACTCACAACAGTAAACAAAAAATACAAAGTCAAGAAAAAGTGAAAAATGCACGTAAGGCGTGAAGCGTAAAATGCCAGCGGCAATAACAACAATAAGAAAAGACGCAGCGCCTAAAGGAACAGCCGCAGCTTCCGTCAACCACAGCACAAGTTGACTGCACGTTGAAAATATACGAAAGTGAGTGGGGAAACGCAAAAAACAAAGGCACTCGGCAAGTGAGCGTAAGACATCAACAGCAGCAACAACAATAAAACTAACGCAAAAAAATAAACATTTGGCTTGGTTACTGAGAATTTGGCGGCAGTGTGAAGAAGAAGGCAAGAAGTAAAAGTCGCACCAAAGATAGCAACAACAGTGCGAATAATGCTGCCAAAAACGGGAAGGGGCGTATAAAAGTTGGGTGTTTAAGGGAGTGGCAACAATGAGCAATAAGCGTGGCGCATAAAACGCCGGAAGTACTTAGGAAACGAGCAACGGATGTGGAAATTGCGACAACGCGCGCGCCTGCGCTCCATCGCCACAACTTATGGCCACAAGAACAATGCAAGAAGTTTCTGAAATATGAGTGGAGTGAGCGCCATAAATGGGAAAAAGACAATATAAAAAAAATATTAAAAAATCATGAATGTCAGGAAGAATTTATGTTTAAAGAATATGACTAACTAAGAAAAGTGGAAAAAGAAAAAAAAGTTGTTCCCAATCTATACACAATTCATACTAGCAGTGGCCGGCGGTTTGGCACACACAAGTTTTATGATTTTATTGAAATAATCTTTAGTCACTTTATGATTTTATTTTAGGTTAATTTATGTCTTTTCACATAAACTTTTAACAAACCTTTACCTCGTCTGATGTTGCATTTCGAACACTGCAAGATGTGCGTTGACTTATTTCTGACTTTGAGTTCTTTCTCCAAGTCTGAAGTCAATGGGCGCAATAAATCAAGTTTCTCTTAACCCTTTGTTGACCCCGCCAGATTTTTATGAAAACTACTTTTCTATTTATTTTAAATTTGAAATGCGTTTACCATGTGTGAAGCCAATAGATCTATTAAATTATGTCTTCCCATACAAAATATTAACCCATTGTTGACCCCGTCAGATATTTATTTAAAAAAAGTGAAAAACACATGTCGAAATATTTCGCACTTTATCAAAGATTGATGTCAATATAACCATTAATTTATGTTTTTCACGTTTCTTCACACAAACTTTTAACCCATGGTTGACATCGTCAGATTTTGATTTTCAAAAAAATTAAAACCACGTGTCGAATTACTTCTCTTTTGAAGCACTTTTGAACTCAAAAGGCCAATTAAATCTTGTGTTTTCACAGCATCTCTATACAAACTCTTAACCCATCGTTGACCCCGTTTGATTTTGATATTCGGAAAAATGAAAAACATCTGTTGAATTATTTCTCAATTGAAGTAGTTTTACTATGTCTGAAGTCTAAAACCGCATTAAATCATGTTTGTCCTTCTCGGCTTACCAATTTGTTTTCGATTTTTAAAAATTATTATTTTAAACTTAATTATTTTCCATTTTAATTGTTTTCACCAATTTTGAAGTCAAGTCAGTCTTTCCGTTTACGAACCTTAACTCTTGGTTCACCTCGTTAAATTTTGATTTTCGAAAAATTGAAAAATACGTGTCGATGCTTGGGCTGGGCAATGATCAATCAGCCAATCAGTCAGTCGGAACAAAGAATTATATGTATATATGTGTAGATTATTCAAAGTGTTTGTGTGAACTTCAACGAGTCAGAGTAGAATATATTTTTGTAACGTTGGTTGAACTTTCGACTGCAGTCAAGATAAACATTTGTAAAGTCCTCTTAACTCGAGTTAAGGTCAAAATATCGGTTGCCCCATTTTTGAGTATAAATATTCTTCTTCTCAGTATGGTAGCCTTAAGGACATTGGGCTGTTTGCAGTGGCTCACACAGGGGGCTCAAAGCTCCACCAAATATAAAAATTGCTGGTGCAAAATATGGTTTCAAATGGAATTGGGCTCAAAACTTGTACGCAAAACCTCCCTAAAATGAAGTCTTGTGTGCGCCACTGGCTGTTTGTATATCTTAGAAACGAAATTACCGAGTGGAGATTAAATATTTGTTTCATTTTTGTGTTAAACTTTCGCGCAAAACAGGGCCTACAAAAGCCTTGTGCTCCTTTGCCAAGACAAAAATAATTATTAAAAATTAAACAATTAAAAAACAAAGCCAACGGTGTGACACTTCATCATAAAAAGCGGCACATTAAATAAATTAGCCAACATTTCCGCTATCATGGCGCCAAAAATAGCAACAATACACACACGCACACACATCCACACGACAGTCACTTTGTCATCAAATCCGTATTTAACACCGCTGCGCGCACATTAAATTAAATTAATTGCACAATTTCATAAAATTCACTCGACGCGGCAACATTTCTGCCTGCTATCGCTTTTCCCCAATTTCGAGTAGCTTTCGAAGGAGGAGCGGAGTTGCTGTAGTCAGTATATTATGTTTTGGCAATTTTCTTAATGATTTCACATTTTTCATACCAAAAAAAAAATACGAAAAAATAAAATAAAATAATAAAAATGGCTGCTGTTGGCGTTTGCTCGGTCGGGCGCGCGTTGCTGGCATGAGTGAATGCTTTGTTGTTGTATTGCTTGTTTGCTTTGTTTGCGCCTTGTTGTGCTTTGAATTTGTGCAGCGCTTTGTTTGCCGGCTTCCTTCCTTCCTTCTTTCCTTCAATGCTGCCTTCGTCGCGCTGGGTGCCTGACTGACTGGTTGGTTGACTGCCTGCTGGCCTAACGTGGCTTAATTATTCGGGCAGTCGCTGACAAAAGGTTCGCTGCAGCTGCAGTGACTCGCATCAAACGGCACTTTTACTGCTTGCATGACATGCTTCTCTCTACTTGTATACACACACACACACACATGCACACATTTGAGCACTTGGTGTATGTGTGTGTGTGTGTGGTGCTCATTAATTGCAGACTGGGTTAAGTCTAATTGGCAGCGTGTCGTTATTGTTTAATGTGCGCTTTAGTTGAAAATTTATGAAAACACTCGACGCTCAACATGACAACAAACACATACACACACACACACACACTAATACACGTTCTAAACAATTTGGCAACTCTCATGGAAGGCGTAGTGCAGTAAAAATTGCAGGTGTTTGGTCGCTCCAAATGGCGCTCTAACTTTTTTACAGGGATATTTTTTATTGAAAAAAAGTATTAAAAAATACCATTATACAAATTTAATTCTTAAAAATATTCAAATTAACAACTCTTTAATATTGTTTTTTTTACTAAAGTTTGCCAATTTAGTAACAAAAATATTTGCTTATACCTACAAACAAGTTTTTAAGCCTGTATTATATATATTTAAACCTTTTTCAAATATTTATTTTAATAACATAATAGTTCAGCTTTGATATGCTCAACAAAAGGTTCACCTAATCTTTTTTAGGGAAAATAAAATAAGCTGAAAATTCACAGAAATTTTTCAAACCACAAAATTTGCTGCACACATGCGTCGCCAAAAATAACCAAACAGGATCAAGTGGACGAGGACAATGGAACCGCAAATTAGAAAGTCGGCGCTTGTATTGAAGTTAATTGCAGCATAAAATTTAAATGAGCTCAAAAGTGTGCACACAGCAGCAAAAAAAGTGAAAGAAAGGCGACGGGAGAAGGGAGGTCAACGAAATAAAGTCCATAGTGCACACAGGACAGGAGCGACAAAACCGCAAATGCAATAAAACACAAAACAAAAGTCACTCCAAATTTCTATTAAAAAGCGAATAAAAGAGGAAAATTTTGCAGCAAAAAAAAAATAATTTTTTTGTGAGTGGAGGCAAGTTTGGGCTGTTTTTTGTGTGCAGTGAGATGAATGTTGACTGGTACCACAAAAAAATTGAATTGAAGCTCAAAAAACCCCACTAACCGCAAGCAATGCAGTCAACATTCAAAACACACTCACTCACTCACACACACACAACATACACATCAACGTTTGTTTGATGACTGCAACGCAATGCATTGCGAGTGCGTGTGTGTGCGTCCTTGACAGAATGTAAACATCAAATAACCACAACATAATTTCCGGCAAATAAAATTCAGCACACATATTCCTTGCAAAAACAACAACAACCACAACATAAACAGTGGCGCATTCGCCATATGAACGCACCGAGGCGTCGAGCATTAACACGCGAACTCAATGCGTGACAGCTTGAAATTCGACACAAGTGCGACTTGCCGCAAGTGGGCATACTTTACCAAAATACGCACACACATACAAACACAACAATTTCTTGTAATTGCAAGCAATTTGAAAAAATGAAACTGTTAAGTTGCAATTGAAGTGCCGGGGCTAATTTGTAGCGTATCAGTCAACCAGTCAGCACCGATGATGACGCTGGCTGTGCTCATAAGAGTATCCAAGCGTAAGTGCATACTTAGTGCGCACAGGTAATGGTGCAAGTGTTGGGAAGCGGCATGGGGCGCGTTGCGTCAAGTGTTGGCCTGAATTGCATCTTTTGGCTTAAGTTTCGACCATACATTTGTGGTCTAATTGTGTGCGTTATTACTGAAGTACACATACAGTTATATGCAGTGGAGCGGACAGGATCTCAGGAGTACAGTAGACAAATTTAAGCCCATTTCCTTTTAAAACCATATTTTCTATTCATCTTTTGGAATAAGCAGATACTTTGGTGCTTTGCATCCCCAAAACCCCTTGAATGCGGCACTGTGAGATATCAGTGTGTTGTAGGAATTTTCGCTCAAAACCAATCAACATTTTAGGTTAATTTTAGTATTAAATTATTGAAGGCATCCCAACAAGAACTTTCGTTATTGTTTACGTTTCAAATTAAATAAAGTAATTGGTTCAAGATGTTTGTTTAATTTTGAACACAAATTAACGATCAACATGTAACATATAATTAAAAAAAATTGCAAAACTTGAAATACATATTTTTTAATACCCTGGATACCTCACCAAATTTTTGTCATTTCGAAGCAATTTAAAAAAATTTAGAAAAATCAAACGATGCATACATCGTTCTTCTTGTTTTTAAGTATATATATATATATATCTTCATTCTGGTCTTTTTCACATTTATACAATTTTGTTTTAAAACCTCAATTCTTGGGTGGTTCACAACTATAGAAGCGCTCCAACAACTTTGTGCAAAAAGCAATAAAGAGTTGATAAAATAAAAGAAAAACATCACTTTTAAGGTTGTCATTAAGTTTAGGCGTACTTTCTTCTGACTTCGGTAAAAATTTATATACTCTCAACAAGGTTTAAATGCACAGAATCATCCTTTGAATTCCAAACTTTAATAACACTGATCAACAATAAAATACCATTTCTGGTTTTGACAACAATCCCAGGGCAATTAGGGGTTTCAGATATTGAATCCGCAAACCATTTTTAAAACATAGTTTTAAAGTTTAGAGTTTTCGCAAAAAAATGGGCATGCTCCGGATCAATAATTGTCATTTATCTTTTCTAGATTGTGTCATACTGCTTGATTTTGGAAAATACTTTTCACTTGGCTTATTCTGCTGAATTCGTTCAAGAACTGAGAGAAGACAACCCCAACAAGTCATCCTCTAGCAACTGCAACATTTGCCTATTATCCTTTTCTCGTTATAGAACAATTCTTCTTCTACTAGTTACTTCTAACCTCAACTGCTCCGAGGGGTTTGATTCATACTGAAATTATTTGTACAAGGAACCCCACAATTCTTCTTAACGAACCTTTGTTGGTGTTTATATCCCTAAAATGAAAATGTTTCCCTGTTTTTAGTTCAACAAACAAATAAGTATTAAATTCTGTTAACCCTTTCGCTATTTTGTTAAAGAATGCATTGTTTTGTTGGTCTTTAGAATAGTTTGAAGTTTTAGGAAAAATACGAAATTTATAAACTGAATATTTCAGTTTAAAGAAGAGAAGTATACACGTTTTTTTAATGGTATATCTTGACATAGTAAAGGAAGAAGAAGCAGAAAAATTAGAGGACTTTTTCATTTGACGTTTTCTTTCAATTCAGATACTTTTTTTTTAATCTTGGCTGAAGTATATGAAGCAATATTCAAATTTTCGTTATGCGTAACAATTTTTATGTTTAAGTAATTATTACAGCCACAACGATGTGGTTGCTCTCATAGAAAATACTCTAGAATACAGGGTCCGAGTATAAAAATTAAAAAATTTCTTATGGAATGTTGCTAATATAACCACATAGAAGCCTAAGACGTAAAATTTAAAATTTTAACTTTCCCCAGTAAAAACCTGTAGCGAAAGGGTTAAACGTAGTGCGATGAGTGAATAAAGTAAGAGTTTGGGGCATAATAGATCACTTCTGGTCTCAGTCCAACAAACCCAATTAAATTCTAAGTTAGAATAAAAACTTCAGAAAGTGTGTGGATAACATTTGGTGCACATCTTTTAACTCGGTAATGCCTAGCGTCACCCTATGATTACACTAAACATTTACGAAATATTATTTTTAACTATGCTTCATAATAAATTGCTCAAAAAATCTTTTTGCAAAATTCGAAAGAAAAAGATTTTCGGCACATTCGGATTATCTATGAAACCATCTACTCAATCTATTAATTTTTATATTTTAATTGTTCAATTAATTAAATTCCTTATTTTTTTTTTATTTTTGTGCTATTTATTTTTGGAAAAAATTATGTACATTACTTAGCTATTTACAAATTAAGCACCTGGTATTATTGTTCATCTCAAATATTTTATCGTATTGAATTTTTTCAACAAACAAACTTTCATCACTCTTGGCTCACTCTGTGAACACTTAAACTTTACTCGCGTCAAGGCATCACACAATTTTTTGTTGTTTAGATTCTATGAAAGCAGCAACATGTGAAACCTTCAGTTTGTTGTTTCAGCAACATACTTTTGCCAAGAATTCAAATATCTCCTCCCAATAATTGTAAAGATTTGCAAGCGTTAAGCGGTTCCAATACAATTTTCCAGAAAACTTGCCAACTGATACGTTCGTCATGTTGCATAGCAGTGCACGGCACGAACTTATGTAAGCTTCTTTCACACAAATTAACTGAGCTGCTCGCTTTCAAAGCGCTTATGCGATTCAAACGAAAAATAAATCCACTTTAATATTTAACGAGAAAAATGCAGCCGAAATTGATATTTGTGAGGAAAAAGCTTTTTAATGAAGGACATCAGATGCTTTGTTATATTCAATGCTTAAGTGACATTAATCACAGAAAAAATGCCAACAATTGATTGCTTTGTAGAAAAAATATGTAATAAAATAGAGCAGAGTTTTTGCCAAATTCTGGATTTTAGTTGCAGCATTTCATTGAATTTGCCTGTACGATTTTTACTTAGTTTTTTAATCATATCAAGTTAGGCTTTTCTATTAATACTTCTTGAATGAAAAAACTAGAAGGTGAGAGAATTAATTGATTCATTAAGCCGGAATATTTTAGGGGCTATGGAAAAAACATTAAAACCTCATCCCAGAAAAAAGACAAGAACCATCCGAGAGAAATTTGTTTCATTTGGTCAAAAAAGTTAGGAAAGGATAAACAAATCTTTGTCTCAAAAAATTAGAAATTTTGTTTAGGAAGTAGACTAGTGAACTGTTTTCTATTCTTAAAGTTGAACCAACATTTATCATTCACTGACACATTCTTGTTTCACAATGCTTTGGGTCGATCAATATGAATGTTTTTGAGAAAATGCCAAAAATTTAATATAAAACCGCCAGAAAAGTGCGTAGACTTAAAAAGAGATCATGTAGAAAAATTAAAATAAATCAATCTGTGTTAGATCGGAAACTTGCAATGCAATGATGTTCTCGTTACTAAGCAAAAAACAAGCATTCAGATCTTATATCAGAGAAATAAAGGCGACCATTCAAGAGAAATTTGATTCCTATTGCCAAAAAGATTTAAATGATCTGAAACCCTTTATTGCCAGTTGGTTGTTTTTGAAAGGCAATACGCCTAAGGAAATTAAAGAAAACTTGGAACCTGTGTACAGGAACTCCGTACCATCATTTAGCACCGTGAAATTTTTGGTAGCTGATTCTTAACGTAGTCGTATCAGGTTCGGAGGAGATTTTTCATAGGCAATTTTACTTTACAGATCTTTAGTTTCAATTGAAATTCAGCGTGAAATCATTGACGGTATTCACGATACGTAACAAATGTTCAGTCAGATCAGAACCGAAGATTACTTACAATCCAATTTTAGAACAGGTTTTTCATTCCATTCAATTTTGCTTTTAGATAAGTTTTCCTTTCATTTTTTGTCCATCATTAGAAATTGAAATAAACTGAATTTAAAAATAAACATTTTACCGAACATATATTAAAAAAAATCCACAATTTGAGTTCAGAGTATGCGGCATTCGATTCGGCAGATCAGACTCGAAGATTTGACTTAAGCTTTAAACTGGAATTTTCGTTTCTAAGCACCAAAATTTGCATCCCTTTTTCTCTTAGATAAGTTTTTCGTACTTTTATGCTCTTGTCCTATTATTAGAAATTGAAATAAAACTGAATTCAGAATTGTAAATTTTACGTACATTTAAACAATTAATAGACAATTTGGCCTCAAAGTGTTAATTTCAGTCAAGTGTGTTGTTTTCATTGTGGTAATAACTTTGAATTTTGGTATACAAAAAATATATATTTTTTAAGTTCCCATGAGAAACTATTTGCTATTTTTATTAAAATATAAAATATGTCTTTAGGTTAACGTAATCAAACGTCCGTGTGTGTTTTTCTGAGCGAGTTTTTCCATGTCTCAGATTTTTTTATGGAAAAAAATGTTTATATCCATTTTTTTATAAGTAATTTAATTTAAATATTTCATTTAAAACATAAATAATTCAATCCACATATAAACATTTCTAATAAATATTGCCTAAATCCAAAATGTTCATAACATTTCTGTAATTGAAATAAGTTTTGGTGATTTCCAAAAGAAAAATCATTGCAATTTGTAAATTTGGGATCAAATAATAATCATAAATGCCAACTAAAAGGTATTTCCAATTAATTGCTAATGCAAATAACAACAACGACAACAATACATCAAGAAGTTTATTGCAAAATTGTGTTCACAATTATTACGAAAAAAAAATTAATAAAGACACAAAAATAAAATGTTGCGTTTACAATCAGACCGTTCACGCACACACACACACACACACACACGCATTCAATACAAAACACTTTGGACTTGTTGGTGGGTGCAGTTGTTATTGTTTTCTTTGGTTTTTGTTTGTTGCTTTAAATAATTCCACACGCAAACAGCTAATTCACAACTACTACAACAACAATAATGGTGAACGATTGCTTGACTGGAGTGCGTAGAGTTGTTGCAGTTGTTGTATTTATAATTGTAATAAAAAGTAAATTATTGTTGGCATCAAGAAGAGTTACAACCAAACAGACCAAACACACATACAGAGCGAGCGAGCAAACGAGCGAGCGAGCGAGAGAGTGTGTGTGTGAGAGAGACAGACAGACAGCGAGAGAGTGAGATAAGTGGGGTAATTACTTTCGGGCAATGATATTGATCGATGCTGGGATGAACGATAGCGCAATCGACCGAATCCGGACAATGGACGGAAGCCGGCGAACAGACGTCTGCGCAGTCCGGTGTCGCCAACGAATTGCTGCTGCTGCTGTTGTTGTTGCTGCGCTTGCGCCTGCGCCTGCTGCTGCTGCTGCTGCAACTGTTGCAGCTGTTGCAGCGTTTGCGATGGCTGCGACTGTTGAAAGGTCTGCGTGGGCAGCGACTGCTGGTGTATGAGTGGTGGTGGATGCTGCTTCTGCTGCTGTTGCTGGTAGAGCAGCGTGCTGCCGGCTGCGCCTACACCTGTGGCCGTATAGTAATTAATGCCAATGCCTCCGCTAAGATACGCTGCGGTGGACATATTGGCCACGGAGGGCATTTGCATGGCGGCGGTTAAGCGATAGTCTGCTGGTGGCGGTTGTCAGTTGGTGGTTTTTATTGTTGTTATTGTTCGTTCACAGTTAATTAGGCCAACCCATGGGTGAAAGTAAGTATAGAGGTGTGCGGCAGAGGGGAGTTGTAATTATTTGTAAAAAATTTACAAAGAAAATTAAGTGCACAAATGTTTAAATGAGTTTTTTATTTAGAATTTCAAAATAATAAATATTTGTAATAAATTGAGAAATTAGCATAGTTAAATATTTTTTAGTATTTAATTTTTTGAGTACTAAAAATGTTGCTTTAAGTTGAGAGGGCGTTTTGGTTTTCCGTTTTCACAGTGAAAGCAACTGTTGACTCGTAGAAAGTGGAACGCCAAACGCACAACAGTTTTCACAGAGAGTAGCGTTGTTGTTAATTTTTTCTTTTTGCGAATAATAATCTTTATGAAAAGTTGAAGCAGAAAAATGCTTAATATATTTGAATGCAAATATTTAAGTGAAAATTTAAAAATTTAAATATTTAAATATAAATATTAAATATTCAAATATTTAAATGAAAATTGAAAAATTTGCAAACATTGGTCCAAATGACAAAAACCAAAGAAACAACTTTTTAAAGGTAAATTATAATTAAAAAAAAATCATTAATTGTTAATGAAAATAAATATAATTGAATTGTAAATTAATTTAAATTAATTAACACTAGTGGAGACGACTAAATTTCACATTTGAAAATGCATTTTCTAAGATTTTTTTTAATTATTCAATTTGTTTCTATTTGGTAATTTTTTTAACTTAATTTGATTTATTTTAATTTGGGTTATTATTTTAATTGTAATTTGTTTTACAATTTGTAACAATTTTTTTTTAATTTATATACATTTTTCTTAGGTTTTAGAATTTATTTCAATTTAATTTATTCTAGGTCATGTTTGTGAATTGTTTTAATTTATTTAAATTTATTTAAATGTAATTAAATTTATTTAAATTCATTTTATATTTTTAATTTTATTAAAATTAATTGAAAATTAAGTGTTGATATTAAGTTTTTTAATTATTTAAATTTTTTGGAATCTCTTTTAATTTGTTTTAATTTACTTATTCTTTCTATTTTTTTTAGTTATTTTCTTTTAATTTCTAAATTAACTTAAATTTATTTTATTTTTATTTATCTAATTTTTTAACCCCTCCCGGTACGATTTAATAATGAAAAGGTGTGCATGAAATAACCATTTAATTTTTATTTAAAAAGAACTCGTTTCATTTTATAATTCTTACATATTCTTAATTAACATTCATTTTTACATATTGTTAAATGACATTAAAAACGGTAAAATTAAGAAAAAATCGGAGCAAAACTTTAATAAGGTATATGGTTAATAGTCTTCAAGCGTGTGGTCGTGCTTCAGTTCGCACAGTCAATGAGCGTAAACTGAAGCGCTTGCTCTCCTGCTGGCACCACTCGTTCCCTGTTGTGGCTTTCCCCCGCTCTATGAAGCTCGCAAACAAAAATTTGAATTTTTGAGCTCAGATGCGCCTTCTATACACTTCATATTCTTTGCTTGTACCAATAAATTCTAACGGTAAACAATATGTGATAGGATCTGTGATATTTCCACAAGTTAAAAAGGTGTTGCCAAATTCAGTACACTAGAAATTTTAAACTAAATTAATTATCATATTCAACAGTATGCATGACGAGTGTAGCTCGTCATTGTGCGATATGGCATGAAAAACCAATGACGAGCTTGACTCGTCATTTTACCGGAAGGGGTTAATTTGTTTTTATTAATTTTAATTTTTTAAATGTATTTTAATTTAGTTTGATTTATTTATTTTATTTAAATTGTGTTTGTTTTAATTTTTTAATTTTTTTTAGCATTTTTTATTTACTTTAATGTGTTTTAATGAATTGAATTCAATTCATTTTAGTTTATTTGATTTTATTTTAGTGTACGGAAATTTATTTTATTTTTTTAATATTTTATTTGCTTTACCTAACGTTTAAACAAGAATTATAAAATAAACCTTGACGTTTAAATGTATTTTTTTATTTGTTTTTACTCAATTGAAGTTATTTTAATTTTGTAATTGATTTTAATTATTTACGAATTTTTAATATATTTTATTTCTGTTTATATTAATTTGAGTTTGTTTTAGTTTGATTTTGTTTTATTTTAATTTATTTGTTTTTTTTTAATTGATCTTAATTTATTTCAACTTTAATTTATTCTAATTTTTCTGAATTTATTTTACTTTATTTGAGTTTAATTGAACTTATTTTAGTTTATTTTTATTTGTTTGGTGTTCTTAAAATTTATTTGACTTGATATTATTTATTTTTAATTTATTTTAATTTAAGTTTACTTAAATTTACTTTAATTTGTGTTAATTTTTTTAAGTCTTTTAAATATGTTTCATTTAATTTAATATTTTTTTTACTTATTTGGGCTTAATTGAATTGAGTTGAATTTTTTAATTTATATTAATTTTTTAATTAATTAATTTTCATAATTTTTTTTTAATTTTTCTTAATAGGAATTAATTTATTTATTTTAATTTTATTACTTATTACAATTTTTTGAGTTTTTTAATTTGCTTTTTTAATTTTTCTAAATTTATTTTCATTTATTTTCATTTATTCATTTATTTCTAATTAATTTCTTAATTTATTTCACTTTGCTTATCTAATTTTATGTTAGTTTACCAAAATTTTTAATGAATTTATTTTTTATCTTTTATTATTTTAATTTATTTTAGTTTATTAAGTTCAATTTAATAAAGTTTGTTAAGTCAATTTATTTTAATTTATTTAAATAAATTAGCCAATTAAATTTATCAATTTAGTTCAATTGTATTACATTTATTTAAATTTTTAAACTTATTTTTATTTATTTGATATCTTTAATATTTCTAAATTTATATTAGTTAGTTTTTTTAAATAAATATATTTATTTATTTAGATATATCTTTAGAGATACCTTAATTTATTGAAAAATATTTTTATCGTATTTTATTCTTCTTTTGAATTTGTATTTAATTGTTTTTTAATTATTTTAATCGCCAATAATTCAGTGAATTTAATAAATTTTTATTACACAGATTTTACATTAATTTTGGAATAAATTAGATTTCGCTCAAATAAATGTTTATTTAATATGGCATAGATTCGTTAAATTCGCAACCCAAATTTGTGTTGTCTTTTTACACACACACACACTTACAATCAAACACACACACTCAAACGCTTACACTTATTGATAACATTATGAACATTATCTACGCCCACTGCCAGCACCGAAATCAAAACGATATCCCAACTTGAGTGTGTGCTCGTTCTTTGCTGCCGAGTGCAATTCGGCTATTACATAAATGGCAGCAAGCAGAGAGGAAATAACATTTTGTTGAAGGGTGCCACTAAGCACCAAGCACCGTCCAAGCACCACATAAACTTAAGTAGTGTTATTAAGCATAAAAACGCCCAATGTCACAATGTCGTTGGCGGAAATCAACCGAAACCACCATCAGTCGAAATTCCCATCAGTGTCGCCAATACGCGCCACTGACGCAACTGCCTTCCATAATATCGATGGGAGAGCAATGAAGCGCGGACGGAGTTGAGCCTGAATGGCAACTGGCAATGGCGTTTCGATGCTGGCACCCACATTGGCCAGAGTTGTCATTGGTGTCGATGGTAAAGGTGCATTTGGCCTGCTCTACAGCAACAACAACAATGCCTGCAAGAGTATACATAGAAATATCAGACGTGGGGGCATGAAAAGAAAGTAGAGAACACGAGCACGAGCACTGGCAAGCCGCACGTATACAGCAGCAGCAACGACTGGAGCAACAACAACCAGCATTATCTGAAAAGATAGCAACAAGCGCGCTGGCAGAGTTGTGGCCCAAAATTTGGCAACGAGCAACACACGTTGCAGTCTACAGCCGTAACTACTGTAGCCAACTATTGGTGAGTAGGAGGCCGAGGGCGGCAACTGGAAGCGCAGCATTAGAAGATTTACTTGATTGCACGTGAGTGTGCAATATTTGCATTTCAGATATTAAACGCCATTAGGCAATGCCGAGCATAGCCCAGCCGAAAAGCGCAGCCGCTTGACTTAGCGTGCAGCCAAACGTTGCCAGGTCGCTACGTGCCTGCGAATTGCTGTAAGTACGCGTCGAGCGTTGTTGTAGTGGGGCGGCAATTTTACGGTACTTAGCGCGCTTCGGCCGTGTGCGCAGCTGGTTGTGCGAGCGTGTGAACGGATGCTCGTAAAGTTGTTGTCGCTGTTGCCTTTCGGCTGTTGTTGTTTGTGCTTATTGGCGTCATTGTTGTTGCAGCAATAGTTATTTCTACCGCAACTGGCACAAGTAAAATGTTATTGTTGTTTTGATTCGCTTCGCCAGCAGCCGTTACAGTTGCAATTACTTTGCTGCCAATTTTAAAATTTTATCAGCTATTTCTTTTTTTTTGTGCTGTCAAGTTTTGTGCACTCCATGTAGACAGAGAGACGAACGAGAGCTGCCAAGGCTTGCGTCATCTTGTCGGGCGTCGGTTGCCCAGTCACGCGCGACCATTTGTGGTCGCCAGTAATTTTCATGAATATTGAACTATTTTGACTATTTTTGAAACTATTTTATTGATATTACGTTTGTATTAAATTTTTATTTTTATTCCTTGTTTTCATATCCCTTTTTATTACGTTTTTATATCATTTTAGTTTTCAGTTACGATGCACTTTGGTGTCAATAAAAACGTATCTAGAAAGTTTTATATTATTGCTGGAAATATTTGCTGTTTCGGCAGTCATTGAAATTGCTGCTATTGCGACAGCAATTCATTGCGGAAATGTGCATTCAATATTTAACTAGTTGTATGAATGAAACATGATGAAAAGCAGCAAGTTTTGTGCAGCATTTTGCGACAGTAAAATTTGAATGATGCGCACAATTGAAAAAAGTTATTGCCAGTAGTATTGCCTCTTAATCTGAAGTGAAGTATTAAATTACTGCTTATCGAGTTAATCATAAAGTTAGCTGAGGTTGGGCAGAAAAGGAGGCAATGAGTTTTCCATTCAAAGGGCATTAAAACCCCTTGTGTGCCCGTTCATGTTGTCAATATAGCAGCATCCATTTTCAAATAAAAAGTTTGCAGTCTTGATTAAATTGATTCTACTGCTGTAGTTCTTCTACATTGGCAAGAATTTGTAAAGATATGGATTCTTCAGAGCGAAATAGCGCCAACTGCGGTACCTGTTGGGCACAGAAGCCAACACAGTTCATGAAGAAACCCATATTTGTACTGTTCTTGAGTCGATCTTCTATACGACAGCTACTCTGAGCTTTTCGACTTTGTACGTATGTACAAATGTTCTTATGTACTTTGTTTCCATATGCCAGCATCAATAATAAAAAGTTACTCATACGCCGGGTTGCACGAAATTAACAAATTCCTTAGAACAGACGTTCTATTCGTGTTTTCTCAATTATTATCAAAATTTTTTCAATTGCGGTCCAATTACAAAAAACTGTCTGAGGCTCTTTGCAGTCTTTCTATATTCAGAAAATATGTATGTATAATTTTTTTCTCATACCAGCACTAATAATAAAAAGTTACTCATGCGTCAAGTCTAACGCAAATTAACCCTAATTCCCAGAAGTGAGCCTTACAGTCTCACTAAAGATTTCAAATGGTGATAAATCCAAAAGATTTTCGATTCCATTATTTTATGTAGTCCTCTAATAAAATGTTAGAATTATATTGCATTTATAAATTTAACATTTTAGACAGTTTTTGTACTTTTTAAACAAATGTTTTCAGTAATTTATCTCATACAAGCTTGACAGTCTCACTTCTGGGTTTACGTTACTTTTAAAATTCTGGGAATTAGGGTTGACGAATTCCACACAACAGATTTTCTATTAATTTTTCTTTAATAACAATCAAAATTTTTTTGAATTGCATATGTATGAGTGTAATTTTCTGATCAATCTTTTAAGAACAATAGTGAATATCACCCAATGGGAAATTTTTTCAATTTAATGTTTTGAAAATTATTTTTCCTTATAAATAATCGGTATGCAAGAGATACCCTCATCAATGCTCAGAACAGGTGAAAGCAGATTAAAATAATGTTCTTTCTGACCTCTGAACACAGGGATACGAACATAGTTCGCTCTGGCTTGCAGTTCTATGTAAGGGAATGTCGTCAGGGTTGGCCACCCTTTTGACTCTTGTTCATAACTTTCATGTAAGGAAGAATTTCGTCAATAAAATCATATTGCCAAAAAGGTCTGGGTATAAGAACACCTTTTTGAAGTATTGAAAATTAGTTGTGTGAAAAATAAAAAATTTATATAAGAATCGAAAAAAAAAAAATGCTGTCAAGGTTGGCCCATGTT
Organism: Melieria picta; assembly: GCA_964056695.1. Classification (NCBI taxonomy): domain Eukaryota; kingdom Metazoa; phylum Arthropoda; class Insecta; order Diptera; family Ulidiidae; genus Melieria; species Melieria picta. The sequence continues at coordinate 18,418,459 of OZ057400.1, forward strand.
GTTTAGGTTGGCCCACTCCTGAAAATCGACAAAATGTATGCTGAAATGTTCGAAGAATGATTAGAAAAAATTTACTGAATGAGAAAAAAAATTAAATTCGTCAGTGACGGTGGAAATGTCCTCGTATTCAGTCGACACTTTATCTAAATATCGTCGCAAGGTAGTACGTGGCAGGTTGTACAACAGTGCCGCAGCTCTCACTGTCTCGTTCCCTAACTTAATAGCCCTAATGGCTTGAACAACATCCGCAAAATTGACGTTGCCCCGATCGGTCTTTCGCTTGTTCCGAGATGTGCTGCTAAAATAAAAAAAAACCACTTTGCATGATTTTACATTTTTTTTCCTCTACATTCTATAAAAATTTACTGCAATATTTTTTATATTTTTTCCGACAATTTTTGTGCATGATTTTTCATGTTATTTTCTCTTTAGTCGATCAAATTTCACTAAAGCTAACCTTTCAGAGCACAAAAACTTAACGCGGCGTTGTTATAACCCGGATTGAAAAAAAATCAGGTACGGCGTCGGCCGATATTAGTTGATGTCGGCTAATATCAACACCGATATCGGTCGATGTCGACTGATACCAACTACCGATATCGGCGAATGTCAGCTGATGTCGACACTGATATTAGACACTACCATTATCTTTTTTTTCGATTGGGTACGTGCCTTAACGCACACAATCATGGCGGGCCAACCCTGACTACACAAGTGGGCCAACCTTGACGACATACACCATGGTGGCATTGCGTCACACCATAAACAAACCGGTTACGCAATTAAATTTCTCTCACGATTTATTCTTGGAGGCTAACCACACAACATATTTTAGATGCTTACCTTGACGAATTCATGTTTTCGCTTTAAAATTCGATGCTCTATTCACTGATGCTGGAAAACTTTTTTTGTCATTGACAAGTCACTAAGTGCACAAAACGTTTCAACTTCACGGTCCGAAATGAGTAATGTCACAAAAAGTTCGCTGTTATTGAGAGAAGTTTTCCTACAACCGCACATGGCGCCAGTTGTCTACACTGAAAAATCACAGTGGGCCGACCTAGACTACGGGCCAACCCTGACGACATTCCCCTACTTAAGATTTTTTTACTTTAAATTTTTCTCTGTTATTGGATTTCGTAAAGTTCATAAAGGATTATTCTGGTCAAGGCGATGATTTGAAGCTTTTCAGATGCAAGTAATTGCTGCTCAAAGCTTGGTATCTTAAACAGAATGAACTTACTAGCTCTGAATCTTTTCTAAAACACACTACCGACCATGGCAGGCTGTCAGAGGCTACAGATAAATACATCATTGCTATTCATCCTTCAAGACAATCGCTTATGTTATCTTCAGTCTTTATACAGAAAGAACTGCAGGCAGTTTGTTGGCCTAGTGACAGGCCATTTTCTATGCAAGGAAAAGCATTAAAAATTTGGGCTTTTGATGGGTGTAGCAGGATCAAGATGAAACGGCGGACTACTAGTGTCTGGGCCACTTACACCGGAATCAGTATTGAGACATTTGAGAAGTTAATGATTACAACAGGTTCGTGACAACAATGCGCTCCACTTTGGCAAATCCTCGCATGGGTTTTTTTTAGTGGATAAAAACCGAGAGTTTGATATGTAGATATGACTGGTCTATGAAGCACCTCTGACGCTAAAAAAAGTCACACGTTTTAATTGAAATGGGTCTTTTAATTTAATGTGCTTGCGATTTAAACAACAGAGATTCCCTACTTTTTTGGATCATTGCATAGTAAATTTTGAATTTTGGAAGTTGTTTGTCTAAATTCCTTTTGCAAACTTCCATCTCTTTTTCTTTTCTTTCATCGATCTAACCGACTCTAGAAGTCATTCACTTCATACTCATTGTCTCTATTTAGTGTTTTCTATGCTCGTATTTTCCAGTAATTCGTCTCCTTTGGCTATTCTGTAACATGTAATAAATTTTTAAAAATTTAAAAATTTACAGACCATTCGCTATGCACTAAAGAAAATTTCAGTTGCATTGGTCTTTTGTCAATTTCACGATGATTTGTTGTACTCATACAGCAATTCCGCCTTTTTGACTTTTTTGCCTTTGCCATTCTTTTCAATTCCATGGTGAAAAATTAATTAAATTTATCAGCGTAAGCCAATCTTAATAAGACAAACTTATGCACTTTCGACTCATGCTTGTTCGACATACATACATATATACAATAAATTTATTCGTATATATAAAATCACAAAGGCAACCAGCGTCGTAGCGTGCAGTAAAATGTCGCGCGGCAATTTCAATTCCATTTGATCTCAGTCATTAATTTGGCTTATATCGTTTTTTTATGCGCCACTTACTTACAATTACGCTACATTTACATGTACAAGTGTGTGTGTGTGTGTTCGTTTTTTGTAGGAGCCTGTCGGAAAAACTTGGGAAAAAGCTTTGGGCTCTGACGCCAAATAAAATAAAACATACAACGCCTTCAGACAACAACCCAAAATTATATATGTACATACACATATGTATATGTATACTATACTAACTAGTTTATGGTGTATATACAAATACATGAGTACATGGTTAGAGACGGCAATTCATTACCTTGTCTACTAGTTGCTTACATATATTTTCGATTCAGCGTGCATTTTCATAGACACCTCACGCTTTGTATTGTTGTCAACTTGTGCTTAGTCAGTTAGTTGCCTTTATGCCTTTGTGTATATTTATATAAGCGTTTGTATGATATGTATCAGTGCACGTTGAGCAGGTGTATAGCCCGCAAAAGTGTGGTTATAGCATTAACTATTTTGCACACTTTATACCTAAGCATATTTTCAGGCTGCGGCAGTCAAAAATTCAACAATAACTCATTTCTATGAATACAAAGTAGCTAATAGGCTTTTCACAAGAGTATGTGAAGCAGCGCGCCTAAAAGCACACTAAGAAAATTTATAAAACGTTGTGCATTGGCCAAGACTGCAGACGGTTGATGGCAGCAAATAAAGCACAATGAAAATGGCGAGAAAATGCCAAGAAAGCGAACGCCCAAAATTTGCCAGAAAATCGGACAAACGTTGTGCTGCAGTGGCGTGCAAAACGCGTTGTAAGCGTTGGGCGCGTTAATGCCATGAAAAATGAATGCAACCAATTACATACACACAAAGGCATTCAAAAAGTTGTGTTCTGCTACTAAACGTGCAGTGTGTGGCGCGCGGAATCGGAACCAACCATTAATCGTTTCATTTGTTTGCGGTGTTCATGTCGTCGGCGTTTGGCTGGCGGGCAGCGCGCATCGTTGCACCAACCAACTGCCAGCCGCAGTGGAGATGGCAATAGTCTGCGAGAGGAAGTGAATGCATGCATTCTTTGTGCCGCAAGGCGTGCGAAAAACTGTAGGCGGCTCGTTTTTTTCTTAGCGCGCCGCGTAATAGAAATTGCAGCCAACAAATCCTCGCAGATTTACAGCGGCACACAGACCATTTTAAAATGACTGCGCTTATGCACAACAACCGCAGCACAGCACACACATACACACACAAACACATGCACGCATACAGTTGCATTCGACAACACCAACAGCGTCGCAATTTGCGCCACAGCCTGCAGCAGAAATTCGGACTTATTTCTGGTTTCGGTTCTTTCTCCCCGTCACATGTTTTGCATGTTTTGCTCATTTTCTATATAAAAGCACATTTTCTAAGGCACAGCTGGCACAAAAACAACAACAATTTGTGCTGGCTTTATGGCGGTTTATACCACAACCGTGCTCGGCTTCTTGCTCACCCAAAACTAAAAATAGCCAAAGTACTAAAAATTATGGCAGGAGTTTTGCACGTTAGCTTCGTAACATTACGTAGGTACGGGCATTGGTTATTAAATTAAACTGAATAAAGGAGTTTTTATTATACAAAGATTATGTATCATCAAATCATGTTCATATAATTAAATATAAATTTCCATAGCAATGGTGAAATTTAATTTTTGCTTAAGCAGAAAGTTGGAATCTATAGTTTGTATCTAGGGTTGCATAAGTGCCATCGGGTTGGGTCGGATGACGTTAAAAAGATAAGACTTCATACTAAGAAAACTTCTCAGACAACTTTGTGATTGTTTGACTGAATTTTCATTGAGTGAGTGTCAAAGTTAAACATGTACAATTGCGTTAGAAAGATAAGGTTTCATATTAAAAAAAAAATTCTCAGACAGTTTTTGATTCTCTTGACTCAGTTTTCTTTGAACGCTCGTCAAATATGGACTTCTACGATGGCGTTAGAGAGATAAGTTTTCATAGTAAAAAAACTTCTCAGACAATTTGGTCATTGCTTGACTCTGTTTTGTTTGAGATGGATGGCTCGTTATTCTTATAGTTTCTTATAACATTCTTGTAGTTTCCAAAAGCTGCTGCAGAGTGTACATACAATTTAAAGCTATTTTTAACAACATTAGGTAAATTCAAGCTAAACACTCACACACACACACTCACCGATGTGAAGAAGAAATTCAAAACGACCGACTACCCGCAGCCACTGCTAAATATTTAAAATAAAGTGAGTTGAATTTTTTGGTTAACGACTGCGTCTAGTCCGGTAAACTTGAAGTTAAATGTGGGTGCGTGTGTCTGTGCTTGTTTAGTTATTTTACCGACAAGAAATGCACTTAATTACGTGCTTGCGGCTGGCAGCATCACAAGCAACACGCGCACAACTACACAGACACAAACAACTAAACAACACTACTTTGTCCAGGGGGGAAGGGGGTTGTGCCTGCGGTGCTTTTTCATCTCGACAAAAAAAAACAGTCATGCACACAGAACTTTGTAGCTGAAACAACAACAATTCAAAGCAAGAGTGAAAAACAGACGAAAATCATTGGCAACTGTGTGCGCGCCTGAAAGACGGCAGTAATGTCGGTTGCGTCAGCTGAAAGTGCATTTAGGCGCGCAGCCTGCTGCTGCTGTTCTCTTTCACTTCTTTTTTGTTGTATGTATTTTTAGAACAGCCGCATCCAAGTGCGGCTCAATGCAGGTTAGCACAAATCCGAACACACACACAAAAGTGAATAGTGAAAACCCACAGCCAAAAGCTGCGCGAGTGCGCGCGACTTGTTGCTAATTACTTAAATTAGTTGGCCTTTTATTGGCCATTTTCGTTAAGCACACCTCTGCCATTTGGCTAATTGCACGCAGTGCAATGGCCCACAAATAATTCGGCAGCGCCAAGTGAAAATTGAAAATTGCAACTGGCTAGTTGCCGCTTTAAATGTGAAACTTTAGTCGTTTGCAGTTGCAACATTACAGTTGAAATCAACAAAACAATTAAAATCGAAATCAAAACTGAATTAAAAAAGGAATTAACTTTAATTGGAGGAATACTTGGTGTAAAAATACAAAATACAAAAATATAACAATACTAAAATATAAAAATACAAAAAAAAAATATTTTCAACTTGCAGCTAATAAAACAAACTCACGCTTTGCTTTATAAAACAAACAAATGCTACATAAAAATTACCAGGAAATATTTCAAATACGTAATAATTACAATGATTTGGGTTAATGCTATTTAATTGGTGTAGTGTGGGTTGAGGCTCGTCACTACGCGTAAATACAAGGTTTGATTTTTTTTAAATTACTAAAAGCGTTTTTTCTATAAAACTAACACTAATTATTTTCATGTGTTGGGGGTGAATGAATTCTATAAAAGTTTTTATTTAGGTAAACTTAATGCTAAGCGTTTTGTTTTTTTAATTATAAGTTTTTTCAGCTATGCAAGCGGCGGCAAGGCAAAAAAGCGTAGCATACTTATAGGAAACAGATGTCAACTACTACGAATTTTTTCAGCGGCCGTAAGACGAATGCTAAGCAATAAGTTGTGTCGTATCATATTGTAAAATGCAATTTGCTGTAGCAGTGTTGGCAGTTGTCAAGTGAGCAAAGTGCCAAAAGAAAATTATCCAATAAAATTAGCAGAAAGAAAGGTGATTGCGAGTTGTTGAGTGGTGGGTGGTGGTGGTGGTGGTGGTGGGGATGGTGGTGGTGGTGGTGGCATTACGAGTGAACAGTTGTGTGGGTCTGAGCTCTGAAGTATGTGGGATCACGCTGAGAAGACTGTATGGGGCAATGTTTCACATTATGGATGCAATAATTTTTTGCAAATTCAATTTGAATAAAGTTGTAAATTGTTGGTTCTTCTTATTTCTTTGTCGTTCTGAAAGTCTGAAATTTTTACTTCTTTTTAAATATTTCTTTGATTATTATCTGATTTTAAGTAATGCCTTTCGTCAAAGTCTTAGGTCCTGTTCAGACAGCCAAATAAATTTAAGCAATTTAGTTCTTAATTGAGTGTTTCGCTTTTGCTGTTCACACATCTTTAGCTGTTATCGAACATATTTTGGTTTTGAGGGAAGACAGATTTTTTCTGTTTATGGATAAAAAAGTTCTTTAAAACATTTATTGAACATTAAGTAATATTTATTCAAGATTCCTACTGATTCACATAATTTTTAAACGACATTTCAAAGCAAAAATGCATGGCCAATCGAACTCACTTTATGGTGAGATTTTATGAGATTTTTGTATGACAAATTGTGTTCATTTTAGAGCTAAATTGAGGATAAATTGAGAAAATGTCTTAATTGCGTAATTTAGCTGGCTGCCTGAATAGGGTATAAAGTCTTTTTATTTAAAAATGTAAGGAATTTCCATTTCATAAATTGCTTCTTTTTTCCATTAGGTAGTCGAACCTTTTGAACTCGGACTGGGAAATTAAATTAAAAATGAAAATATTTTAAAACTTTCAAAAATTTTGTTTAACATAAGTAATATCAAACAAGCAATCAGTTAGATTGGCCGGACATTCTAATCTCAACGCATAAACTATTATTGCTGTTAAAAAAAAACAAATTTCATCCATAATGTGAACATCCTAAATGAAAAAAAAAGAAAACCTATAAGCCTTGAGAGAAAGTTAAGTGGTTTGAGCGATTGATTGATGGGTGAAAATTTAGATTTATTTTTTCACATTTTACTTTTTATTTCAATTCGATTTCTTCTTCTTGCGTGGTTTCTCGTTGTTTGTTGTATTGTTTAAAAATTTTTGTTTCATTAAATATTCACATTTTAGCGCGTTGAAACAGAAGAACAAATAAATTATTTACCCAAAAGAGCAAAGAATGACCGAAATTATTGAAAGGCAAACGTGTTGTTGTGGTGAGGGTGACAGAATTTACGCACAAATACAATCAAAGTTTTAGGAGGGAGCATTGGAGCATTTGCATACAACAGCGGGATTCTACAAGTCGATGAGAATGAAAACAACAAAAACTAAAATTGAAAAATTCAACATAAACAGGAAAAAGGAAACGGATATGCAATTACACAAACAACTCACAAGAGCGAGAACGTTAAAAACGAGAAAACGTTGACAATGTAGGTGGCACTCAGTGAGAGAGGGGGAGCGAGAGAGAGAGGCACGCGCGGCGCAAAGAGAGCGAACGAGAAGGCGAACCGGTGATGTGATTAATTGTTGTTGTAGTGAATGTGAGTAGAAAAACGGAAATTTTTTTTTTGAAGAGGAGGAAAGAAAACGTAAAAAAGAATGTAGGAACGAACGAACGAACGAACGTAAGTAAGGAAAGGTAAAAAGTGCGCTTAGGGCGCTTGAACAATGGCGGACCTGAGCTACTCGAAATGTCTTGCTGCGGCACCGGCAGTGCGCCGCGTTGCTGTTGCAATTCCTGCTGCTGCAGCTGCACGCCCAGTATGGGCACCGATACGGGCGGCGGCCGTATGCCGCGGCCGGCACGCGCCGCCGCCGCCGCCGCTGTGGCCGCAACCGCTGACAGTCCGCCGCTGCTGCTGCTGCCCGGGCCGCCGCTGCCGGCGCCAACGATGCCGATCGCTGTTGCGCCCTGGCGTTCCGGATAGTCGGGCACATTGACGATGGGTATGTCCTGTGGCGCGGCGCCATCCGCTTTGCTGCCCTGGACGGATTTGTCGGCGCCGCCGGCTGTTGTGGCTGCGGTGCCGGCTGTCGCTGCAATATTCGCGGACTTGAGTTCACCGGCTTGCTTGAGTACGCGATAGATTTGATCGATATCGGTGAATTCTGGCGAGGAGAGGGCGAACGCGCAAAATTCATAGCGGTTGTGGTTGGTGGTTGGTGGTGGTGGGGTGAGTAGGAAAATTTCGTCAGAGGAACGCACGAACGCGAGCAAGCAATCGATGAACGGTGTTTGATATTTTTTGTTTTGTGATATTTTGGGGCGTTGTTGGAACGATGAAGACGATGAACGGTGACAAGTAACGTGGTTAGTGGTGGGAACAAGTGTGTCCAATTCAATATTTCGTTATTCGATTGAAGGTTTTTCGATTTTTCCAAAGATCAATTGTGAATTTTTTTCAGTTTGTTTTCGGTGATGAAAAGGATAACGAGAGGATATATTTATATATATTTTTTGAAGTAATTGTGCTCAATTTTCAATTCAAATTTTTTTCGGACGCAATTTTGCTAAGACTAATTTTAATTTCGAATGGCTAAAATTTCGAGGAAAGGTACTCAACATTACGGGAAGAGGGGTACAAACGTGAAGGCGAACTGCTGTGCGTTAATGAATGGAAACACTATGACCTAAGGCTTTAAGACATTGGAGTCATTATAAGATACAAAATCGTTATTACTTGTCATTAGTTACATATTAAGAAAAACCACAAAAATTTTAGTTGAATACTCTAAAATTCATTATAACATAAATTACCTTTATCAAATATTTACTTATGTACACAATACATAGAAGCCATGTATTAGTTATAAACTTAGCACTTGCCTACACACATCAATGGAAAGGAACGACTTTAAAAAGTTTCTTATATCAATGTTTGAAAAACTATGCTGCAGATATTTACAGTAAGAGAGATAGTAAAGTGTCATTGGCTGTGACCTTGAAGATTGAATCTACAGGATCTACTCATATGTTAGGCGAAAGCGACATAATGATTTTTTATTTATTTTAATTTTTTACGTATTAAATCTTTTCACAACCAAATTCAAATTGCAGAGAATTATTACAGAAAATGATTTATTACTTTCATTTGGCTGTGAAAGTATTATAACGCTAAACTTATACAGCAAATACTACAAAGCACGAAGGTTCAAAGTGTTCAACAGAGAGAGAAAGAAAGAGTTCAAAGAGTTTGCTGGTTGCAATTTAAATTTTTTGCTTACAGTTTGGCTAAATGAGTGCTGTGTGTGTTGAGTGATCTGTCGATCCCACCTCGAATCCCATCCTTTCCTGCTCCTCCTGAACTTATGCTTCTCCTCTTTCTATTCCCCGGCCTCGGCCGTTTGTATTGTTCAATGTTTATTGTTCATACTTTGCTTCAGTCGTTCATCACAAACCGATGAATAAAAAACTCAGACGTCCCAAAGCCAACCGTGTCTTATTTTTCGCTCCGACGCAAACTTTAAAACAATTAATTTTGCTTAGGTTATAGTTAGGTTGGTTTTGATAGCTGCAAACCATCTTAAATGTTTCAAGGATCGTCTGTCTTTGATTTTTTGCCTATAAGTCAGCAACTACCCAAACTTCAGCTTTTATGAAAAGCTTCAAAATTCGCTTAAAATATTAAAACCAACAGACTATATCTCAATATGAAATATTGGACACCATGTCCGAATATTTTTCGACTGTATCAGAGATCAGTTCAGTACCACTAATATGAAAAAAACTAACGCTGATGAGAAGCAAAATACAGTCTTTTCAAGAGTCTAAGACGTTTTAACTGGTATTCAACTGATATTTAACTCAATTATGGCTTTGATTTGGGTGACAATTAATTCGGTAGGTCGCCCAGAACGTTGGTCATCTAGGAGTGAAAAATCTCCAGAAGGTAGTTTTTTTTAACAAATTCAGACGAGTTCTGTTAAGAAATTAACAACAAAAACGTCACATATCGCTTTGTGTGAGACTCAACGGTTTTCTTGCTTTTACGAAAATAAAAGAGTAAACCCTAAAAAGTAAAATTTTAAAATGGCACTAAACTTTGTATAATTTGCTTCTAAAGTAAGCTAAACGTTTTAGCTTTCAAGTGTCAAAAGAAGAAAATCATATCATTCACAGATGATCCTTTGACACAAACTCTACACTATTAATTTGTGAGAACCGAATCTACTTTTTTGCCAACTCAATAGATTAAAACTGAACCCGACTTCATTGCAAATTTTGAGTTTTGTTAGGTACTCACAAAAAAACAAAAACAGACTACACAACAGATTGGACAATTTTGACAGAAAATTGTTCAGCTGTTTGACTGACACAGCACACATAAATATTTCAGGCTGACGTGGCACATATCGGAGCTAGACAACCAAGACATTTTGCTAATACATCACTGAAGAAGTTCAGAGATTTCGTTGTGATTTTCGACTAAACATTTCTTTTCTTTGCCACATATTATGTCGAAGGTTTATTCAATGCTACCCTTTGTCGTACTAGTTCTGAGTTCTCTGATCCCTATACTCTCCTCCTTATTTCTCCTTATTTCCTTTGTATGATCCCCCGATTGGAATATGCGTCTTTTGTATGGAATCCTTTTGATATGTCTCATTGGTCTCCGTTTCCTAAAGTCTTCTGATACCATTCCTGGTTATATCTCGTGCTGCTCTCTTATAAACCGCAACCCTCTTGAAGCCGAAGGAGGATAATGCCACTGTTGCTTCTCAACGACAATATAAGTGGGTCTGTTGATGGTTGATGGTGAGAGAGCGCTTTTCGAATTCAACAAGATCTAATTTTCGCTTAGAATTGATGTCTTTAAATATTACCAAACTTGAATTAACCCTGGAGATGCATCGTTGTTTTGAGCTTTTATAAAAAATGGTATGGTATTTGTTAGTCGATTCAACTAACGATGTACTTCCAGGGTTAAGAAATGTTCTTAATTCGTATTACAAATAGCATTTCACACTATTTTTTCCTCTTTGTTTATTTTTAAGTTATTTCTAATAGTTGTTAACTTATCCTGTAAGGTTATTACTGTAGACTGTTTTATAAAATAATTAAAAAAATATACTGTAACCGGTACTCAAATGAAAGCCTTTTCGCTTTTCGTTTTTCATAATTTTAACTTTTTCATTTTTGTTTCATCACATATTTTAGGAAATCTTCCTATCGTCGATTCTTCATGCTTTGTAGAATTTTGTTAAAATTAAATTAAATTAATTTTTGTAAAATTTTTTTAATTAAATTAATTTCTTTTATTTAATTAAACCTTTGATTTAATTTTTTTAATTAAGAAAGCCGCTACTAGAACATAAATTCTCTATCTTACTTCTCAACAAGTTGTTTAGTCGAAGAAAACAAATCAAATAAATACATTAACTCTAACTATGTGTGATCTTACTTAGTCTAATTTAACTTGTGTGCCATTTGGTCATTTAATTTTAAACTTTGATTTCATTTTAATTTGTGACCGTTGTGCGAGACTATCTACGATTTCACTATTCTGAACATAGTTCTTTATGCTAGTACCGAAAAGACAGAATACTCTGTTTGTTTAGTGCTACAACATACATCGATGGGCGCGCACTCGATTTGGCTACACTAATTGGAAACCTTATGGCTACTCGTACTTCAAACAGGACACCTACAGTAGCGCAGTGTTTATGTGTAGCGGTCGGGTACCTTAGAGCGTTTTAATCACAGCTTAAAACTATCAACAGGCTAAAAAAATTAACACTTCAGTTATTTCAAATATTTGAAGTGACTTTCTTCTGATTTACTTTTAGTTGTGATTGAAGCGCCTCAAATACCCGAACCTCAACGTCTTTGCCAATGAATCAATGTGAATGAGTGTGCCTACAGTTTGGTTGGTATGTGAAACTCAAATATCAGTAAAGCCTTTAATAAAATATAATATAAACAATTACAACAAAAACGAAATGAACTGAAACTCATTGAACTTAGTGCAGTCTAAAGAAAATCTCAAGGAATATCATTGAAATTCAAGTGTGTTATTCCATGGCGTGTCGATTGTTGGGTGTCGTGTGTCCTGTGTCGTGTTGTGGATGGCGTATTCTCAATGACGATGCGTGAAACCAAGTGTGGAAACTATCGAACGAAACTTGGGCTACTCTCATTGGCGAACAATGCGCTTATGTGCTAAACACAAAAACTAAAAAAAAAAAAATGCATATATGTTATGTCATTACAACTAAATAAAAGTAAAAAAAAATAGAAACTATTTCATTTGGCTGCCAAATAAAAGACATGGCGCATGCTCCACTAAGAATTCATTGGCATCAAATGCAGTAAATTGATGCTTAAATATTTCAAAATTTATTATTATTTATTATTATCGTGTTTTGTTGTTGTTTGTTTCCCAATTGTTCTGGTTCAATTTAGCGTCAAACCAAGGCAAAAACAAAAACAACACAAAACGATTTTACACGAAAAAAGCAAGCACAGCATTGCATTTGGTTATTTTGGTTAATTTGGTTAATGTTTAATTGTTTGTTTTTTGTTGTTGTAATGATGGTTGCTATTCTCATAATTGTAGTTGTAATTATTTGTTTTTGCATTTTTTTCTATGTTTAGCTAATAATAATTTTGTTAATATGCAGCAATACCTATGGAGCGTTTTCACAAAAAACATTGCAAAATATATAGAAATTATTTGTAATCGTATTTTTCATATGCAATTTTATTGTTTTTGTTGTATAATAATAAAAACTATTTCAAGCGTTTGTTTTGGCTAAGAATTAAGTGTCATAACAACACGAATGATTCGATACCTAATTGCGCGATGCGATCGATGAATGGCACTTTTTGACGAAATTTCCTAGCGGGCACTGCGTTCGTGCTGGCCACAGGCGGCTCGACATTCTCGGTTTCGCTAAGCGCCGCCTCAATGCCATCCTCGAGCTGTCCTGCGTTCGGTTTGGCATTTTGTTTTCATTTTTTTTTAGATTGTTTTTGTGTTTACAAAAGAATAATGGTTTTTGAATTTTTTGTTTTAGAACTTTATTTAATTTTACGTTAGTTTTATTTAGAAATATTTAGTGATGCAAAAGTTGATTAAATAAAAAAGCTATGAAATTATATCAATAAATTGTTTTATGATTTTTGATATTTTAAGAAATTTAGTTTTCATATAACAAAATTTTGTTTATTTATGAAAAGAAGTTAAATAAAACATATTTTTTTAATTTCCTTTTTAGATCTTTATATAATTTTACTTTAGTTTTATTTATAAATATTTAGTGATACACAAATAAATAATATAATAATATCAAATTATTTTACGATTTTTTGTATTCATACATAAAAAATTTGTTTATTTATGAAAATAAGTTAGATAAATAAAAAAATATTTTTTGTTGTTAAATAAAAAATTATGAAATTATATTAAATTCTTTTACGTTGTTTGATATTTTAAGAAATTTGTATTTAGTTCTCATAGAACAAAATTTTGTTAGTTATGAAAAGAACTAAAATAAATTATATAAATTAATTAAAGTTTAAATAATTCAATAAATATAATTTTTGAGCTGGAAGTTGGTTGGATTTGGCAGCTATGTAGAGTTCTTAACTTTTCCTAATTTTTGACCATTTAAATTATTAAACTAGTTAACAGTTTATTTGCTAAATATGTAATTATGTTAATTTTTAGTAATACTGCAACAATTAAATAAATAAAGAAAAATAATTATATGATTTCTGTATATTTTTTAGAGTAACCATAAAATGTTTTTGCAGTTCTTGAAGAATAATAAGGAATAATAAACATAATTAACAATTAATGCGTAACCAGAAAATACTTTTGGAAAATTAAACAAAAAATTAACTAGGGCAACTAAAAAAGTTTTGCATAGTTTTTAAAAATAATATAGATTAAAAATAATAATTAATATTAAAATAAGTATGCGATTTTTCTTTTCACAACAATTAAATAAATGAAGAAAAATAAGTACATAATTTTTTATATTTTTTATAGTACCTAGAAAATGTTTTGGAAAAATAAAAAAATTATAATAAAAAAATCTAAATATTAATATGCAACCAGAAAATGTTGTTGGAAAATTAAAATACAATTAATAAAAATAACATGTTATTAAAAAAAACTCATACGATTTTATTTGGAGCAACAGCAAAGTTTTGCATAGTTTTTCGAAAATAAAAATAAAATAAAAAATATTAAATATAAAAATAATTATACGATTTTTCTTTATATTAAATAAAATAAAATAAAATAAATAATATAAATTTAAAATAAAATAAATATTAGAAGTGGTAGTCAGGAAATTTAGTTTGAAAAATTAAAAAAAAAATAGATATACGATTTTTTTTTATATTATTAAGAGTGTCACAAATTTTTTTTTAAACATTAAAAATATTTTATTGTGAGAAAAATAAAATTAAAAAAGATACAATTTTTAAATATTTTTAAGCTTCAATTCTAAGAGCTGAAATAAGTTTGTTTGTATATTTCAAAGCTTTTAAGTTGCTTCAAATAAATTAAAAATTAAAATTATTCACTTGTTGTCAAATGCATTTAAACTTTTTCACATATTATAGGTACTAAATTATTTTACTCTATAAACATATTTTTTAGAACTTTTGTTTTTATATTTGAGCTTTCATTCCAATATGAATTTCAAACAAATCCGAGTGCTGTTTGATGATAACAAACGAAAATATCAAACTGAAGAAAGGCAAACACTATAATTGAAATGAGCATGAAAAATACCAGACGCTGTGTTATTCAAATACATATACGAGTGCATGTGTGTGTGTATGAGTGAGTTTCTGGCTGTGTGTAAAAAGTGTTTCGTTGACAGCATTGATTGCAAGTCTCAATTGGCTCTACCTTTGATTCCTGCTTAACATAGACACACACATTTCCTAAGGGCAAGAAAACTGCGCCAAAATGGCCAAAAATGCTTTTCACGGTTTTCTAATTTAGTGCGGAATGCAATTTGCCGATGATTTTTTCTTGCATTGGTTGGATTTTTGTCGGCATTTTATTGCGCGAATTGGCTACACAAAAAGTTGCACGTGCCGCTACTACAATGCTAAAGCTCGATGTTCAATGACATCAATCACTGCAATCAAATTGTTCAAATTGATTTTGCGTATTTCGCTACGAAGACAAACACAAAGATCCATGGATCCAAGGCACAGGGGGAAAAAATAATAAAATGGCAGAAAGTAGCAGAAAAATAATTCAGCAAAACTTTTGCAAATACCAAAAACCCAGAATGCCAAAAAATTGTATAGTGTACAGCGCGCTTGTAGGAGCGTAAGAGGGAGAAAAGAGGGAGAAAAGAGGGAGCAGAGAGGCTGTAAGTGGAAGTGAAGGCAACGCAAAGACAATTGCTGGCAAGTGCAATCTCAGTAATGGCATAAAACAAAGGCGAAACAGCGATGGGCAACACAATAGCACAGAACTGAGTGGGGAGCAGGAATAGAGTGGCGAAAACTGAGGCATAGTTTAGGGCGCGCTGAGGGCAAATGCGCTGTACTGCTGGCAGCGCAACCGATTCGGCTTCTTTCTGCTTGGACTTTAACTTGTGGGCCTTTCCAAGTGCCGCCCAATGCTGCGTTGCAGACGCAGCGAAAGCGACAATTCGACGAAACGCGTTCGTGCCAAAAAATTGTAGCTCTATTTGTGAGAAAATATATAAAGTAACAATTTTGTTGCTATAAATTCTTTTTCTGTGATTTTCAAACATTTATAGACGCAAAAACGTTTGCTTTGGCTCAGTGACGACCATTCTGCTACTCGAAACTAGTAGCGACATAGCAGAAGCGCGAGTAGCAGAATGGCCATCACTGCTTAAGCTTAGGGTATGTGTTGTGTGTTTTTCTTTTTGCTTTTTTATGCGCTTTGCTATCTGCTAGCATGTCCTGAGCAACGCTGTCATGTTAAATCTTGCCATGGAGATGCACAAAAAAAACATTAAGAGAAAAAATAATAAATTATCCAAAAAAAATGTTGTGATTGAAAAAAGAAAAACAAAAAATGTGCGACTGAGATGAAAAACGAACGCAACATAATTTTGTTCGACGCAGGCAAGTGAACTAAAAGTAAATTGTGTGCAACAGTTGTAATTTTTTCATTTATTTACTATTTTTTTTTGTTGTTGTTGTTTGGCTAGAATATGTTATATGGGTGGGGGGAAGGAAAACCGCTGCTGAACAGACGCGCACAATGTGTTTAATGAAAATGCTTTCTTTTCTATATATTTCTATACATACATACATATAAATTTTTTGTTTTGCTTCGCTGGAAAGTGGGATTACTTAATTTTCTGCTTGAATAACTGCGCGCATGTGCAGTTAAGCGCTGAAATTGCGCTAATTTATCTCAGTAAATTTTTGGCAAAGTTTTAGCAAAAATATTCCTACTAAACATACAAATACCTAAACATAGATAGATTTTAAGTGCTTACTAGACACTAAAGGCACTCAGTTGAAATGCTTAAACATTACATAACTGCAAACTTGACTAAAATTGTGTGTTCAGTTTTTTTAAAATATTGAAAATAATACCAACAAAAGATTAGTAAATTATGAATTAGTAAATTATGAATTAGTAAATTATATATGAAAAAATATTTAAAAATATATTAATTCATAATACAAAAAAAACGAAAACTGTCTGCTTCGTATGCAATTCGCTTTAAAAAAAATTTAAAAAAAAATTCTGGCGCCATTTTTGGCTGTTACAACTTAATGATGGAGAGTTCCTGGGCTGACTCAGCAACCACTTTTCAATACCTTAAATACTTATAATGTTAAATTTTTTTAAATTATTTATTCATTTCTCTATAGTTTTTCACCTTTTCTGCCTGACAGACGAACGCGTCAAGCGTTTACAGCAGTGATGGGCAGTCTGCTACGCGCGAGCTGCTGGTAACAGAATGTCCATCACTGGTTCATTGCTCGTCAGCAGCATTTTTTCTACCAAACAAAGCTAAAGCTTTGCACAATAAATGCTCGAAAAGTGATTATGGCAACGTTTGGCACTTACTTTCTTCCTCGACATCGACCCGATTCTCCAGCTCCGATGTGCTCTTCTGGCGCCGGAGCAGTTTCTGCTTGGGCTGGCAGCGCGGCAGCTGCGAGGCGCAATCGCCGTGCGCATTCAGCTTGCAGATGCGACAGCGCAGCCCCTGGCGCGTGTGTCCTATAAGCCAAAGAAAAAACCAACAATATATATAAATGCAATATTCGATTGATGTAATGTTTGGCAGATTTAGTGCTTGTCACCTCGTAATATCTGCGAGCACGCATCGCAGGCGGTTATCTTTTTGTACGTGTACTCCTGCAGGTGATGGCTGCCATCCTCGTTGGGACGCAGCGGTTGCGCTGATGTGCCGGCGGCTCCATTGCGCCTGTTAAAATTTGGCGAAAAATATGAAAATACATTAGTTCGAGTTTGAAATAATAAATTGTATTATTTTGTCTTCTATTTTTTGTACGAATACGAGTATGTGAGGCGAGCGATAGAATGTGTGGGTTTGCGTGGCGTAAGTGTGTGTGAGATGATGAGTTGCTGTGTACATAAAACAGAAACTATGGTGGACCATAATGCTGTGGAAAATTACACTAAAACACAAGCATTAAGATAGATAACAAAAAAATGTTATACCAAAGTATTGAAGAATGCAAATAAAAGTAATAAGCAATTGAAAAATAAAATTCGTAGCAAAATTATTGAATATAATGAAATTAAATAAACATAGTTCTGTGGCAAACATTTTCATATGTATGTAGGTTTAATAATCATTTCATAATGTCTTGAAGTCAAACAGTTTTCCAAATGTCAAACGTTTGAAAATTATCTAAGAATCATTTGAAAAACATAGCATTTTCAACAAGAAGGGAAGTTTACTTTCAATATAAAAAACATTAAATCTCAAATTTTTACGCCTTTTTAATTCAAACTTATTGAAATTTGACACGTGTTTTTTATTTTTTCGAATATAAAAATCTGACGGTATCAACGATGGGTTAAGAAGAACTTAATTTATTGGCCTCATTGACTTCAAACTTGCATGCAAAGCCGTGGGGCCCTGTTAGCTTTTGTATATTAAAAGAGATTTTATATTCTGAACCACTTGGAATTGAACTGCTTTTGAATATAAATATATTGATTCGATTTTTGATTTGCTACCTACATTTGAAAATTTTATTGGTTCGTTTTTCGGTTCAGATCAAAGTGCCAAAAAGTCAAATGGCTCGAATCAGTTCAAATGTAGTTCACAACCCTTGTTTTTTTATTCATTTTTTTTGTTTTCTGCCACAGCTACAAAAATTAATCGAAAAACTTTTTGTCCAGCTTCTGAAAACTGAAACGCATCCGTTTATTAGTTCTTCTGTCAATCGATGAAACCTTTTGAAACGTTTTAACGGCTAAGCCAACGAAAGAATAAATTCATTCATTTCACATTGAACATTGTAGCCAAACAATTTTACGAAATTGGGCAATTTTTGATTTTACTTAACATTTGTAGTATTTTTGCTATATTCTACATATATTTAAATCCCTATGGCAAGCCTCCTTTTAATCCATTTCAAGTCAGAAAATCAAGTTTTTCATCAATAATAATTTTGTTGAGTTTGGACTTCTAGTCAATTTTTGGTCGGTCCTGAAAAACTTTAACGCTCGTATTTGTTCTTCTTTTCCCATATAGTTTGTTGTTGTTGCTGTTTTCATTTTATTCACTGACCAATTTGCTGGCGTCATAGTTATGACTCTCAGACTTTTGTCATCACAACTGTGCATGGATGTTTGTTTGTGTGATTTTCGGCGCAATAATGTGTTGTAGTTGTTGCTTTCAGCTGCTGCTAATAAGTTAATTGCGTGTATATTCAAACACACACAGTTATATATAAATAATCACTATGTATACAATACATACAGACATACAGTATAAATAAAAATGAGTCAAAAATTCGCACGCTATGTGGTGTGACGGATGATCGGACGGACGAACGAACGAACGAACGTATTTTGTGGCGGAACTTTAATTAAACAGTTGTTGTTGTACCTTTACGCTGACCATAATCATTCACTTTGTTTCTTTATTTCCTTTATTATTGTTGTTGTAGTTGCAATGACCACAAGCATTACTTGCAACCTACTACATGCAATATTGCCGCACTGGCTGCAACTTTAAAATTGAATTGCACGAAAGTTGCCTTCCCAATTGCCCACTTGCTCTCCCCCCAACCCTCCCTGAATGTTGCACACATTTTTTTCCGCACGTGTCGTGTGCAGTGCTGTCGTGGCAGTTCTTACTTTTGTTGTTCTTGTTGTTGTAAAAAATTGAAAAATAATGAAATTGCGTGTAGCTGCCACGGCGTATTTCAAAAGGTTGCAGAAGGAGGAGGATGGCCGAGGAAAAACTCTGCGTTGCCACTTTTAACCTTTTCAAGTTTCAATGACGTTGCAACTTTCTATGCAACGTTGTCAATAATTTTTGTGTGTTGCAGTTCAAAATTTTCGACGGTGCGAACTTTTCAATGACAATTTATTTTTTGCCATTTGAAAACAAAAATCAACAGTTCTCCTATAATACTACTTTACACAAATTGCAGCTTTAGCTGTGATTTTGAGTACCTATTGGTGATTCTCATAAAGCTCTGACATTTATAGAAATTTCCAACATTTGAATATGTTTTAGAATGTCAGTTTATATTGGAATAAATTATATTTCCGATTCAAAATTCAGCACAGCTTTGGTGTCTAGTTTGCAGTCAAAAGCGCATTGACCGTGGAAACATTTTTTCAAACACTTTGCCTCGAAAGGTCATGCTTTAAAAAAATAAATTAAATAAAAATTTAAATCTCGCCAATTTTTTTTTCAGAATTAAACAAAAAAAAAAAATAAACGCTATTGCTTCTATATGAGGAAATATTTTCCACAGAGACACAAGTCCACAGAGAGCAAGGTTTTGATCTTTTTTTAGTTTTAGGCGGTTAAAAGTTTTGGTATTTAGTGCGTTCTGAAGTAAACAGGACATTTTCAATGTTTTTAAAAGGCAAATATTTAATTGCCCAATTTTCGTTCAAAATTTCATAATATTTGAATCACTGGAAGCGGAGTTAAAGCATCTGAAGTGAAAGTTTGTTTGAGAGCCAATGCTAAATTTTGCCTTAATTATTATAAAATAAAACCTTAATCAAATTGCCTGACTTGGAACCGTGCGACTTTACGAATGAAGGATATCCCGTCCGACGATTTAAAACACTCATTAAATATGGTTTTAGACAGTGGAAATCGCCACTCAATATTCGAGTCCTGTCGAATATTCGAGATATTGAGTCCGACAGGAACTCTGAATAAAACAGATTTGTTTTGCCCAAATAAATATAAAATTATAAATTAAAAAAATATTTGTATAATTTTTTATAAAATTCTTTTTTTTATAACATTTTTTTTATACAATTTTTTTTAGTTTATAAAATTTTTAGTTGCTGAAAGGTGAAAAGACCTTTTTGCTAGTGTGCCAATGAAATGTTACATATTTCCAAATCTTGATCAATGATGGACTATAGGGGGTTTTGACATCCAAACCGCCCCCTCCTTCCCCTTGGCTATGCTTTCCTAGCTAAGTAAATTTGATACGTTTGACTGAATTTATAAAAATTTTACAGCAGTTTCTTTCATGGGCATAGTTAAATGATTGAAACAGATGTATGAACCAACGAAGATGGCATTAATCCATTCATTCAGTGATTCTGACCTCAGGCATACGTACAATCATACACTTTTTTCATACCTTTGCTCCTACAAAACACTCCTGCTGGGTATTGAAGAACCCCGAAACGACAAATTGGCCACATTGCGAATGAGCCAACTAGCGTCCACCAATGCGGCTTGCAGGTCAATCGCTGTTATACGCTTGTGGGTTGTAACTGTTGTCGCTGGTCAATATTCCATCATACTCGTACAAGCATGACCTTCTTGGTGTGCCCTTTAGCGAACATTGCTTAATTCTTATTTTCTTTTACACTGATTACACTGTGCAACAGCAGTTTGAATGTATGAAAATAGCCCACAGACATAAAAGTGGCAATCAAATATGTCTTGAGCTCATATTATGTCAGCTTAGCTCAACTCAGCTTAGATCGAGCTTTTGGAAACCTCTTCATAGGTAAGATTAGGTTATGGTGTTTGTCAGGGCATGGGAATTGCCGAAGGACACATTTAGGCCACGAAATGGACCCGTTGTGATACGACAAGGGGAAAGTAATCTGTCTTTCTGCAATTCGAGGAACCTATGTCAGCCAACTTGAATTGTGAATGAATTCTGGCAAGTCTTTGATGTTGACTGAACTGAGGTTATTCAAGTTGTCGTTGTTGTTACAACACTCATTTCAAACGGATGGGGGAAGGAAGGGAAGGGACCTACAGGTTTTCGCCGAATCCGAACAACGCTTGGCAATTTTTCTTTCACTTTCAACGGCGCACTTGTGCGATTCTTGCAACTCTTATCGGCTTCATGTGGATAGCGATATAAGTACTCGTCTACCCATTTCACCAGCATGAGCTAGGAATTGAACCTAGGGCCTCTGGTGTGAGAATGCAGCGCGCTATCCGCTGGACTATCTGGGCCGACGCGAAGAAAGGAGAGCCTAGGGATTTCTATTTTCGTCTAGAGAGAGCCAGGAAGTGGCTTATAAAATGACTTATAGTCTCTTCCTCCTCTTCATTTTGGCAACTACGGCAATATTTCCAACTTTAATCTGTTGGCCTGACATTCGAATAGATAATGTTCTGCGAAAATCGCTACAACCATGCTGATGTTTTGTCTGCTAAGCGAGACAAGCGTTTTAGTGCGCCTGGGATTGAAAGTGGGCCAGAGCTAGGACCTCCTCCTGGTGTAGGCAATTTTAAACAAGAATGAAAGTTTAGTTTAGTGTATGCCGAACTAATTGAAATCTCTTCACAACCTATTCTTCTACTCGTTGAGGTTTGCTATATTCTGATGGGAAGGCAGCTGCCAAAAGAAAAATTTTTTATATTTGATGTTGACTTTTTCCTATTTGTATAATTTATATATACATATACATATGTATATATATATATATATCTGTGCTTTTTAAGTTCATACAAATTTAATAACTTGTATATACAAAGTTTTTCATAAAAACTGAGCGCTTTGGTTTTCTTTGATTATCTACGCGTGCCAGATTTGTGTTGAACAGTGTCAAATTGACTCATGTATGTTTGTAAGTATATTTGTATGTGCAGCTGAATCACTTTAATCGCCGCTTTAATCGCCACCACTGCACCGAACACGCGCGCCGCCATTTGTCGTGTGTGGGTGACTGTTTGCGGGCCGTTTGCTGCTAATGTGTCTTTGGTCTTTTATCTGCAGCAGTCATTGTTTTCGTAGCAGTTAAATGATCAGAATGTCTTTGTATTGTTTGCTAAAAGTTTAATGGCCGTTGCGTCAGCACATAGCACAACAAAAACAAAAGACTGTAATAACATTAGATTTTATAAGCAACACAACACAACACAACGCGTTTGTTTCATTGCCAATTTGTTTCAATGCGTATTTTCACACATGAACAATACGTACATGTACATATGTATGTATGTATGTATAATATATCTGTTAAACATTCATACATACATATGTATATGTTACACTGTATGTAATCGATTTTTTGCTTAATTTTTATTTTCACATTCGCTGTGCATATTCGATCCTTTTTTCGCGGCATAACTTCATGTTTCCTTTTGTATTTACACAATTGCAGCACATTGTTTTTGCTGTCGTGGTTGTTCTTGCTTGCATTCGTGTTGCTGTAGTTTTCATTACATTCAATTCGTTGGTGTTGTTATTGTATTCGCTGCCATTGTGTTGTTTATTGTTGCCGCTGCAACAAATTCCCCTTGCTGTCCATTATTGCTTGAGCGAGCGAGATTGTCTGGCATTGCCATTGTTTGCACAACGCATTGAAACTTTAACAACCACGAATTTATGAATTAAGCCACAGCAAACGTCAGGCGTGCCAAAATACACACAGACACACACATTCACACGCGGTGTGTGTTGGTGAGTGCGTGCTTGTGGCCAGTTTCAATATGGAGCTGTTTAAAAACCGACACAACAACAACAACAATTATCCCATTGCACTGGAGGCGCGCAGCATAAAGTTTATTTACTTTACACTTACATGAAAATACATACAATATAATGATACATGTATATATACATAAGTAGGCGACATTATTTACACAAACGATTTTAAATGCATTGGCGGTAAATGCGCGAGCCAATTTATTTGGCCTGTAAAAGCAATGATTTAATTAATTAGATAACAAGTAAATAATTTTCTTTTTTTTATTTTAAGCATATTCAGTAATTCGCCTGCAATGATTTGCTTTAGTAATTTTGTATTCGAGATGTTTTTTATAAGTATATAAGTGTCCATTCAAATCTTAATTGATATTTAATAACGAAACAATGTGTCTCGAACAAGGACCAAAAGCTGAGTGCTTTCATTTTTTCATAAAACTTTTGCTTAGACAATGTGAATCTCTAATTCAGTTCAGTTTCAGTTTTTAAACAAAGTTGAACAGCATTAAAAGAAATAAATAGACAATTTTTTTCTCATGTAAAATCAGAACTGTGAAACCGGTTCTACTTAAACTGAACCAGTTTGAACCGAACCATTTGGGTTTTTTCTCTTTGAATTGAACCGAAACCCAAACCAATGAAATTTTCCATTGTCTGCATCGCACCAAAGACCGAAACATTTTTCTTTTCAAACTCAGTTCAATTTAGGCCCATTGATAGCATTTAAATAAAGTATTTTTTTATAACATTAAATGTGTAAAAAAAATCCTTTACTAAAGTTTTCTTATTAAATCTTCTCTTTACTTCGAGTAGAAATTGCTCGGAGATTTTATTTTTAAAGCTTTGTGTGGTGTTTTTAAAGGGTTGGTAATGGTTTGTGAAGGAACACACTTCCACAGGCCACGGTAGCTCTCATATAGATCAGAAAAGTAAAATTGTTCTCACTTTATTAGGCGCTCACTTCCGTTCAACGCAACAGCTTTTCTCATATAGAGTGCACAATGCTTAAATAGTCCTCACTCAATTAGTGAGGTTTTCAAAAAGAAATGTCGTATGTGAAGGTAGGAATATTTAGTGAAGGACTGTGGTACTCACCACTGGTAGTGGAGGTTCAGAAAAAGTGACGTAAAAGAGTGTAAAAAATGTGTAACCATATTCATATATAGACGTTTACATATCTGTAAAACTGGCATTAAGGTCGGCCAAAAGTCGGATTTTTTGCACTCTCAATGGTTTATACTACTAGCTGCTGGCAGGATGGATGCCTAAAAAATAATACTAATAATACTAATATATCATTCATTATGCCTAGGCAGGTCTCGCCGAAATTGGACTGAAGGCGCATAAAAATTCTGCTCAGCTTAAATAGAGGCAAGCTCCGGTTAACACCCATACCTTTGAAGTTGAAATTGAATCCTTATAGCAGCCGAGAATAACCTGCTCTTTCTTTAAAAACATAATTTCCCTCTTTATGAAGCAATTTATGTCTTCTTTTACATTTTAAATTTTCGCTTCAAACCTTTGAACTTAAAATATACATTTTTGTTTTATAAAACTTATAAGGCAGAATAGTAAAATAGAAATAAAGAAAAGTTAGCATAGGATACGAATTATTGTTTGTAATTTTAAATTGAAATTTCATATACCAACATTTTAGTTATTGATTTTATTTTCAAACTCAATTAAGTTTTAATGAAAATTCCCCACTGAAAAATAGTGAAGCTTTGAATATTTTGCGCAATATAAAAGAGAAAATAGTAAATAAATCCTATAGAAGAAAAATAAAACTATTTTTTGCAATGTGTGATTGTGTAGTGATTTTGTCTGAAGAATGAGAGGAAATGAAATTTGATGAAAAGGTATTTGGGTTGCAGTTCTAGCAACGCTAAATGTCTTCAATAAATAATCTGCAAAATACTATTTATGTAAATATGAAATATTTATGGTTTTACATAGAGGAAAAGTTCAGTAACATAGGTAGGTAAATAGTTAAGCGGAAATCAGTTAACGATCACATTAGATCACTTAAGTAAATACGAATACGAATACGAATAGTTATACAAGAATACACTAGGCGATTGGTTTCGGTTGTGGTCGAATGCTTAGAAACGCTCTTTACATATTTGACGAGTATATGGTTGTATAATTTACAAATTGTTTATACTTGTTCTAAGTTATTTGGGCATTTGCGACAATTTGTTGTCTAGTGAAATGAGGTGGATGCTGCGAATTATTGTTGGGTATTTACAAACGAATTCGTGCTGGAGCGGTGCGGGTGTGTGGGTGAGCGAGAACAAAAGCGGGGACTATGAACTACGAATACAAATACACCGGGTGAGAGGAAGAGCTATACAGAACGGTTAGGAGGGCTAAGTTGGGGGTATAACTCTGACTAGCAAATAGCTATAAACTGTATACTGTTTTGTTGGAAAGTAAAGTATGTGGGGGAAGGGGGCAATGCAACTAGGGGGATTTTGTTTTGGCTGCGCAGCTGCTGTCGCGTTCGCCTGCGCAGTAAATTATAGTAAAACGAATGTTAAGCAGACAAGCAAAATATTTTGTAAATTTTTATTTTCACTTTCAATTTGCTTGCAACAATTTTTCTAATTGTTTTTGTGCCAGCAGCGAGAAGTCTACTACAACATGCAGGAAAAGTCTACAAGCAGTTGCAGTGACCGGCGATGAGCCAAAGCATAGACAAACAAAAAACTTTTACAATTCAGTTGGAATTAAAACAAAATGCATTAAACTTGCCATGAAATGCAGCTCAACTGCGTTCGTTGCAATCGTTTTTCGACAAAAAGCAATTGAAAAAAATATGTTAAAAAAATAAATAAATAAATACAAAATAAGTCGCCAACACAGAAAAAAGTAAACGTCAACTAAAACAACAACAAAAGCGACGAAAAAAAGTAAATAACAAGTAGCGAGCAACTTTTTCGAAATGCGAAAACTTTTGCGCTCCTCCACTTTCACTTGGTTGCAGTTTTGTTGTTGTTGTTTTTATTTATTTATTTTGTTCACTTCTACGAGTGCTGGCAAATTTGTACTTTTGCTATTGTTTTTGTATTTGTGCTAGTATTTGTATATATGTATGTGTGTGTGTTTATGTTTGCGATTTTTATCATCCCTCGCGCTTTGCTGCCACACCGACTATAATTTTTGGAGAATTTTTTTTAAATTTTTTTATTCAGCTTATATGTATTTATATTTTTTTATTTATTTTCTAGTCGTCGTTGTAGTGATTTTTTTTTTTTTTGAAGGAGAATTGGAGTTTTCTCTTCTTTTCAAACGCTCCCAGTCAGCATTCAAGTGAATAATGCAACAACAACGCGATCTCTGCTTGCGGTCTCATAAATTTGCCCGTTTGTTGCTGTTGTTGTTGTGCGCTTGTTGGGCTGGTTTTGTTAACATTACTGTTGCCCTCGAGTGTGTTGGCAACACTGTGTTTTCAAATGTGCCGCGCGCTTCAATGCAGCGAAAAGTCGTCTCAGTATTTTTCTTTGGCTTTTCTTTAATTTTTCTTTTGTGAATTTTTCTGCTACAAAATAAGTTGGTGTTAGTTTTCAAAAAGTTCTTCGCTTCTTCATGGTTTAATTTTTTTCTTTTTCTCTGTCAAATTGTTGCAACCACTTTCAGTGGAATTTTTCTCGGTTTTTCATGCAAATTTTCTTAAAGTTTGCATTTCTTTTACAAAATAAGACGCAGAATTGAGCTCAACGGCGAGAATTTGCATTCGTTTTAAATCTTATAAAGAAATTGCAGTAGAAATTGACTTTCAACTCTTAATTTGTCTTATTTTGGCAATTCATTTGTACATGAAAAATTCTTTAAAATTTATTTTTATTTTTTTGTATGCTAATTGTCTGTGTATCTATTCATTAGAGAATTCGCAGGCGCAATAAAGATTGATATTTACATTAAAAAAAAATTACAAAATGTGGTAGGCAGAGCAAAACAGTAAGTTTAGGGTGAATTGGGGTTGTTAGGGTTCTATTTTTACACTGATTTCACTCACTTCTCTAAGATAGATGAGGGCACAGCAAAAGCAATGCAGACCCAACAATCTTGCTGCCCGATATTGGGATTCTAAAGCATTTTTCAAGCGGAGATCTTTGGTATTTGCAAAGCTGATCTACAGGAAGTTTGGGGTAAAAAGTTTGGTCCTACACGGAATAATTCCAGGCCGCGGGATGAAGACACAGAAGCTGTTCCCCACTCGAAACCATTACAGAGTCAACAATCTTGCTACAGTCTACCGGATCTCTGTAGCATTTTTTAGGCGGAGATCTTTAATATTTGCAAAGCTGAGAAAATTTGGGGTCATTTAGATCCTACAGGGGACTGAAGGCTAATAGTTCTGTCGCGAGTTGCTTCTATCGTCGTTTTAACCCACTGCCTCAAGATGAATGAAGATACTGGAGCTGTTCTCCACTCAAAAGCACTACAGACCCAACAGTCTTATAGGCTAACAATTCTCCTTATTAGTAATAGTGGACTTTAGAATATAAAAATTTTGTGAATAGCCAAAGCACTGGAATTAGCTGTACGAGAATCGAAGTCAAGCCTTGCATTTTTCAAGACACACGACACTATCGTGTAACTTTCTGTTGGGCTCTAGGTCACTTTAAGTTAATGAAACAAAGCAGCTAACGATATGACAAGGAATGGACTCGCACTGTTTTGATTAATAGGAATAAATATTTCTGTTTTTCTGGGCAGTCAGGGTTTATACGTGGCCGACTTGGCCAGCCAGCTCACCAAACCTGACTTATGTCAAACCTATGACTCTGTATTTTGGTTCTGTATTTTGGAGCAAACCGCTCAACAACATTTTAACTTTGAACTACTGTACGTATTTTATATGTTTGTATGTGTTTGTATACAAACAGGTGTTTGTGTGTGCAATAATTTCTCTTGCATTGGCTCGCATAATAAAAAAATTATATATAAAAATCGAATACGAATACGAACGTGATTCATGATCATTCTTAATGAATAATGTCCTTGCAATTTTTTTTTAATTGAGTTTCTTTTGTATTTTTTATATCAATTTTTCCAAAGTTTTCCAGCTTTGGAAAGTGTTTTTTAATTTTGTATAAATTTTAGTGAATTTTTAGAATTCTTTTTAATATTAATGTTAAATAAATAATGACGTGCAGAATTTTCGGAGCTTGCAGTAAAAAGGAATTTAATGGGGGAATTAATGGGAATTGAGAGGAGCTACTTTCCAATTTGGGAAGATCAAACGAGATGTGAGCAATTATTTATGTATTTTTAAGACAAAATTTCTATTATTTAAATTTTGCATTATTAAAATGTCTAGCAACAATCACTATGCAATCAAATTCGAGGTTAAATATGACGCAAGCAAAAGCATCACAGGGGAAAGCAGGTAATTGACGTGCAATTTGGGACTAATTTTAATGTATATTTAGTTGTGGCGGGAGAGCGGGGACCAGGGAAGCGGGTGAGTGTTGCAGGCGTACCAAAGCTTCTTAAAGGCGAACGCTTACAATTCAAACAAAAAGCGTTAAGCTTCAAGCGGCAACAAGACGTGTAAGCAACATGCGGCACCGTGCAACAGTTTTTCTCTTTTCTATCAAAACTTCATAAAAAAATTCGTTTGTCAATATTGGCAAACAAATTCAGTGTGGACAATGTGTGAATAAATTCGGTGATCTATTTGATTATTATGATTTTTCATGTTTTCTTTAGCGTTTTTTTTTTTTGGGTTTTCAAATAAGTTTTTAACTTGTGCTTTTGGTTTACCTTAAGGTCAAAACAGTTGAGACGGCGTGATACATTTGATTTGAACGTGGTTGACTGAGGAGTTTTTTCAGGTTTTTGATTTGATATCGATTGGTGGCATTATGCGTTTTACATTTGATTTGATATTTGGCGAATTCGTACAAACGTTACGTTTTAAGTTGGTTTTGGAATTTGTTTGATTTTTGGTTTGGCGAAATGATAAAATTGACAAACATTTCAATTTTAGTAAAGAATTTTTTTCAAATGGTTGTAGTAGCATTTTGTCAATATTTTAATTAAAACAAACAAACAAAAAAATGATCTTGAACATTGGTGAGTGGCGCATTAAAAGATGACAATAACAAAATATATGAAAAGTCAATTTGCAATACTTAAGAGTTAGTTTATCTTAAATTTACAAAGGACAACAAATGTATTGCATGTATTATATTTTTGTTGGTGTATTTATTATACAGCTTAATGTCTAATGGGGATTAGGGTGCAACCTCTTGGCGTAACGATTCGCATTCGATGACTTGAACAAAACTTAAACTAAGCTAATTAAATGTTTGCCTGTTAAGCGAACTGCGGCGGACGACGCGACGTGACGCACGTTAAGCGCCATTAAGCGTTGGCAGTGTGCGGTTTGAGGTGCGCGGCCAATTGCACGAAGCTGCGCGCTGCTCGAAGCTTGTGCATGATTTGCGGTTGACATGTTGCCGTTAAGAAAAGCGTCAAAGCAACGACAACAAATGCAAACATACTCGCACACACACACACACACAAAATAGCGAGCAAGCTACGATTTTGGATCGCGCCACACGCAAACTTGAGCAAAGGCAGCAATTCATATGGCAGGTTTGTCTGTGTGCGTGTGTGTGTTTGGTAACTCGATCTTAAATGCAGCAAACCCTTCAAATGCACATAATAAAATTGCCCCAATTTCCAGCTTGGCCGCCGCACTCACAAACACACACACACACAACAGAGACAGAACACATATGCACATTTTCCTCTATATGCATTTGTGTAAAGCGGTATTTGTGTTATGTCTCGCCTCCATCATCACAATTTCCCCTATTCAGTGTGTTTGTGTGTGTGTGTGTGTGTGCGCAACCACACACCTTCATAAATTTTTTTCACTTTTCCCTTTTTGTGCTTCGACATTATCGATTATTTCCTTTGATGTTGACCCATATTTATGACGGTAGTGCCTAAAAGTATGCAGCTGCCGTCTGCTTCAAATATGAGAAATTATTTTGACGAAATTTTTTTTGGAACTTTCCACTGAAAAGCTCTATTGATATCAAATTTTCCCTCTTGATTGTTATTGACATTATTTTTGAGTTGTGCTGCATGGTTTGCGTTCCTGGCTCACATATTCCACACTCAATGTAAGAACAATTTTAGGCGCATGTTGAGTTTGTGAAATGTCCTTGGCTCAATGTATTTTTCAAATATTTGTACAGCCTAATGGCAACGTTTACACTTTTTCAAAGCAAGCAAAAGATTAGTGAACATGTTATACAAAATTTGATAGGGTTTGGCTTAACTGGAAGCGTAGCTGACATATTTTTGTTATGGTTACAGCAATTCAGAAAGTGGTAGGGTTCACTAATATGTATAAAAATGCATATGAAATAATTTTGTTATTTATTACTATTAGGGGGACAGATGTTTTTTTAAAAATTTTCAAAAGAGACGTAGGTGTAGGTAAATGGGTGGTATAACTGGCTGTCCACACATAGATCCTAATTGGGTCCTTAGCAATGATGGAGATGGAGATCCGTTTATGAGTTATAGAAGTGATGCTTTTGGTAAACTTCAGCAAACGCCTCAAGCCTAGCGTCGCCACTTCCTCTAGTGACTATAACTTGTAATTTGCTTGACATTGCTCGGCCACATGTTGTAAAAGTAGTCAAAGCAACATTGAAGGCTTTTCAATGCGATGTCCTAACCCACTCCCTGTATTCAGTGGTCATTGCTTCTTCTAACTACCACTTGTTTCTCCTCTCCATAACTCATGGCCTGTCCGACAAGTTCCTCACTTCTTTTGAAGATACCAAAAATTGTGTCAGTTCTTAGATCGCCTCAAAGTGAGTTAGTTAGTTAATTAAAAGTGGTGAAGGGAAATCCTACTAGATCCGCCAACGGCAAATAGCGTTTAGCGCCATTTAGATCCCACGAAATCTTGGTTAACCTTAATAAGAGGTAGTAGATTGGGTTAGTTAGCTGGACTTATATCCATTTAATTTTTTAATCTTTGCAGAAAGGAACTTATTTTGTGTATATCAATGCTTGAGAGTTTACTTAGATTTTTAAAGGGGCTTTTTCAACGCGTTGATGAAGAAATTGAAACCAGTTGTGGCAACTTTTACATACAAAAATTATTTAGTGGGACTAAAGAAATTCCAAAAAATGGTAATAAAGCTAATATCTTTGTTGTAGCATACTTTTTGGTTAACTAGACGCATTTCATACTATGCTCAATCATTTAACAACTTCAGTTGTTTTTGCTTTTAAAGTCTCAATAGAACTTCGTTTTCATATGTTTAAACATTTTCGTCAAAATAATTTTGTCACTTGGCAAAACTTGCCATTGAAAACTTCAGCAACATCAGTTGGTAAAAAACCACTATTATTTAAAACAATTACTTTTTTAGAATTGAATTAAATTTTTTACTAATAAATGTAATTTTTATTGATTACATTATATAATATTTTTTAATAGAATTTCTTTTTAATTTATTAAGAAAAAAATTACAATTTTTGTTTTTACATTTATTAGTATAAAAAATTTGTTTAACTGCTCCTAAAAGTATGCCAAGAAATATATCAATAAAAACATTCATTGCTAACCATAGCTGCGAATAACTGCTCTTGTCCCGTTGCTTGTACATTACTCGTTAAAATTCAACAATCAAAGCATACTTTTGGGCTGGCTTTCATGTGGGCAAAGTTCTAATGTGAAAGCGTTTACTAACTGCTCTCACATTTGAATCACAAGACTTTGATTTCTATGTATTGAAAGTAAAAACAATGAGCAGACCTTCACTGACAGGGTTCAGGAAAAATTCATCCAGACTACAGCTTCATTGTGGGCATACATGTGTTGAACTGTTTTCATTCGAGGAGAGACCCTCAAAGTCATCAGGATATTTAAACACCGAAACTGGAAAATGGTGCTGGCCTTCAATTCTCATTAAGATGTAGGCTGTGTTACTGCCTGAGGCTCACTTATTGTAAAACTCTGGGAATGCTCTCGGCATTCGGCTGGTCGGCCTAATGACGGGTCTTTTTCTATGAGTAAATCACAAGACATATCTGAGAGCATACTATGTCCTGCCTGCGAGGAAGATAATGACAAAGCAAGCCACTTTCTTTGGTCTACCCCGCTTACGCCCGAATCACGTTCGAGATATTTGGCACTGATGTGTTGAGAAGCGACCATTTTTGCTCCTTTTTCACCATAGTATCTACTCAAGTTTGTACTCAATTTTCTCCTGGGGCCGAGTAAATTTTAAGCAAATTAACAGGGAACTGCAAGCCGCAGTAGAGTGGATTTATGCTTTGTCTGATTGTGGGGCTAGGTTCTTCCGAATAAGAATAAAATGGTTAAAACCACCTTTAAAACATAATGGTTTGGAAAATTATTCAGTTCTTGAAACAACAAAACAAATGGTATACAACAATTTAAAATAATAAACTATCAAATTTCGTGATATTTACAATGTTTTGCCTAAAAATCCAATTTTAATATTATGTTAACATATTTGCTAAAATATTTTGCGGGTGCATTAGGAAAATTACAAACGCCTCAATGCGCCATAAGCAGTGATTTTTTATATGCAATGTCAGTCGGTGAAAGCGACGCTACTACAAGTTTCAGCACATTGCAACAAATATTTTTCAGCATTAGTGGTCGCAAATAGTGCAAAAACTTTCAGAGTTGCGCTTAGTGGGCGGCAGCAGAACGAGAACAACTTGTACGCCACAAAAACAGTGCAGCTTAACCTAAAAGTATGCTATGCAGTTTCTGGTTTTTGCCACAATGGAATAGCAGCCAGAATGTAGGGGACAACTGAAACTGTTTCAAATCAACTCGAGCGCTTTGAAGGCGACCACAAAAACGTAGCAAAGGGATCTTTGAGTTGGCAAAAACAAAAAACAAAAACAAATAAATGAAATTAGAAAACCTCATTAGGAAAATGCAGTCAAATTGCGAATAGGAAATAATCAAAGTCAAATGCAATTAACTTGCGGTGACGAACGCGTGTAGCGTGGCGATTTTATAACCATGAGCCCAGCAATCTGGCGGCTGTCGTCATTTTCGTTTTGCTTTTTCTAGCCCAAGTGAAAGCCAAAAAATACAAATACGAGCATTGCAACGTCAGCTTTTGTGCGGCAACTACGCAGTTCAACAAATGCGACGCAACGTTGTGGGACTTTCAATTCTACAAATAGCACAGCCTTTCATGTTCGTTTCCTCTTTCTTTTAGTCACGCTCGCTCTGCCTCTTGCTATGGCATATTCGATTTGCTGCCCGCACACACACACACATGAAGAGAATCTCCAACACAGACTTGGCGCCACACTCGCTCGTTGCAATTCACTCGCGCGAGCCAGGCAGCACTTTTGCAATTTTGTTAATATGTGGCATACTTTCGGGCGCATATGCGTCCGCACCGCTATCGCCTCGGCGGCGTTGGCTTTGCGTGCGGAAAATCATAATTTTCCATTGAAAATTTCACATTTCAATGATTACACAAGCGGCGCTCAACGCACACACACACACACACTGGCGCAAGTGTATGTGTGTGTTTTGCAGCTATCATTATGCGTTTTCAATGCTCGCAAGCGTAATGATGACTAAGCGCAATTTTTTCGCATAGTTATTGCTTTTTCAAATGAAAAGTTAAAAAAAATACTCTTTTTAACGCAACTTTTTAGTGTAAAGTTGCTTGTTGAATGTGTGTGTGTGTGTGCTGGCGGCGCAATCAGCGCATTGCGTACGCGTAACGAGCTGAGTTTTGCCACTAGCTGTGGCATACTTTTAGGCGGCATAAATTGCAACACAAGGTTTTTTAAATATATTATTTTTTTTTAGTTGTTGACTGAAGTTTTCAATTAGTTTTTCACTTTTATATTTCTATATTTTTACTGTGCGTCAACTTTTTGCTTGTTATAAATGCAAAGTGGTTGATTTTTTCCACTCTACACATACCTAGATACAAAATATATACATATATTTCTGTATATATATATGAAAATATATGTATACAATATAATACAAAATACATACAATACAATACATACAAAAGACCTTCTGATTTTTTAATTATAGTTTTGTTGTTAATAAACGTAGTTAAGTATCTGCCTAAAACTATGCTAATGAGTTTTTGAAATACCATAATTAGTTGCTTACCTATCGGGTGCTGCTGATCCGGAAGCCGGCTTTAGGCTTCTAAACGCCTTCAGCCACTTTGTTTTCATCGATGGCGCAGTGGCGACGGAAAGTTTTCGCTCGACACGTGGCGAACCCGGATCAACTTTGCTCACGTATAGTTCCTTCTGCAATGATACAAGCAAACAAAAAACAAAATGAGTTGCGAGCGTAAATTGAATGGAAATTCAAATTAGTTTTGGGCTTTTGTCAAGCTTTCAGGGTTAAACCCTTTGCATGCAACATCATTAAACAAGCATATTTTTTTGATTTTTGTTGTTGTTTTATTTTCTGTCTATAAACAATGTGTGTTAATATTCTTTTATTTGGTGCCCAGTGGATGATTGTGTCGTTATCTGTTGATGTTTATTGCTGCGTGGCGTCCACATACACACACACAAAGACTAATCTATGTTCTTACATACGCAGAACTGTCTACGAAAAAGGTATTTTTTATGGATTTTTTAAAAATATTAAATGTTTATGCTTTAATTAGCCGAGTTTCAGAGCCTTTAAGAATCATTGTAGGGCAGTTTCAAACCTACTCTACCCTACCCTACCACTCTTCAAGCTGTAAGTGCACAGTTGATTGTTTAATAGAAACGACTGTCTTCTCATTTGGTGGCAATTGCCGGAGAGAGGCGCAAGTCTGGTTTCAAAGTACAAATTTTTGCCTAATTACCCGCGTTTCTGTACACTTACTACACATTAATCATAAAAATAATAAAGCACTATTTAGTTGACTTGGATTTTTTCAAAAGCCTTAACATGATCAAAGCCATTTTGTTTTAGTTTTTTTTTTAAAGCAATCTTTAGTTTTGTTTTAGTTTAGTTAATTTCAACTTCTGAGCGAAAAGTTCTGATTGACCTTGAACGTTGAACTTGAGTAACAAAAAACAATTAATACTTTACAGAAAAATCCTACGTGGACCCAGAAGAGCTTAACTAATCTAGTTGTTGTTGCAACGATAAAAAAGGTTACAAAAAAGTACAGGAAGAATCTTTTGGTTGAGAGAGTTCAAAGTACTGGCACAAAAGTTGAGTCTGCAAAGAAAAACTTGTTGGTTCAGTAAAAGCACAATGAAAAAGGTTGGGTTCTTCTGCTCCTGTTCGAAATATTGAATCCAAAGTGAGGGTTTTAGAATGTTATGTCCCAAAAGTTAAAAATAAACCTCAGTTTCGGTCTTAAAAAGTACAAAAAGATCCATACAAAAGCAATATTAGGGCGAGCGAAGCGAAAAATAAACCAAGAAACTATATGAAACATTTGTTGCAAAATTTGCTTGAAAGGGGAGCTTCAACAACTGCCTGCAAAGCAGTTATACGTAGAAGATGTACACTGGGCGCCAGAGGTTTTGGGTTCCATTTCTACCTGTCTTGGTCCTCACTTTCATAAATTTCCAATGTTTGCGTTATTCTTATTGTTATCAACATTATCCAAGTAGATCCTTCACCTGTGGATAAGCTTTTCTGCTTACTACTCTTATCATTTATGATGAGCAGCTCGCAGCGCAAATAAACGATTTGAATCTTTTTCTATTTCTCTTTTACATATTCAATTTTGTTAATAGGTACACTAACTACTTACAGTGAGATGTAATTAAATATAAAAAATGTTCAGTTAAATTTATTTACACAGACACATTCACAAAAAGACATACAATTGTCAAGGGATAAATTTTTTTCGTGTACATTCCCTACATGTATGTGTGCCACTTTTTATTTGCTTGCTGGCAAACTTTCACAATCTTTTGGCGCACTTTTCCACCCAGCTTTGCTCCGCATCTGTCCGCCAAATTAACACCAAAGTTTTCGTTGCTATTATTGCTGTTGTTGTTGTTTGTTTGTCGCACTGTTAAAGCAAGAAAGCGTAATTTAAGTTTGTACGCACAGGACTCAAAGGCAGCGCAAGAGCGCAGTGCGCATGAGTCGGGCAAAGTTGGCTGCTTTACTGCTTGGCCGAGCATCTAAAGTCGCTTATCTTTGCAGAAAATTAACTCGAGCGATTTATACATAACTAACAACAACACACACATACACAGCCACATAAAAGCAGTCATAAACAAAATGAGCGCCAGCTCACAGCCACTGCTGCCAGCTGACTTACTCGCCTCGCAGTGCTGCGTCTGTTTATGTGTTTGTGTGTGTGCGGCATTGCTGTGCGCGCTAATGGCATAATTTACATTCATGATGTCGGTTTAATTGCTGTAATTAGGCGTTTACCGCGACACGTTTGTTCGCCCTGCAACTACTTTCGCGCCGCCACCTCATCAACTGCCAGCTTTCGCAGCAGCATTTTGCTTCGCCCACCTCCACTCGACTAACGCAAAATTTAATTGCTCAACTGGGCGTATGCGCAACTATTTCTTGGCTATAAAATTTTCAAATAACTATCATTATTATTTTTTTTTTATAATTTTTTTTTGTTATTTGAAGCAACAATGAAATAAAATTAATAAAATAAATTGCCCAGCGCCCAATTATGTTTATTAGTTTCTATATGGTTGAACATGATTTCACCTATGAATATCATTAATTTAAATATAAAACGCACTTGCGACATGCATTTGTTCTGCCAAATTATGGTAATGTCGACCATATATTACGCTCAATTAGCTGACAACTGCCAAAACCGCAAAATCTAATTATTGTTTTCACTGACAGCACACACACAC
Organism: Melieria picta; assembly: GCA_964056695.1. NCBI lineage: Eukaryota > Metazoa > Arthropoda > Insecta > Diptera > Ulidiidae > Melieria > Melieria picta. The sequence goes on from OZ057400.1 coordinate 18,455,416, forward strand.
ACAGACACATACGTTCATAAAACCACATTCATGGACACACAGGGTCACACGCATTCGCCCATTTGCGCCCATGCACACATAGTGTCAACGTTTTATTGGGCGACGCTGTGTATGTTTGTGGCCGTCGGTCAGTTTGTCAAATATTTGCTTTGGCGCACAACTGCAGCCAGCAAATCAAAGCAAACGCAAACTGCGACAGGTGTCAAAATGCGAGACAGGTGAAGTGCGCACTGCCGCTGACCATAAAACATGTATACAGCAATAACTAATTCAGTGTAATTAACAATGTTCAATTTTCGATGTTTATGTAGAATTTAATAAATTTTTTTCATACTGATTTATGTATAAATATTTTGTGTCAAAAGGAATGAAAATTCATTTGCCAATCGGCGCTCATATTTAAATTCGACTGCGAGAAAGAGGTTTGGTTAGGCACGCTGGCAGCCTCTGAAAAGTGTCTGAGCTCAACAGAAAGATGACAGCACTCGACAACAGGATACCGTTTTCGGTTTTCTATTCACCAATCGGTAGTGTGATATCAAAGACAATTTTTCAATCAACCTGAACGGTGAACATAATTGTGACTCTGCAGAGTTGTTTGAAATGAACAACTTAACAAAATTTGCATTCGTTCGCAAATAAAACACGCTCCAAGTTGACAATTTGAAAAAATTGTATTTTTTACGCTCTATGAGGGTGGTCTGAAAAGTTTATGATTTCTCTGATACCAAGTTAAGTCGCTGGCTTACGACAACGAGTAAACAAAAATGGACAATTAAAAATTACACTGTTCACTCAATTCATTATTAAGATCCACCTTGAACCTCTCGGATCACGTTCTGTAAGTGAACCCGCAAAAATCATTTGAATGATATCATTTTCAGTAAATGATGTTTGAATTTATTTGATCATGCAAGAAAACTATTCGTCATATCTTATACACAGCTTTTTGATTAAGATTTGAAGTTCAGACGCATGGAAAACCTCTTTAAACTTAACGGAGGTTTAAATAAAAGTCACCACCAACTTTTGAATTTCAAAAACTTTAAAAAAAAATATAAAAATTCAGAAATATACAATTGTAAAAAAATAAATATAGAAATATATAAAAATTAAAATATAGAAATGTAAAATTTTTAAAAATTCCAAACCATATGTTTTTACTGAACTTTTAATGCGTCAAGCCGCAATAAAAACCCCTTATAAATCTTTTAATAACAAAAATATGAAAATATAAAAATAAATAAATGTAAAAAATAAAAATACAAAAATATACAAATTATAAAATATTAACCCTTAAATGCATGAGGCAATTATTTTCGAATCAATCTAGAGCAAGCACAAACATGATTTAAATTGATTCAACAGACTAACGAAGGATTTAGGACCTGTACCATATATGGTACGCCATGCATTTAAGGGTTAAAATATAAAACTATAAAAATAAGAATATAAAAAATATAAAAATACTAAAACATAACAATATAAAAAAAGATATAAAAATATAAAAAAGATATACAAATATTAAAAAGAAATATACAAAAAATATTTAAAAAAAATATATTAAAATATAAAATTATAAAATCATAAAATCATAAAAACATAAAAGTGTAATAATACAAAGATATAAAAATTATAAAACAGTAAACTAATAGATACTTTAAGAAAAGCCACCACCTAATTTTGAAGTTAAGATAATTTGAATAAAAACCTAAACTTTTATAAAGTTACGGTCAACTTCTTACTTCCTTTTGCTATCCATATTTGGAATTTTCTTCTATCCTTTGCATTCACAGTCACATTTTAAAAACATTACAATTGGTCTCTGGTTGACCACAAATCATTTTCACTCCCTCACATTTACGAATTAAAATTTCAGTGATTTTTAGCGGCTGTTTGGCAGTGACGATCGTTTCGGCCAACAATCGGAACTATTTTCATTTGGGATTAAATTGAGGTGTTGCAAAAATGTAAGCAACCAAAATATTTTCACCTGACCACATTTTCAATTTCCGTACGCCACCAACAAATCAAATAAAATGCAAAATGTTGTTAACACATGCAACACACGAACCAAACGCATTGCATTCAAAATGAAAAACGCGTGCAATCAAAATGCATTCAAGTCGAAACCGATTCAAATGGAAATGTTCAGCATTTGGTGCATATTGAGAGCGCGTTGACCTGCTGTGGCTGTGTGCCGTTGGCTGCATTTTAATGCTGGTAAATTTTCATGAAATAATTTCGGACGCTGGCACATCTAAACGATTACGACGCCTGACAGGCGCATTTAAAGTGGCCGCAGTGCATTGGCTGCAAATTTCGGGCAACGATTATGCAAATTTTTGGCGCCAGCACGCTGCAGCTGCCTCATGTGTTGTCCATCAAATGCACACAAATACATTGAAACATATTTGAAGAGCGCACTTTTTGTGCCAGGGATAAACTCACACACACAGCCACACACGAATCTTAGTCATTTGCATGCCAGTCAGTCGGGCGCTCAATTTTTTTTGTACTACATATTTCGTTTTGCAATTTTAAACTCACACTTGCTACATATTTTCACAACTAAACTAAGCGCCCGAGTTAATGCTCACATTTGTCCTTTGCACATTGCCGGCGCACAAGTTTACCGGTTTTGCATGCAACTCAACTCAACGGCACCCAAACCCAGTGGCGCACATTCAACTCAATTTTCATGTACTAGTTGCTTACTTGAAATTTGAGTTGAGTGGCACGTACGCAACTTTTGAGGTAAATACTATTTGAATCCTATTTGTCGCCCACATTACAACATTTTGTAGCAAACTGATATTTGGGGTTAGGGGTTGGAATGCCCAAAACCCTCCACTTGCGTGCGACACTGCAACTTACCCAACTAACACGCAAACTTGCTAGTCACGTTCTACGTATATTCTTGCATGTCTGTGTGTGTGTTTCTGCGCGCACATGTGTTTGTGTGTCCATTTGTTTGACTACCTGCCAGCGCTGCTGTCTGTCTGAGTATCTGTCAGCCTTGCAGTCTGTCTGCCTATCATTTGCACTGTCAGTTGTCATTTTGTGCAGTCTTTTCCACATTTCGGTTTGCATTTCATTTAATTTTTTCTCCTTGCTCTTTTTATCGCACATAATTCCTTCATATTGATGACGTTGTTGTTCATGTTGTTGTTGTCATTATCACTGTCACTGCGTTTTCAGTTTTTGTTATGTTAAATGGCATCAGCGCCAATGCGCTGCACACGAGTGACAACGCGACAGGATATTAAAAATTGAAATTATGCATTATCGTTCGTGAAATGAGGTTACTTATACGCACCGTGCGCTCAACTGATGTGCTGCCAGTCTGCACATTGCTGCTGTCTGTTATTTGTAATGTTTGAAGCATACTTTGGCAGATGATTTGTAAAGAAATACTGACGTTTGATTTACATACCACAATCGATTGTTGTGGACTTGAAGTGTTCAAAACTGATGAAAAACACAGTCCGGGGAAATATGCTCTAGGCAACAAATGTGTTGAAAAATCAGTAAAAAATATTATAAAAATTGTTACGATTTCGATTATCTTGTGGTAGTTTTCGATTCAAAATAATCTTTAAAATGTCAATATATTTTTCTGATATTCTATACAAACTCGTTTACTTTTAGACTTCATATCATTTAAGTCATTTGAATATAAATGAAATTTCATTGTGTTGGCAAAATTGGGTTTTAGGCTCATTTGTTGACCCACTTACTGCATTTAAGAAATTCATCGAAGCACAGCCAGAATATTTGTATATTTTTCCACTATTTGAATGTTTTTTTATCACTATTCAATTAAAATGGTACGAACAGATGCTGCATAAAACGTTTCGACAGTTGTTGCTCTAAGCTTCTTCCGCGCCATTATCTTTTGAATTTTTTGCACCACTTGACGCTATCTGCGGACACGTTTTAAATGAATGGGTTTGAATAAATTACAAAACACATTTTACTCGGTGCAGTTTCGTTTATTTGTATGAAGAAGACTTGTTGTTTTTGCTTTTCTGCTTTAAGCTTTCTGTACCTTGTTTTCGTTATTTTGTTTTCAGACTCTCACTTTTTTTACTTTATTTTTATGAAATTCTATTTACCTTAAACATTTTATTTTCATTGCTTTTGTACTTTGTTTGCCACGTTTTCCCTTTTTTTGTGTTTTTTGCTGCTTTTTTTCTACTGTTAGCAGTTGCTGAAAGCAGCGAAGAGCGACAGCCCATTAACTTTGTAGGCAACTATACACATATACACATGTGTAGGTATGTACATATACCAATAGGTATGCATACACACTAACACACATATTCCCCCACACAACTACTAGAGGCAGCGTTTTAATACAAAACAGACAGCTGGGCGGAAAACCTTTGGAAGAAGCAAAAGTGAAGGCACCAAAGTTCACTTACACACTTTTAAGCGCTCACACACACACACAGCAAGATCCTTCCTTATACATGAAAGTACACAGTATAAATATACTTACTATATATGTATGTAAGTATCTCTGTACTATATAAAAATATGTATTACTACACTGCAGACAGTCACCGCGCGAATTGCTTTTGAACACTTCGAAATGCTTTGAATTCTTAGGCTTGATTTTTTGTTGTGGCATGAATTATTTTTGTATTATTTTTTTGTTCAGAAGAAGAAGTGAAAAACATTTTTAAACGAGTCGCCCGGTAAATGACAAACATTTGTTACGACATTACACAGTTTCTGTATGCCAGCTTGTCATGTCGTCAAATGCATTGTCATAGTTGCCGTCGCTGTTGTCGTTCATCGTCATTCTAATAAAAATCGTATCGTACGCGTCATCGTCATTGTCATTGTCGCCGCCAACGGCGTCATCGTTTGCTTATTTATTTGCAAGGCAAACATCGTCATCGATGCAATCATCGGCTACATTCATTGTCAGCCCAGGCAGTAGGGTTGCCCAGAGCGTTTGTTGCTCGGCACAATAGAATTAGGAAATTTTTCAAAATTGTCTTTAGGATCATTGAATGTCGTTTACATTTCCTGAGAAATATTATTAACAAAACATTAAATTCTGTTAATGCAAGTGTTGAATGGCGTGTAAAAAAAATGAACTGCATATGAAAAAGAAAAACGAACTTTTGTGGTTGTTTGCTGGAAATAATTTTGGGATTAGAATTCATTTTCATACAATTTTAACTTCAATGAGAGAGAGAGAGAAATTTCTTGCAGGAAAATGCTCCTGAATAACCAGCATTCAAGCATTAAGTACATAGTACATCATAAGCCAACAATTACTTTGTGCGACAGTACTTTTGACTCATCCAAAAGATGATATAGACGTAAAACTAGACGCCACTCACAGTAACATGGCATACTCAGTTTTTATTTTCCGATTCGATGTCCTTTTAAAAGAACTTAAAAACCTTAACTTTAAAGGATTTTTTAAAAATATTTGACGTTGCGCAATGATGAGGATTTGATTATCGAATGAAAGAGAAAGTTTGTCACTTTTGACTAAATTTTCTATTTTGAACTTTTAGCACCAAAATATGTCAAGTAAGGTCCTTTCAAATGTGAATCCTTCTATATTCGTGATTTTTTTTTAATGAAATATACTTTTAGGATCTCAGTCTTTTGTAAAATTCCACAAAATTTTATTCTTTTACCTTTCTTGGTTAAGAATTAGAAAATAAGGTTCCATCCATAAGCAAGAATTTAGTATGTCATACTTTAACTTGTCACAATGATTGGGTCTGGTTAGTAAGCCATTCGAAACAAAAGTCGGAGAAAGAAGAAATAGAGAAAAACTGTGTCTCCGGTGTATTGATCAAGTTGAGGGAGCATTGACCGCACTTGATATGTGAGACTGGAGAAAGTGCTCGCGAAGCAGATATGCCGGGAGAGGTGTGTTGCGTCAGGCCGAAATCTGGCAACGGGTTGTTATGGCCGGCTAAGTAAGTAAGTAAGCATTATAAGTCCTTATTAAGAATTCTAATTTTTCTGTAAAAACAGAAACTTATTCAGCAACAATTTTCTTTTAAGGGTGTTTTTCAAATCGTACTAAAAATCAAACTGCTAAAGGCCTTTTTCGGCCTGATGTAACATTATTAAATGCTATAAGACTCACTTTAACTCTCGAGGAATACATCGACTTGCATGTGTGTCACACTAACTTATGTGTCTGTCAGAGGTAACAATTTGCTGAAATAAGACCAGTTACATTTTTGCCCCAGCATTAGTGTAGCTGTTGCTTCGCTCGGTTTGTTGTCTGGCTGAAAACTGACTGGCTGATTCCATATTTGATGTTGTTGATTGCCTCATAAACTCTGTTTGCCTTGCACTCAAGTGGAATGCAACAATTCTTTTTTGTGCACCCCAACGCATTGCCGCAGCTCAACTCAGCGCATACGTCAGCGCCACACACTGCAAGCGAGCCCGTAACAACGATAGCAAAACGTCTACAACTAAAGCGGAACATCTAACAAGTCGAACAAGATTAGGGCAATTTAAAATGTGACAGCAGCACTGGTACTAATATAAGTGTGTAGGCGGAGAAGCAGAAATATGTGTCAACTAGAAATTTTTTTTTGAATTCTTATGTAAAGATTTTTCGTATACCTTAAGCAATACTTTTTAAATTTATTTAAAATTGTATTCACTTACATTGGCATCAAAATTAGTAAATATTAAATACAAAAACATTTGTTGCACTGTTAATCTATATTTGAAATTGATTTTCGACCAAATCAACCAAATATTTGCAGTGAAATCTGCTGTTAATTACAAATTAATGCGCATACGCCCTGTTGTGCGCAACATTTTCAGTCGTTGCAATGCTCGTAGGTGCAGTCAAACTTTTTTAACGCTAAATTTATTTTCAATAACGTTGCAATGCAACACAATAAATCAGCTCGTATGCACAAAAGAGAAATGGCAAACTTTTTATTTGCTGCAAATTTCACACGCCGGTACACGCGCACGCACACACAGATGCGCAAGTTTTGCCACTGCGGGTAGAAAGAAAGCATGGGGCAAGTCAAACGTGCCGCAGTCTGCGTGTAATAACACGAAAATCTTTTGAGCGACTTGCAGAAACTTCTTATCGGCAATTGCAGTGTGCAATTTATGGCGTAAAAGTTTGCCAGCTCTTGCGCTCTCAAACAATCTCACACATTGACACTCACACGCACCATTACGCACATACCAGCATTTTTGAAAGTACTCAGTTGCAAGTGGCAGCCTTCACACTCCTACTTTTGCTCAAATACCCAACCAACCAAGACTGAAGCCGTTGGCAGCTTCAAATGCGTTTTGGCTTGGCTCAGACATCTACAATGCAGTGAAATTGCATGCGAGTTAGTAGAAATCATACGCAATGAAAAAATATAACAATGTGTAATAGAAATGTTTCTGTATAAGCATAGCAATTGTGGCGATGCGATTGCATAGAGCTTAACACTTTTCGTACGTGATGCGTGTTGCACCATTTTATGTGTCCGTCTGTGTGTGTGTGCAGCACAAGCCACAAGTGTTGCGGTTTCATAAAATGCTGCAAATATGTACTTGGAGTGTCTTATTGAAGCACAAAGCAGCATCAGTTCGACACTCTCTTTGCTCTGTGTTTAGAGGGGGCGAGTTGCAATCAAAACTGATTGCTTGTTGAGAGCACTCTTTACTCTTATAACAATTGTTATTGCTATGGTTATTAATAAAAATATCAAAACAATGCACAAAAGGTGTAGTAAAAAGAATTTCCAATAGATAGCCAATAGTAATCTTTATTTTGCGTTGTATAAGAGTGATCGAGTTACGCTAGATGACCTTAAAAAGATAAGATTTCGTACTAAAAAAACTGACAAAAAACTTGTCAATTCTGTTCCGGTAACTTTGATGTCAAAATCAAATGTTTTTAAAATTATGAAAATTCTCAAGTCCGCGCATTACGTGAGCACTGTTTCGATTGTCGAGAAGCTAAACATTGCTCAAAAAATAGTTTCGAACTACTTGAATAACATTGCATACAATAAGCAGCTCGAGTTAACGATAAAGAACTGATGAACTGAATTTTCATCTGCGTAAGTGGATCACTTACGACCAAGTGAAGTGAATACGGTCATAGTTTAGTCTTGGTGACCAAGACAGGATTGACTGTCAGGAAGCGTCAGTTTGCTGTGTGGTTGATTAACAGGGAACTATCTATTACGTGCTGATTCCATACAGCCGAACTCTTAATTCTGGAGAGAGAAATCGTGTTCCATCAGGACAACGTCAAACCACACATATTGATATCTACTCGTTAGAGGCGAGAGCTCTGGTAGCTTAGTTGGGAGGTTCTTATGCATTCAGCTTATTTAGTAGTTTGACCATAACACCGAGTGATTAATTACCACTTTGTTACCAGATTTTTGTTTATGAATCAGTATTTTTAAAAGTAAACAATAAATAAAATCGCTTGAAAATTTCAAATAAATAACAGCAATATATAAAAATTCGCGTTTATGTGCACATACTGGCTTGTACATTCATATGGCTCAGAGTTCCTGCTGTTGATTTGTATAGTTTTCCATGCTTTATATCGCAGAGGATATGTATGCCTTTTTTTGCAACGCTTATGATTAATTTCAGCTTTCACCACAACAAAAGCGAAACGCTGGCAAAACTGTTGTGGCTGTGATGCGGCCTAAAAGTGCACATTAATAAAAGTTTTGCCGCACTAATGGGGCCACATACACATACAAACGGCATAATGCTGCCATAATAATTCAAATAAACATTGCAGCAACAACAACAACGAAATCAACATAACTCTAGCGCAGTGAAGGCAAAACGTGCATTAATGCAAAAAGCGAGTACAAGTTTGTTGGCATAATCAATGTTCATCATACGCCATGTAGTGCAGCATACAGAGAATCAGTGCGCGATGGATTATTTGTGAGCAATCAAATGTGCACTTATACGAGTAGAAATAGAATTATATATGTATATATACGAATGTTGATTGATATATTTATAAACAATAACAACAATAAGAACAGATAGTGATCCAGTAGTTGAAGTTTAGTGCCACCAAATCTGATTGCTTAGCATGAAGGAACAGGCAATCAGAAGAATCGTTATTGAATGAAAATCTATTTGTATATTTTAATTGGCACACAAACACACAAAGATATGAGGGAACAACTAAGTGATTTATAAGTTTCATCTTATGGAAAAGTGTATCGGACTATCTTAGAGACAACTTCTTTGTATCTTTATCTATAAAAATAAATGTTTTTTGGCTGTATCTTTGTATATTTGTCTATCTGTCAGTATGTTTGTTTTCCTGTTTGTGTGATTATCTGTTTTTCCATTTGCTGATTGCCTGGTCAGATTTTCTGTTTGCTGATTGTGTGATTGTCTGTTTGTCTTTTTTCTTTTTGTCTTTTTGTCTTGTTGTCTTTTTGCTTTTTGTCTTTTTGGCTTTATGTCTTTTTGTCTTTTTGTTTTTTGTCTTTTTGTTCTTTTGTCTTTTCGTCTTTTTCTCTTTTTGTCTTTTTGTCTTTTTGTCTTTTTGTCTTTTTGTCTTTTTGTCTTTTTGTCTTTTTGTATTTTTGTCTTTTTGTCTTTTTGTCTTTTTGTCTTTTTGCCTTTTTTTCTTTTTGTCTTTTTGTCTTTTTGTCTTTTTGTCTTTTTGTCTTTTTGTCTTTTTGTCTTTTTGTCTTTTTGTCTTTTTGTCTTTTTGTCGTTTTGTCTTTTTGGCTTTATGTCTGTTTGCCTTTTCGGCTTTTTGGCTTTTTGGCTTTTTGTTCTTTTGTCTTTTCGTCTCTTTGCCTTTTTTGTCTTTTGGTCTTTCTTTGTCGTGTCGTTTGGTTTGTCTGTCTGTCCATTTATGTTCGTTTGTTTGCCTGTTTGTCTGATTTTCGACTGTTCGACCGATTGATTTAAAATCTTTATATATTGGGTGGTATGTAAAGGAGATTTATTATTTTATTTTTTATTTTGAGTATCTTTTGATGTTCCTGAGCAAGGGGCGTGGTACTGCCCACACAACTAGAATCTCTAATATTGAGTTACATCGAAGTTATAAGTCAAACAGCAAAGAAATTCGAAATAGTGGATCTGTCGTTCCACTGGTAAAATTTCGCGGGCGTTGAACAAAGGGACACAAGAAGAAATCGATATGCACATCAAATGTAGTAAAATGTGGTTAAATGTAGTAAAATTGCGTTTCGAATTTGTTTCCAGAAGGTCAAACCTGGTGTTATATGCTAAGAAAACTAATACCAATAACACTTCTACTTCCCCACACAACTATGAAATCGCGAGTCACTCATCTGGCTTATCCATTTTAAGCATCCATTGCCTCTACAGTCCAATATGAACAAAGCAGCAATGCAATAGAAACATTAATTTATGCATTTATGAGCTGTCAAAATGCCACCTAAAATATTAATTCAACTTTAACAACGTGTACACTTAACCGTTATTGGTTGCATAAATACATACACAAGTATACACAATACAGATGCCAACTTCACCCTTTTTCCCACCACACTAATCAGCCACCTCTCGCCTCACTATAAGTGAGTCCATGCTGGCGGCGCTCTAATGCACTTTCGAGTGTCATTTTGCGTATATTTTCCGCCGCCAGCCATTGCAATAATGCACACTCTAACGGGTCCTTAAGTGCCACACAATAAGTTCACTTGGCGCAAAGTTAATGGCTGGTGGCGGTTTGTATGCGCGGCAAATGGGCATAGAGCACAGCTCATTGGGTAGCGACGCCGCTCAAGCAGCCGCAGCTGGTCCGAATCGCACTCAATGCTTGCCTTGAAATTTACAAAAGTTCGGCACACACACACACCCACACACCCACAACAAGCAGCCAAACAAAACAACTGGGTTAAAAGTGCCCGCGCCAAAGGCAAAAACTTGTAAAAAGAAATGTGAAAATTCAGGCGCTGTGCGCGCTGCCTTCGCTCGTTGCTGATGCTGTGCTGATTTTGTTGCCCTTGTTGTTGTTGTTGTTGTTGCTTTTGTTGATGGTGGCAATGATTGCATTGGCGTGTATGGGCTGGCGGTAATAATGCTGTACTTGAACGCCTCACGGCTTCATCGATGGCGCCTACAATGTCCAAGCCGCGGCCACCCTTTCGCGGGCTTTTCTCCTTTTTTGCTAGCATTGCACCCCAGCAACATTTTGCTCTTTTATAAAAAATACAAAAATATACTAATATAAAAACCGCAATAAATCAGCACAAAAAAGGGCGCATGAAATAAAACAAAAAATGCGACAAATTGTTGCGCTGACACAAAAACTTTGTTCGTGTTGTCTTTATTGTTGGCTGCATTGTCGATTGGCGTTCTGCTGTATTATGTATGTATGTCACCAGCGCAGTTGCTGTCACGTGCAAGGCGTCGTCTGCGCAGACACAAACACGCCGCCGCTCATAATGAGCAGCTTTAATTAAGTGCACAGCCGTTTCGCAGCAACGTTTCGTCCGCCTGTCTGTCGCTCGTTCAATTAACGCAGTTGCCAATTTAAAGTAAAACTTTTTCAATACTCAAAGGAAATTAAAATGCTGCAAGCACAATGAAAATGTCTGAAAAAGTGCAGTGACAGTGACAGTCGAAGATTCACTTCAAATGTGCCGATCAGTGGAAATTCGTGGAAGCAATAAGTATAACAGTCAGTAATAAGCATTAAACAGTCAGAAGACTAATGAGCTCAGATACTCATTTGTGTTTAATGGTTGGCATTCGATGCTAAATTAATTTACATGATTTGAAATTCTGAAGCTTAACTGATAGTAAAAGCGGGTGCTTTGAGCATAAAATACTCAGTAAATGTCTTATTTTTGTGTATGTCTCGCTTTTTGAATGAATGAATTTTATTTTTGGTATTAATTTTTATATCTGCTAACAAAAGTTTATGTTTAAAAAATTCTTTGTATTTAGCACAGACCATGTCTTGGTCCTTTGCCAGTCTTCTTCCCGAATCCTTATACCCACATTCAGACTTGTAAATAGGTAGGTGAAAAGCTTTCAAAGCCCTCAATTGAAAGAACAACTTTAGAGGAAGCAGTGTCACATTTCAAAAGGGTGACATTTGTGATACCAAAATAGGCCATAAAGAGCCCTAAAGAGGCCTCCCTCATACGAAGACAGTCACCATAACCTACTCACGACTTTAGAGTGCCTTACACCAAAAAAAAAATAAAAGGAGGATTTAGAAAGAAGACACCATGATTAGTGTTTGCTATCCCTTTCTTCTTTCGTTTTCTCCACTTTTCTCAACACTAAAAAAAAATCTACGTCAGATAGGTGCATCCTTAGCTTTAAAACTGTGTCCATCACGATTTTCTACTTTTCGTCTTTCAACTCTCAACGCCTTCCAACTCAACTTTTCAACTCAACGCCTTCCAACTCAACTTTTTTTCAACTCAACGTTTTTACTCAACGCCTTCCAACTCTCATTTTGTCTTTGTCTCTGTCTTCACTCATTCGCTTCTATTCTTAATTTTTTCACTCTGCTATTGTATCAGTCACTTGCACAGTTCTGTCACTTGCAACAGTATTCTGTATTTGTTATTTTGTTTATTCTTTGACTAACAATCAGCAGATTTCTCTGCAAAAATATTCTTTTTACGTTTCTTGTTGGTTCTAGATGGACAGAGAAGTTACAAACGTATCTAAAATTGAAGTATAAACTTGTAAGCACCGCGTTCTTGCATTAACACTTAACTAAGTATTTCATAAGTTCTTCACTCATGAGTACCGAATTTTGAACATAGATTTACATAAGTTAATCGAGATCGGTCCCTGAGAAAGTCTAGAACTTGTATTAGACAGGACAATATGCCGGAAAGACTTTAGAAATCCAGCTTTGTTCTTCATTTTTTCAAAATAATGTCCTTATTTCTGACGGAAAACTGACTCCATCTTCTCTGTAGTTGTCCTACACTCTTTAGAAGAACAAAATTTCGCCTGTGGGGGCTTTTCTTCCACAATCTGAGAGATCCAGCTGAGTAGACCGTGAATGTCTTCTAAGCTTTTTTCGAAGTTCAGACTGGTTCTTTTAGCAATAAATTGTGGCTTCTTTGGGCTGGGTCTGCTCTCCTCAAAGCAGCCATGAACTCCTTTTCTATTCAAAGATTAATATAAAACTTGGAAAGAAATAGTAAAGACGAATAGAAAATTCATTCTACTTTTTCGACATACCTATGTATGTATATAAATACAATTTTCGGCATATACGAATGTTAAAAAATCAAGTCAAATTTTATTCTAGAAATATACAAATGTCGATTGATTTTTCTTCTCTTCTCCACTATTTCTTCTAACCCCTCTCACTTAATCACAACCCTTTTATCACTCAAACCCAGTAAAATAACAAACTAAATAAATAAATAATACGCATACGCCATGTAGCACTTTCGCTTTCATTTTATAGTTTCATAGAATCTTAGAAATTAGGTCAAGCAGATTTTTTTCTCGCACTCGCACAAACATGCAGCAGCCACTTCATACGCCACGACAAGTGCATACGCGCGCGCCACAAATTGTGGTGTACATAATTTGTATGGCGGCACAAAACATAATTCAAACATTACACATTCAGCAACAGCGACAACATTAATCACGGCCAGCCAGATGCAAAAAAAAACACGGAAATGGAACGCAGGCAGCTGACTCACTTGAGTGCAGGCAGCTGAATCGGCGAACGATGTGAACGGCCAGTCACTTTACGTCAGCAGCAAATTAAATAAAATTAAATGAAATGAAATTTCGGCAATGCGAAGCGACAGGCAAAACAGTTGCGCCTAACATAATAAGAGAAAAAAAACGCAGGCCAACAGTCGAACAGGAAAAGCATACATTTAGGCGCCACACACAACAATCAAATGATTAATGTGTGAGCACAGCTCGTGTTGGCGCTGCGCCACGTGGGCCGGCGCTCTCACTGGCTCAGTGCTCAGTGCGCGGCATTTACCTCTTCATAAAACGATACAAGCTGTTTTTCCCTTTAAAAGTGCTTATGAGAGTCTGAGTGTGTTTGTGTTGCAACAAAAAAAAAACGGCAAAAGTGAAAAAAGCAACGCGCACTGTAGCACTGCGCGATGCGAACGAAAGGCGAAAGCAAGCAAGGAAACGAAGCAACGCTCGACTACAACACGCAGAATCGTACAAAATTTATTGCATGCAATTAATGAGCGCATGCACGTGCAATTGTGCACGTGCGCAGCGAGGCACTAACACACACTCACACACGCGCACTTGAACGAGCGCGAAAATATTGCACAATTTGCATGTAGCATGTCGCAGGTAAGCAGCGGCCATAAAAAATATGAAAAATTAAAATTAAATGCGGCCGAAAAATCGCAGAAAGCGCCAGCGAAAAAAAATGCAAAGCACAATGCACGATGGCAACACTCACGTGTGTGTGAGTGAGTGTGAAGGTGCTGCCACCGCCGCTGCCGCTGCAAATATTGCACGCAATTTTGCATGACTTCCTTCGTTGGCTGAGCAGTTGCCGCTCCAGCAACCCACTCAGGGCCGCTGTGCCGACTGCGCGCGCTTTAATAAAGTCGGGCAATTGCTGTGCGCTTTGTGCTCGATCTCAGCCAAATGTAATTACAAGTCATGAGCTGGCATACTGGCAGCAGCAGCCAGTCAACAGTTGCGCAAACTGTGTGGCCGCACGGCCGAATGATACAACGCGGTGCTCGTATCTTCCCGCATACATAATTAGTGTGAATTGCTGAAAGTTCGCAGTGAAACTTGTCATTTGCCTTCTTTCGTATGCACAAAACAGTCAAGGAAGGTATTTTTGACCATGATTTTGCGTTGATTTATAAAGTTGACAAGTGCCGCAGTGTTGTTGAAATGCCCCCCCCCCCCTCATTTATAGAATTACTAAAGCTCATACAAATTCAAAATGCTCGCATGATTTGTACCGATTAGGCTGGCGGGTCATGGTCGAGGAAAAAGTACTGTGGACGATTCAATAAGGTGAACTATCCACAGCAAATTGTTAGAGAACCTTAGTGGAAAAATTTACTTGCTTTCATAAGAAGTTTGGAAGCATGTTTGAGCTCACAACTAAAAATTAAATAATGGAAAATACATCTACATAGTCTTAGTCTTAGTCTTAGTCTTAGTCTTAGTCTTAGTCTTAGTCTTAGTCTTAGTCTTAGTCTTAGTCTTAGTCTTAGTCTTAGTCTTAGTCTTAGTCTTAGTCTTAGTCTTAGTCTTAGTCTTAGTCTTAGTCTTAGTCTTAGTCTTAGTCTTAGTCTTAGTCTTAGTCTTAGTCTTAGTCTTAGTCTTAGTCTTAGTCTTAGTCTTAGTCTTAGTCTTAGTCTTAGTCTTAGTCTTAGTCTTAGTCTTAGTCTTAGTCTTAGTCTTAGTCTTAGTCTTAGTCTTAGTCTTAGTCTTAGTCTTAGTCTTAGTCTTAGTCTTAGTCTTAGTCTTAGTCTTAGTCTTAGTCTTAGTCTTAGTCTTAGTCTTAGTCTTAGTCTTAGTCTTAGTCTTAGTCTTAGTCTTAGTCTTAGTCTTAGTCTTAGTCTTAGTCTTAGTCTTAGTCTTAGTCTTAGTCTTAGTCTTAGTCTTAGTCTTAGTCTTAGTCTTAGTCTTAGTCTTAGTCTTAGTCTTAGTCTTAGTCTTAGTCTTAGTCTTAGTCTTAGTCTTAGTCTTAGTCTTAGTCTTAGTCTTAGTCTTAGTCTTAGTCTTAGTCTTAGTCTTAGTCTTAGTCTTAGTCCTTAGTCTTAGCTGAGCTTCGTTGGCCAGTCTCCTGATAACGGAACCAAGCATATCCATTTACCAAATTTAATTGAATTAATTTAACAACTTTTAGAAGATTAAGTAGTATATTTTGAAATCTAATTGAATCAAATTCAGTTAAGGGGAAATTTCATAAAGACGCTCACTTTGTACTCAAAACTGTCTCAAGCATCCGCTGGCCACTTCTTAATATAAAACCCAATAATGCTTTGCGGGAACTAACAAAATAAAAGAGCACCTTTGCGGGCTTAGTTTCCTTAAGAAGCCAAATCAAATACAAATACAAAAAGTACTGAAATCGAAGCTAAAGTCAACGAAAATCCGATTCGCATTGAAATTCATCAATCATTCTGAGCGCCCACTGTGCGGCGAATTCATTACTAAATCGCATTAGGGATAGGCGGCTTGGCTTGTTGGCGTTGGCAAGCTAGCAACCACTTCAAGGATTTTTGTTTTTTTGAACTTGGTGTGGTTTCTTTATTTTATTTCCTTTTTGCGCTGCTTTGGCTACTTTATAGCGGCCTATAAATTCATATGACAGCGCCTGAGGGCACTTTAACAAAAAATAAGGTCAATATTTTATTTATATAAGTATTGGTCAACAATAAAAACGAAAGTAAATGATGCATTGGTCAGCGGCCGTATATGGCTTTGCGGTTTTGTACGCCTTTTTCAACACATACTAACATAAAACGAAGACATAACAAGGCGAGGAAAGAAGAACGAGGCCTTAGTCATGTTGCTAAAAGGCTGAAGTGAGGAAAATGTATATAACTGCGCCTCAGTGTGTATGTGTGTGTTTGATAAATAGAGCGGCAATCACAATGCGTTAAGCCAGCGTCTGTTAAAGTTCGATATGCTTTTCCGGAAATTTTAAAGCCGGGAGTGGAGGGGGTAATGCGGGGCAACGCACTTTACTAAAATGACTGAAAATAAAAAGCCAATACATCATTGCGGGGCCTACATTGTGGATTAACTGGCAATATTGTGGAAAAGACGTCTGCAACCGGCGAGATAGCAAAGTGATCTTAAATTTTTTACATGTGTGAGTAAATTTCAGCAGTTAAATGCGCGCGTAAAATCATTTTCTGTCAGTTTAAAATGCGTGGCAGCTTCACTTTTGCTTGAATACTAAAGTCATGTCACACATACGCCGCGTGCGCTCGCTTGCATTAAGTGCGCCTAAATGCCGCTAAGCTCGCTGCAAAAGTGGCTTCCGTTAACTAAGGCGCATAAATTTTGGTTACAGCCAATGCACAACATACCTATACACACACACACATGTGCGCAAGTGTTTACTTTGGCTGCTTCTAACTACATTTGTGTGTGTGTGCGTGTGTGCGTGTGTGAAAGTCAGCAATGCGAACCACTTAATTACTTACTTGATGTGCCTATAATCTGCATAATGTTGCCGCATGTCGAGGCGCCGCATAGACATGCCCTCGCACCCACACACAAACACACACACACACACACACAAATACGAATCCATTCATGTTCACGCTTCTCTCGGTATATGTATGTTCATGTTCGGGTGAGTGTCTGCCAGTTCACTTAAGCTAACCTCAATAGCAATTATGTGTGCGCACTTATCCCGGCACATAACTGTCTTGAAAAATTTTCTGGTCCACATATCCGGACATGTTTGCGGCGCTGACTCTCCAGTGCGCTCACTATCATTCACCCGCGCACTCACACTTTGTGCTGATTTTATTCGTTTTTGCTTGCAACAAATGACAGAAAATTGCATTCTCCGCTGTTGGAGCCTACGTCGGAGCATACTTTTTCAGCTGAATTTTAGTTGTTGTTGTTGTTATTGTTGCTGTAAAACCTTTTAGCAATCCATGTGTGCAGGCGCCTTTTTTCGTGCCAAGGGGGAAATGGAGTGGAAAACGACGTGTTCATCTGCACATTTACGTGCCCACCAGAGAGCGTTTCGTACATGCGAAGACTTTTAAATTGCAACCGACTCAAAATTTTTTGGTTGCCGTCGTCGTCGCCTGCGTCAGTGTTGCGCTGTTGCGCAAATGTGACAATGCATAAGCACGCTGATGGCACACAATTGTTTTTGTGCATGACAGCTGTGGGCGTAAGTGCAGGAAATAGGAAAGCTGGAATGCTGTGCACATTGGTGAGCACATTATTATTTAAAAAATGCATATTGCGGTGCCCGAGCATGTGCATACCTATGCATGCCATGGCTCTGTACACAAGTATGTACGTATTTGTGTTCGCATCGGTGTAGTTGAAAAAATGTGCAAAAGCTGGTCGGAATTCTTGGGGATTTTTTGTTTGTATTGCGGCAGGGAGCGAAGTTGAATGCACACAAAGTATGCAGCGAGTGTAGGCAGCCAGCGGTGTGAGTGATGCAAGTTGTTTATTAAATAACTGAAGTTTACAAGCCACATGCGATGAGGCACATTTGCATTCACTTAACTGAACAGCAGCTGAGCAGCGCGCAGCGAATTCAGGAAATTGTGCCATTTCCGTGTTCAAGATTTTCAAATGCTACAAGTAAATGGCACTGAATTTCAAGAAATTTTTATATTTTCTAGAATTTTTTTATGGCAGAAAAGTGGAAATAAATTCTAAGGAATTTATCAAAATACGAGTAATGTTGATGTTATTTGAAATTTTATTTTATTTGTTGATGCTGACTGAAGATGAGTTCTGATGGTTGGGGACCTCGCTAGAGTGTGGTTGATGCATGGAATAAGGGTTTTGACAGCTTCTTCTGGTATTTTTTCCTTTCCACTCAGACATGAGAAACGCTCATTGTTCTTGGTGCTAAGGGTTGGTGCACTCGCTAGAGATTGGTTGATGCACAGAATATATAATTTGGTAGCTTCTTCTGACATTACTGGTTGGTGCTATTTATAAAGGTCAGTTTTCTTTAAGATAGAATAAGTTATGAAGGGTGTGTGCGGCACAAGCCGTACTTCCACTCGGAGGACAGAATGGTCCATTGGGAATTTATTCTTCTTTTGCCTTTGGAGCTAACCAATAGCTTCAATCCATAGTAAACCAGTTTGACTTCTTAATGAAGTGGAGGAGAATCTTAGGCATTTTATTTCGTCAGGAATCTTAACCCCAGGGTGCGAGGTCGGCATTCCTGCAAAGCCGGGCAATGAAACAGGACGTTTTGTATCGTTTCTATTCTTCTTCATCCCCACAGCTTCTACAGACATCATAGGCCGAGAGGTACCATTTGATGATGCCGTTTATACGAGTATAACTGTATATTGATCTTCTTTCTGTTGCCTTGCAATCTGTGCGCAAACGCTTTGGTATGAGTGAGACAACATTGTGTAACTTATATTTGGAACAATTTCATGTATAAATAAAATTATCACACATATCAAGATAAGAGAATGTTGAAAAAAATATAATTTGAACAAGACGGCGTTAGCGAGGTGAATAAATTATGAATAAAATAATAAAATTAAAAAATAAAATAAAATATAAATTATGAATAAAAAAAGTAATTGAAAATAAATCGAAAATTGTCAGGACTGTACTTAAAATGAAATTCGAACCAAAAGCTCATTGGTGTCAAGCCTAAAGTACCATCGCTAGATTTGCGAAGCCATTATTGAATAAAATTTTGTAAGTGCAAAAAATAGCAATGAAAAATTTATAACTTGTGTGTGCCAAAGTGTAATCGTTGTCCGGGAGAGAGAATAAAGGAATTTCAGAAATGAAATAAATGATCATAAATCTCAGATAATCTATTTAACCTGTGTTAGACAAAATATAATTGAAACTATTGTGCAAGAAGACGTTAGTGCGGTAGTGTGAGTTCTGAGGAACCAATTAAAAATAAATAAAAACTGAGACAACTAGAAAAATTCCCGGCATGTAATTTCCGTAGAATTCAAAGCATAGCCTCTTGTTAGAAAGTTTGACTACCGCTAGGTTACCAAAGCCAATATTGTATATAATTTTGTTAATTCAAAAAAATAATAAAGAAAATTAAAAACTTGTGTGGACCAAAGTGGGACCGTTGTCTAGGAGAGAAAATAAATCAGAAAGAAAAAGTAAAACAAAGCATTGCCTCCCGAGGGGGTAACTGAATTGTTGTATTTTCACAAGGCATATGGAAAATCTGTTGCATGCAATAAATTCTTAACAACAATAACAAAAAGTTTAGAACCAATAAGTCGTACAATGACTTTTTATTATCTCAAACTGTGAAGATTGTACAAAATATTGCATGCGATAAAAATGTAATTTACTTGATATATGCAATAATATTTGCATTGTATAGCGTAACGATTGTCAATTTATCCAAAACTTAAGAATAAAACATTGCCTTCAAAGAGAGTAAATGAGGTATTGCAGGTATATAAAAAAATGCATGTGATAAAAAACTTGAAAACAATAACAAAAAATAAGACCAGTGATATCTTGTGCCATTACTTCTTTTAAACCCAACCTGCGGTGTTTGTAAAAATATCGCATGTAATAAAAATTTAATCTAATTTAATTTACTAAAATAATTTCTAAATATATCCATCGTAATGATATCTTTTTATCCAAAACTATAATGGATTCAAATATTTTGCAATGCTTTTTGCACTATTAAATTGTGAAATGATTTGTGGTTTAAATCAGAATCAGCGACCGCTAATTATCTTAGAACTGATGTCAAAATCAGAAATGATGAGAAAATGTATGAAAAAATTTATTGCGCTGTGTAATTAAAAATGTTATATTAAAATAATTTTTTTACCATTTGATATGAGTTTTTTCCTACAAAACTTAGTGCTCATGTCGTATTTCTCTTATACTTTTAATTTCAAATAATTTAGATTTCCAAAAATACAATATTATTTTTTTTCATAATATTGCAATTTTTTCATAATATTGCCATTCGCTGAAATCAACGGCTTGCATTCGTAGTCAATCAACAGTCAGTGCCACAACTTGCAACAGAAGCAATAATAAAACAATTTTTGACCCTTCATAAAATATGTAATTCCAATAAAACTCTTAAAATATCCCCAACAATCCGAATGAATGGCGCCTTCACTGACAGCCACCCGACAGTCACACGACAGACACAGCATCGCATTCCATCCAAAACCATTCTAGTGGTAAAAACCAATTTGCGTAGAACACGCTGGCGTATGAGCAACCACGAGCGGCGACCAGTGTGCCGACGTGGCGAGAAAGATACAAATAAAACCAAACCGAAAAAGTAAGGAAATTGTGTCAGAAATGGCATACAATATTGCCACATTTATGCTGTCGGAGCGCAACACATTTAAATCCAATTTTAAGACAACAGCCCCGGCACTCGGAGCCGACATTGCACGGCGTACGTGTGTGTGCCGAGTACGAGAAATATGCGCTGCGAGAATTGATGCGAAGAACTTTTCAGTCACGTAACTGAAAAATTGAGGTGAGCTCAAAAAACGGAAGAGCCATGGCAAAGAAATACGAAAGTGAAAAAAACATGACAAAAAAGTGCCAACGAAGAGGATTAAGGCAAAGTAACACACACACACACACAGATGAGCGTGTAGAGATGTAGAGGTGAGTGTGGCAACAGGGGCGGGTGTTAAAAAGTCCAAGGCATGTATAAATTCCCAGCGGCTGCCGATATGCAGTTGCGAGTGTAGTGCGATGCCAGTGGACGTGCGTTCGGTCGTAAGTGCAAAATACACGCACGCTGACGTGAGACCGAGTCGGAGCACTCAATGGACAGCGTGTACGACTTAAAATGTCATTACCATACACAAATTTCGCACTGCCACACGCAATCAGATGCATGAGTGTGTGTGTATTTGTGCATTGTGGGTGATTTGGTGCGGTGCCAGTGCGTGTGCCTGACGCTAACCAAACTGTGAAAATGTCCTGCGGATTGGACACTTGAGGGACTTTACACGATTTACTCGATTCTTGAGCGGCAATTGAGCAGTGTTAGGCGGCTTTGCGCTGCGGGTGCAGCGCACATTTGTCACATGGCACTTGAGCGGCAGCATTGTGCCTTTGTGATTTGATAACAAAAAGTTGAAATGCGAAGGAGAGTGTTTTCTTTTTGTCGGCTTCTGTGTGAAGCCTTGAACGTGTGTGTTATTGTGGGAAAATCTAAACGCACTGACAGCAGTTCACAACGTTGTGACAATTGAAATATAAAATCAGTTGGGCGTGCGCTGCTTTTGGGTGCACTAAAATGTTACTCATACGCCACCCCGAACTGCAAAGTACATAGCACAGAATGGGGAGCACACATTGGGAGTGAAAAAAATGTAAAGTGAAATAAATTTAGAATGGAAAAAATGGTAAAGCGCAATGTTAGAACATTTTAGATACGAATAAAAAAATTACAAAAAAATTTAATTCAAATAACATTAGTAAAAGTTTATTGATTGCAAGCAAATATTTGTAAACAAAAGTGGTTTGGTGAAGTTCTGATTTTTATCAAATAATTTGAAAGTTGAGAAAAAAGTATGCAATTTAGAAAGCGCGATACAAAAACTCGCATGCTTGAATAATGCAAAATGTTTGCAAATAAATTAAACAGAAGTTATCAGTAAAACTTATTTCGATAATAAATTGTTTTTTCACTTAACAAAATTTTTGGGTTATGTGAAAAAACCCATGCGTGAAAAATTAACATTGTTTGCAAATAAACAAAGTTAAATGGCTCTTTCAATCATAAAAACTTTTTAAAAGCAACAACTATATGTACATTGAAAAACTTTGTCATAATAAAAAAAAGTTGCATGCGTGAAAAATTCTTTCAATAATTTTAGTAAGCATTGGTTGCCGCCTCGGTAGTCCAGTGTAAAGTACACTGGGCTCCTTTCTGGCATGGTTTCACACTTTCTTCAATTTCCAATTTCTTCTTCTCTTTCTAATTGTTTCCTATCTTTTCAGCTCAACCCGGTCAAATGCTTCAAAGGCTCCTTTCTCAATCCAATCAGTTGTAATGAGCAGCTCGCAACAGATTCATATGCAGTAGCCGTACAACAACAACAACTAGAGTTACTGCCAGTTCGGAGAAATGGACATAAATGTGTCACAGGCCTATCAAATACGTAGTCAACTCTCCTAAGGAACGACAGCAGACCAGTTACCCAGAGCTTCTAGCGATAAGCTAATCACCCACTCGGGCAGAATTTCAAATATATTCTAACCAATAAATGATATTAGCCTTTTTGAGGCCCTATGCTCCCAAGCAGAGTGAACAAGGAGAAATAAAGCAATGATTGATTGTACCCTGTAAATTATCGCATAGTACAAAAACCTACATTGTGAAAACTTATTGCTTACAAATAAAATTGGATATTTAATAAAAACAATAAAAAAAAATATTTAATAAAATAAAAACAAATATTTAATCGGAAAATAAAAAAAAAATTTTAAAATAAAAATTTTACTGCATGCTAGCAGAAAATCGCATGCGTAAAATTATGTTGTTTACGAAAAAAATAAAACATTATTTGTAAAAATTGGTAAATATAAATTTAATTTAATTTTAATAATACAAAAGTTAAAATTTAATTTTATAAAAAATTGTTGCATGATAGAAAAAAATTGCTGCACGAAAGTGTATAGTTTACGCATAAAATCAAAAAAAATTTATAAACAAAAAATTAAATTTGAAGAAATTATAAAAAAAGAAATTATAAATTATAATACAGAAATTAACTTATATTTTGTTTTGTAAAAATTATTGCATGATAGAAAAAATTTGCATGCGTGAAAATGTATTGTTTAGCAAAAACTCATATTTAATTTATAAACAATTATAGATAATAATTTTTTTCTGCAAAAAATCGCATTCGTGAATATTTATTGTATATGTATCATGTACAAGTTATTTCATGTCCCATAAATATCACGTAAAGTAAATAAATAAAAATGTAAGAAATTCTAAAGAAAAATAAGATTTGAAGAAAAAAGTCAACTAAGAAATCTATTAAATTACGCCATGTAAAAAGATAATAACAAAACTTAAGTTCTAATGTGAAACAAAACTAAAAACCCATAAAATGATCATAAATTACCAGCAATACAGGTAAATGAATGCAGTCGGTTAGAGACTAAAGCATGTTAAAAATAATATTGCCTGGCTTCCTTTTCATTTCGAAATAGTTAGTCACAGCCATCTCGAAGTATACAAAAAGCAATTCCAGACATTAGTGTGATTACAACAACCAGGCGATGCGGCTTTTGTCACTATTTGGTGCCGCTGCTTAACGCATTACTGGCTGTGCCTGTCAATCGCTTCCAGCACATATGAGCCGATACCAGCAGCCACAACAAACAGACGTTTACCAAAAAACAATAACAAAATGAGGCAACATTTCGGGAAACAAGGCAACACGCCGCCTAATACCAGCAAACTTTGTACGAGCCACATAAAACACACACAAACACACACATTACAGGGTGTGCGGGCAGAGGGCATACAATTTAATGTGTTGTGCACACACACACACACACACCGACAACAACCATAACGACAACACACCCACGTGCCACAACAATGCTGCAAGCAGAAAAAAAGCGCCAAAAAAATCTCTGCTGGCGATTAAAAGCGCCAACGAAAACAATAACAATCAACCAAAAACAACAATAACAACAAAAACAACAACAACAACAACAGCAACAGCCAAAGCATAAACAACATAAACCACGTTGCTGTCGTTCGTATTCGCACGTCTTGCAGACGGCCCAATCATTGGCGCCAACTTTCCGCCGTCATATCGCATGGCCTGAACGTGTTGTCGCACTGCAGCTTAACGCCGACTGCACACACATGTCCCTATGCGGCGCTGTTATAGTGGTTATGTTTTTTGCCGTGTTTTTTGCTGTTGTTGTTGTTGTCGGTGCCGCTGTGAATGTCTAAACGGCCTAGCAGCAGCTGAACTACGCCGCAGCCCTGTCGGCGCCGCATCAGCCAGCAAGCGACCGCAACAGCAGCCAGCAAACGGATTTTCCTTTAAGCTCGACTCGACAATCTGAAGGATTTTTCCGTTTCCTGTACAGTCGACGGCGCGCAGCTAGCTGTGTTGCACGTGTGCTTCCTCTGCGAGTTCGCTGTCGCTGCTCCTTGGCGCATGGCCCGCCCACACTTGGCGCTCCGGCATGTGTTTATACGTGCGGCTGACGCGTATAATCTCGACGATAATGTCGATGATGATGATGATGATGATGTTGAAGATGTTGTTGTGGATGCGGGTGCGAAAAGCTTTTTTCGGTTCACACACGAAATCTTCTTATGCAGACATTTGTGGCGATATGGCTGACTGTGTGGCAGTCATGCTCCAGAAAATTCATTAATCACTGTCAAATGTTATTTTCCATTCGTTTGCTGCTGCATTCCATTCCATTTTGTGCTCGGCCACCATTTGGCTCGCACTTAAACTTTGACTACTTCTTCCGTTGCTCGCATTCGTGTCTTCGTTTTGCTGCAATAAGCAGCCAAAGTCGAAGCGACTGGCTGCTGCTATTTATCGACTGTTTGGCGTGTACGCCATGCACGCCCAGCCGAGTGAGAAGGTGTGCTTTGCATTTCAGTTTAATTGAGGTTATGTTGGCAGCGCAAAGCATGGCCCGAGATAAAGACGCTTCAGCTGTTGACTGTTGGCTACACTAATTGCGAAATGCAAGAGACGTGTTTACGCCAGTTGAGCATTAAAACTATTAGATTTCAAAGCGCATTACTGGGGTCAAGTTGGGTTAAGTGCGGTCGGGC
Source organism: Melieria picta (assembly GCA_964056695.1). Lineage (NCBI taxonomy): Eukaryota > Metazoa > Arthropoda > Insecta > Diptera > Ulidiidae > Melieria > Melieria picta. Next base: position 18,480,887 of record OZ057400.1, read on the forward strand.
GGCTAGCGAAAACGACAGCAACGTGACAAGGAGCACAGCATCCACTGGGCTGCAATGTGAAATGAATGTTGCTGAATGTGTCTGCTGGCGGCTTGCATGGGAGTGGAGCAATTGGTACCAGCTGGCAGATGTAATTTACACTTGCCAAACTTAAGCTGAGCTTAGAGTGGATTTATAAAGAAGAAGCAGACAGCTGAAAATATATGGTTATGCTTTTTTGGACTGTTTAGAGACAAATGCAAGTGAAAGTTTTTACATTTTTGTGGAAATATTTAAAGGGAATATAAAAATTATACGCGAAATATGAAGAAAGTTGCTGGTATTTGAAATTTTTCACAAAGCTGGGAGTACAACAGATGAAATAAATTTGAATCTTTGATCGGCGATACGAACTCAGTGAAGTCCTGGACTAAGGTAGGTCGTTGTAATAGCTCAGTAGGTAAATTAGCGATCAAATAAAACCAAACCATACCAAATCAAATAATTAAATTAATTCAAATTAATTCAAATAAAATCAAATCAATTCAATTCAATTCGAAGCAATTCAAATTCAGTTTAATTCAAATAAAATCAAGTCAAATCAATTAATTTCATTTAAATGTAACTCAACTCAGTCCATTTCAGTTCAGTTTAATTCAATTCAATTCAATTCATTTCAAATCAATTCAATTTAATTCAATTCAATTTAATACAATTAAATTTTAATTCAATTAAATTCAACTTAACTCAATTTAGTTCATTTTAATTCAACGTAATTCAGTTCTTTTCGTTTCATTCCGATTCAATTCAGTTCAGTTTAATTCAGTTCAATTTAGTTTAACTCATTTCAATTCAGTTCGCGTGAATTCTGTGCAATTCTGTTCAATTCAATTCAATTCAATTCAATTCAATTCAATTCAATTCAATTCAATTCAAATCAAATAAAATCAAATCAAATCAAATCAAATCAAATCAAATCAAATCAATTCAAATCAAATCAATTAAATTCAATTCAATTCAATTCAATTCAATTCAATTCAATTCAATTCAATTAAACACAATTCAATTCAATTAATTTCAATTCATTTCAACTCAATTCAATTCAACTTAATTCAGTTCAGTAGAGTTCAGTTCAATTTAATTCAGTTCATTAAGTTCAATTCAATAACTATTCACATTAAATTAAATCAAATCAAATTAAATCAATCAATCAAATCAAATGAAGTTGAATCCAGTGAAATCAATTTAATTCCTTCCAGGCACTTAACTGTTATAAGTTTTTTAAGAAAATAATTGCAATTTAACTATTAATATGTAACATGATTTCATTTTTTACTATAATTATTATTTGCAACAATTAATTTTTACGTTGCATAATAACTGTTATGAGAAGGAAATATTTTTTTTGTTCTTGATAATTAATATTTTGGGATTTTTTTTACGTTGCTTCACAACTTTTATGAAAGACAATTTTTTTTTACGTTGCTTTACCACATTTTGAGTATGAATTGACTTTTAATTGTTTCGTGATTGCTGGAAACTGATTTTCTGCAGTTAATTTGCGTTTGTCAATTTTAAACAATTAAAAATAATTTTTAATAGTAGTTATCGGCAACGTAAATTAAAAAAATCGCAAATAAAAGTTATGAAGCAACATACAAAAAATTCCAAAATAATAATTATCAACAATGAAAAAACATACTTTTTCTTGTAACATTTATTATGCAACTCAAAAATATTTATTACATGATAATAGTTACAAACCACGTAAGAACTTTCTTATTGGGAGTAATTATTATGAAGCAATATTTATAGAAATTTCATAAATTAGGGCAATTTTTTTATTTCCAAAAATATAGATAATAGTTATTTTAGGCCTCTGATTTCTTCATTTTAAATCAATCGAATTCAATTCAATTCAAATCAAATCAAATCAATTCAAATCAAATCAAATAAAATCAAACGAATCAAATCAATTCAATTCAAATCAAGACCAATATGCCAAGTCAGCAAAATAAGACTGATGTGGCTTTAGTAATATTCAAAGCACTCTGAACCCTACTCGAACTTCTAATCCTTACCTCCAAATCATATCTCGGTAGAGATATCTTTCTCAGTCGAGATATACGATTCAACTAAATTCCATCTAAAAACAGCGCAACAAATTTCCCTCACTTCATCATTGTAAATAACTCATACGCCTTGTGAGCCCAGAGAAAATTACTTGCAACGGTCTCAACTTCATTTAAACCGACTTCCGAGCAACATTTGCCAACGCAGTCCACACTGCACGGCTGCTGTTAATCCACTTTAAATGAACACATACTGCTGAAACTCGTTCGCCAGTGGCACTGCACACACATAAACACACAGCGATGCCAGCCACCAATCTAATCACTGCCGGTAACCTAGTTTTCTATGCCAACGCTTTGCACTTTAAAGTGCCGCTGCCGCGTCCCGATTGCACGCTGCTGCCGCTGCCGAGTCCCGCTAAGCGCTTTTCCATTGGTTTTCAACAATTATGAGCGCGCTTCGCTGAAATTCCGACACGGCATTAATATTTCATGAGTGTAATCGCATTCGGCGCTAAAAATTTTCCGCTTACTTCGTTCTACTTTTCGCACCAACAATTTTGTTTTCTTTTTTTGTTTTTGTCTTTTCTTTAACTGAATTTCTTAAATTTGTATTTGCTTTTGCACAATTCTTGCTTGAAACATTTTTCGCTACTTATGGCACAAAAGTGGGGTGAAAAAAATCTGAATTTCACATTTTGTTGGCATTATTTTTGGTGCGCAAAAATGTGCGAAGAGAAAACGATTGAAATGCACAAAAGCTGCTCGGCGTGCAGCGTTCTATGAAAAACGCTGTTGGAACAACTAATGAAATTGGCCAGAAGCGAAGCAAACACCGGACGCGGCAGCACGTGGTGCCAGCTGACAAAAAACGGAGCAGTCAAGACGCGAGCGCAGCTTGTACGAGCGGCACGGCTCGAGGCTAAATTAAAAATAGCGCTTACTGTGCAATATTTTTGGATTTTCCTTTAATGTTTGTTTGTTGGCAAATTGCCAACAGCAGGCAAGATTTGCCACTTTAATACGAAGCGCGAATAATACAAAATAAATTCGACTTGAAATTTTGAATTTGCACTCGTCGACCAAGTTGTGTGTAGTACTGGCAGTACTCTTGGCTGCCTTAGTGCGAGAAATTCGGCGAAAAACTTGAACACATTGTTCTGCTTTGTCGAACAGCAACAATGCTGACAACAATGCAATCTGTGAACTTTTCAGTAGCAACATTTCTTGCCAACATGATGTGGCCGTAGCGTGAAGCTTAGTGTGTGTGTGTGTGTGTGTGTGTAAGCATCAATGGGTTTTCTGGAGGAAAAATAAACATTTTTCTGGCTCTGGGATATATTTAAATATACTCGTATAAGTAGATATGAAGAACAAGTGATGGCAAAAGTGCCATTAAAAATTCAATTCGCCCAAATTGGAACACAGTTGCCATATTCCTTTTACATATAACAACTTGAATTTCATTCTTAATTTAGATGCAATCGCTACTCAATTTTTATCACTTTTTGCACTAAAATGTGACGTCTTTAATTTATTCAATGGTGCAGTTATGCCCACCTATCAACGCCCGCTCTGTGCGCCCCTTCACCAAATGATCTACTTGCATCTAGTATTCGCATCATAAAGTATGCGTTCGTGGGTGTTGGCACATGTGCAACAATTTGCAACCACAAATTGCTACTACTGCTTTCACTGTTGCTGTTGCTATTACTTGCTTGTTGCTGTCTGCCCTTTTATCGGAACTGGCTGCACTTGTTTCGCTTCACTCTTTTGTATTCCTTGCTTTGTTCAGATGCAGCAACATGACAAGTCTTAGCTGCAACTATTTTTAGTGGCATCTGCGGTCTTGTGCGCCATAATCATCAACCAACACACACACACACCAACACATACATACACAAACGCATAAATTCACCCACACACACACGGACACACCGATAACCGACAACTTGGCCCTCAAGCGCAGCTTGTTGTCGCCCAAATTGCACCAGACATCTTTGGTGACTACAACAACACTGCAAAATTGTTGCCATCGTCTGGTATAAAAGTCTTTTGGTTTGCCACTGACACGCAAAGTTGCGCAGAAACACTTTAAGTTCAGTTCAGCAAGTTGTTGTCAGCGAATATATTTTGCAGATTTTAAGTAAGAAAGCAATTTTCGCGGCAAATTTTTTAAATTTTGCGTTTATAAAATATGACACATCACATGCAAGGAATATGGAAAAATATTTAAAATAAATTTTTTTTAAAATATTTTCACTCTAATTTAATTAATTTCTTACTTTTTAATCACTTCTAGCTTATCAAAAAAATTTCGCTTTTAAAAAAATGTTTATTTTTTAATATATTTTTTGTATCAATGAAAATTTCACAAAAATCTAGCAATCTTAATTTCTTAACATTTTAGCAAAATTTCTTATGATTCTTATTATGAAATTTAAATATTAAATTTGAATAAAAATTATTTGTTATTAATTAAAAATGATTTTTAGCAATTCAAATTTATATTTTTTTTTCCAAAAATACTCACGTTTTAACAAGACAAAACTTTTAAATTTCAACTGACTTTACTGAACTCACTCAATTACTCAAAATATTGGTCACAAATGCCAATCGATGAGATGGCATCAGTAAACTTGTGCGGAACAGACCGTGCACACACTTTTTGGTAGCTTAATGTTTAGTTAAAATGCGATTAATTGATGTTATTGAGAAATTCAAATTCAATTCAATTTCAAGAATTACAGATCTGAAGATCTGCACTGATCTTTGATGAATTCATGCAAAGTTTGGATGAAGTTTGGTACCGTTTTGTTTCCTTGAATAGAATTTTCTTACATGGAAAAGAATACTAAACATTAGAGCCAACATGCATCGTCAAGATACCATTTCAGTTAAGTCTCTAACAGATTGGCTAAGAAACCAATTGGACTATTCCCGAACGATTTTAGTTTTTTCAATGCTAAGAAAACAGGAAGTAGGAAGTGTTCGAGTGCTTCACTCGAGCTTCTTCACTACAGCTTCTGCAAAATTATTTGTGGTGAATTCCTAATCTCGCTGCGTGTAGACCAACTGGCCAGTGGCCAAAAAACACTGCCATCAGCCGAGAAACATTCATGCTGGAATTTAGTAGCAGATCGTTTGTTCTACGAGTTTTGTAATGTGGCCAAATCTGAGAAGCCACTCAGCAGCTGTGAAAGGTCAGAAAACCGATAAACTTCTGGGACTGTGACAAACATGAAACAAAATGAACTCTGACAACTGATAAGACATCTGTCTAAATGGCTAAATGCTCAATTCCGACGAAATACATGACGGTAGTACAGGAGGGAGAGAGGGGCTAAGTCGGTCATATGATAAATGTTGTTCGTGAGGTTAAAAAACATCACACACACTGACAAGGTTTTGGCTTATGTAGTTTAATTCTATATAAAAAAAATCAGCAGATGAAGACATTTTGCCTCCAAATGTTCACTAATCGTAAGAAGTAGTCCTGTATTTGTCTTAGTCGCGTATCTGTCTTAGTCCTGTATCCGTCTTAGTTCTGTATCTATCTTAGTTCTGTATCTGTCTTAGTCCTCTATCTGTATCTGTCTTAGCCAGGTTGTGAGTCCATTGTAGATCCCAACCTGACCAGCTTATCTGCCCACATATTTCCATGAATGCACGCGTGACCGTGTATTCAGGAACAGTCACTAGCGTGACTAGTTTAACATCAAAGTCGGCATGATTTGATACCTTGTTACCTTTGTTCTGTTACCTCGCTAAGGTCTATTTGAACGTTTGTCAGGATGCTGATTTGTCCGTACGGTCTTTAGGCCCATTGAGATGATTCTCGATTCTCTCAGTCTAAATGCGCTTAGGGTGGCTGTCCGTCTTGTAAATAACTTGTATTTCAATATTACAAATATTTTATATTTCAGAACAACGCAATCTCGTTTTTTATTTGTACATTTGAGATTTGGATTGTTTTGAAAACCTTTCTCTCTTTGTAAATGAAAATATATCAGCTTTCACTTGTAGCTCATTGAGAACTCAGAATAAGAAATCTTTATTAGAACAAACCAAATAACAAAAAATCAAAATATGAAATCTTCATTAGAAAAAATCAAGTCACAAGGATGCATCGAGTTAACATAGAAATCAAATTCAATTACTACTGTGTCACTAAGGTGACATTGTATTTATTTTCAAAATTCTTTATTTATTCTTCCAAATCAATTTCATCCCTTTCAAAGTAATCCCCTCCCGATGCAATGCACTTATGCCAACGGATTTTCCAATCTTCGAAACACTGATTGTAGTCACTTTCCGGGATGGCCTTCAGTTCCGTCTTCGCTGCGGGTTGAATCTCCTCTATCGTATCAAAACGGTGTCCCTGGAGCGGTCTTTTGAGCTTGCTGAACAGCCAGAAGTCGCACGGCGCCAGATCAGGTGAATACAGTGGTTGCGGAACGATATGGGTTGAGTGTTTGACGAAATGATCACGAATTACGAGTGCAGTATGGGATGGTGCATTATCGTGGTGTAAAAACCAAGAATTGTCTTTCCACAATTCCGGCCTTTTTAGGCGGATAGCGTTACGCAAACGACGCATAACGTTCAAATAATATTCCTTGTTGACTGTTGACTAAAAAAAAAAATAATTCTCCAAATCCTTCGACGCGCGCAGTTTAAATTCAAATGTCACCTTATTTTTTGGACACAGTAGTATAACGAACGCACACGTTGCTATAAAGTTGGCACAAAAATATTTTATTTTCAACAACTTTGAAAACAAAATTCAACATGAAATCTCACAAAATTGTTTATTTCTTGAAGCCTCATTTTGTGCGCTGTGCTTTTTTGCCATCTGGCTATGCCACCTTACGTGACGCTCATTGCACTTAAATCCAATTGTGCGCACATTTAAATGACACACTTCCGCTTGGTCGCCTTTTGCCACAACCATTTCCCTACTCCTCACCCCGTTTTCCCCACACACTTTAAGTCTACTATCCGTTCGGGCGCTTTTGTTTGAACGCTCTGCAATAATTAACAATCTGTCTGTTTCGCTGCAGCCATTCCCACAATTGCAGCCATTTATACGCTTTTCCAACACCACGCCGCCCCCCTCCTGCAATTTATTAACACAAATTGTGTGTGTATCTGTTTCGCTGGCATGTAGCCGATATCCTTTCATTTCTCCCAAAAGCACTGCTGAAAATAAAAATAAAATACAACAACAACACAAATTACACAAAAATTCACATCTTTATGCTCGCAATCAGCAACACGGGGCCACATTACGACACCGCTGCACTAACTCGCGCAGACAATGAAACCGCAGCCGGCGCTGACCTGGTCGCAGCCACGTACGGCTCGTTCATTCGCTGTTATGTGCGCCGCAACTGTTACTCGGTTCATCTGTCTGTCTGTCTGTCTGTACATACACATGTACGTCTCTCTGACGATGTGTGTGTGTGGGTATGGTTTTCATTTTTGTTATCCTTTACAGTGATGTGCACAAAAAGGGCAGATCTGGCGCTTGGTTTGTGTTTTGCGTATGCCATCGGGAATTTTACGCCATCATAAAATAGCGCACAGTTTTGCGGGTTTATTAGTTCGACAGTTCGACTCGCCGACACTCCCACGAGTACGACGAATGCTTCCCATTTTAGCGCTGAAAAATGAAAATGCTTCGAGCACAAAACCCACTTTACAGCGGTCCAACGTGGAATGCAAGCAGCAGCAGCCAAGAACGTACTCGTATGTGCGCGGAAATTGTGGCAGCGATGTGTTTTTGGCGCCAAAGTTATATGGTATATTGATTAAAAAAGTATTGGCAATAATTGATTAAAATGCTGCCCTTTCGTTATTGATTTGGGGGCATTCAGAAGATGGTATGGCAACAGCTGAAAATTCAATTACTCATACGCTCCGTTGTGCCATTGGTTTTTATAGAGACTAATTAAAGAAGGGTTTTAAGAGATGAGAGCAAAAGAGAGATGAGATATTGAATGATTTTAGTCGACGGAATTACTCATACGCCTCATTGTACCATTTTTGTTCAGACAGACAAATAGTGTAAGTTGCTTTAAAAGATTTTATACGCTAATGCACTATAGCTGAACATTGAATTACTCATACGCCCCAATGTGCCATTCAAGTTCAGATAGAATAGAACGTTGAATAGTTTTTTGAAAGGTCATATAAACAGAATGGCTTCAGCTGTGAATTAAATTACTCATACGCCACTTAATTTTAAAGAAAAAAATTTAATAGCGTTTTAAAAGATGACATTGCGACCCATTGTGAGAGACTAATTAAGAAGAGTTTCAGCAGATGGTTTGTATTAAATGGCTACTGCCGCAAACTTTAATACTGGTACGCGCACTGGCGCACACAGGGGGCATTTTGGTGGTGAACCCCCCAAATACAAAAATTGCTGATACAAAAATTGCTGGGTTAACCCCCAAATACAAAAATTGCTGGTACAAAGTATGGTTTCGAATGGTATTCGGCTCAAAAGTTGCACGCAAACTCACCTCCCCTTCCCCCAAAATGAAATCCTGTGCCAATGTGCCATTCGTCTTCAAAGAGATAAGTTGACTAGTACTTTAAAAGCTCGTTTACGCTGAATGGCTTCAGCCATTAAATTAAATTACTCATACGCCCCACTGTGCGATATGGTTGCTGCATCTGCATAGCCTGTTTTAAGGCCCCAAGTTATTTTCAACTTTCGTTTTGGATCAAAATACTTTAAAAATATGAAGTATGTATTCAGTGGCGCACACAGGATTTCATTTTGGGCGGTTTTAAGTACCACTTTTGAGTTAGTTAGTTAGTTATTATTAAAAACTAAAAGGTTTGATATACTTAAGTTTCACTGGTAAGTTTATGTTTATTATTTAGAACCTCAACCCAACCGAACTGGTATTAGAAAGAGTGGCTTCTAGAAAGAGTAAATGTTTTTACTTATAGGTATATATATAAGAGTAAATTTTCTATCAAAATATTGAAAAATTCTTGATAATGGAAATACAAAACAAATTCATAACTCGTTTGGTCCATTTCTGAAACAACAAACACATTTTACCCAAAAGTGGCACCTAAGAGGGTTTTTTGTTGTTAAAATGTCTGAACGCACATGAATTATTTTGATACAATCACTCAAAGGCCCACTGGCTTCACGTATCATTCATTTTCTCTACCCCAATGAATTCAAGCTGCTCAGTGTTAATCTGTATTAAACATTCATTATGTAAATTGATGTTGTTGCTTTTTCTCAATTTTCCCCAAACAATTGCACCAACACTTAACACCAAAAGCTGAAAGCAACAATTGCACATCGACCACTATTGAACGACTGAATGAATGGTGGCAATAATGCTCAAGCCACACAAACCCCAAACACACAAAAACACCAAAAAAAAACACAAAATCGACCGCCGGCACCTCCTGGCCACATCCGCCACGTACATGTTGCTGCTGTTGTTGTTGTTGATGTTGTTGCTGGTGCTGCTCACTTATTGCAAATAGCAGCCAGCCTAAAGCGTAGAAAATGAAAACACAATAACAACAACGAGAAAATCGAAAATAACAAAAGCCAAGCCAAGTGAATGAAAAAGGCAAAAAATAAACAAACAACAAAAAGAACAACAGAAAAACTTGCACTAAAAATTGTAGACGAACAAATGAGAGTGAATACATAAATATTTGTGTTGGCATTGAACGAATTCGCTATGCGCTGCAATTTGGTAAAAATAGTTTTAGCTGTCAATAACTGTAAAAAAGTGTTAGCAACTGAACGGATTTTTTTTCAAAATTTTTTTCAAGAATTCTATTTGTTAAAAAGTTGAAACCAACATGTTTTTTCCAATGTAAAATTGGCTGAACTTTTGAAACCCTCAATAAAAATGCATAAAATTGCAAATCGAAAAAGTTTTGGCTATTAACAAAAATTTTTTTTTTATTTAAACAGTTTTTTTAAACAAGTTTTTTGTAATGAAATCGTCAAAGAAAGTCTAAAACTACTAAATTGTATGTGTTCATGCAATTAAAATTTACTAAACTTCACATTGAAAAGGTTATGTCTATTTATTTTACAAAAACTATTACTTTTTCAGTGAAAATTGAATTGAATTTAAGTGAATTTTTATTGAAATTGTAAAGAAATATCTTCAACTAAAGAAATTAATGCGTCAGTGTGTATATTTATTTATTTAGCAAAAACCATTATTTTTTCCCAGAAAATTATTTTTCTTAAATATTTTTATGCCATGAAATAATTTTTCTTCATTTGTTTAACAAGAAAAAATATTTTTTTAGTGAAAACAATTTTTTTTTTACATTTTTGTATTCAAATTGTAAAGAAATAGCAGTTGAAGTCTCATTGTATGAAACGAGTCAAGCGGATAGGGAAATGGGGAGGGGACCTACAGTTTAACGTCGAATCTGAACGGCAGTTTTGGCAATTTTCCTTTCACACTTGGAGGTTTTGCCATTGTCTGCTAAGAGATTCTTGTAATTCCCATTCCCACGAGTGTTTCACCAATTCGAGCTAGCAATCGAAACCAGGCCCTGTGGTATTATGGGAAGCCAGTGTGCTATCCGCTGGACTATCGAGGACGAACTTTGCGGTAGTACAGGGAGATGTTTGAAGGGGTTAGTCTCAAATTGACGAGGACTAGGCTTTTTTTATGCTTTTCATCTCTATAAAAAAAATTTATTATTGATAATTTGATGCCGAAGCATCGCCGCTCTAATCAACCAACCAGCCAACCAACCAATCAGCCCAAAGTCCTTAGATGACACCCATTTTTCCATGACTACTTAATTAAAATTTCAGTATAACTTTTACCAAATTTAATTCCAATATGTCTATGGAAGCTCTAAAAAATTCTAAGCCATAGCAGACGGCTTCCACGAGGACGGACATGACCTAATCGTTGCCTATAAAATGCCTACAAATTTCGCGACTACTTCTCGCCCACTACAAGCGCCTATAAGAAGATCACTATATCTCGGTTCCTCAGTGCAGCGTATAATAAAAATGTTGAAAAACGGAGGCTGAAAATTGCGGCGCATGGCAGAGCACACAATGTAGGCGCATTTATTAAGTTGTAAAACATGCAAATATATCAGCGCCATGTGTACACAGCTAGCAAACACACATACACCCGCAACGCCGCTGCCATGCACACAAAGTTGTGTTCGTGTGTATGGATGTGCACTGTTGTGCGTAGTTGTGTACGGGGCCAGCCATGAGCTTCGTGTACGGGTTGGCGGCCTTTGTTTACCATAACCATGATTAATATCTCAAGTGCAAACGTGCGTTTGTGTGCTGTGTGCTGTAACTATGAATGAGTATCTGTGTGTGCGTGAGTGCGAGTAGGTTTGCGTTTGTGCTGGTATGCGTGATTTGTGTTTACAGTTAATTTGTCGTAATGCGTAAATTATGCAAATGCAATGCTGCAGGCGCATTTTTACTCATTTCGCGCCCACGTTTTCTTCTCGCCGCTGCCCGCCAATGTTCGGCTGCTCTCCATGCCGCGTCTATTATGTTTTTCATATTTTTTTTATTTCGCACAAAAACTGCGCGTAATGAAAAATTATTGCTGTGCTGCTTGTAGCATGTGTTGGCAATTTTTTATGTTTTTTGTTGCAGTTACGAGACTGTGATTAAAAATGGCTGCCTAATTTTTGTATGGCAAGGCCGCGAATCATTGGAAATGTTTAGCTGAATATTTGTAGCGTTTAAAAGCGCAATTTATGATTTGAATATTTGTTATGAGAAAAAATTAAATATTGCTTTTGTTGTTAAAAGAACATTTGAAGAAGATACAAAATATAAAGTTTAGTTCCTAAAAAGAAATCCATTATTTTTCCAAAAGACAGATTTAGTAATCTGTCTCGTAAAAATGCAATCAGGTTGCGTTAGATGTCATTAGAAAGATAAGATTTCGTACTAAAAAAACTTTTCAGACAGTTTTGTGATTGCTTGACTCAGTTTTGTTTGAGCGTTCATCAAAGACGGAAATATACGATGGAACTAGAAATATGAGATTTCGTACTTATAAAATTCTCAGACAGTGTTATGGTTGCTTGACTCAGTTTTGTTTCAGATGAACACCTACAATGCCATTAGAAACAAAGACTTCGTACTAAAAAAATTTTTCAGACAGTTGTATGGTTGCTTAACTCTTTTTAAAGATTTAAATCTCTTTTATTTGAGTGCAAATCAATGGATGGATTCCTACGAAGCATTCATTACATTAGACATACATTAAAAAGATACAATTTCGTGCTAAAGAAACTTCTCAGACAGTTTTGGAATCCTTGGTTCAGTTTTATTTCAGCGCATCTAAATCTAAGGTGGTGTGCACCTACAATGGCAACAAAAAGATAAGCCAAAAGAACGATAAGATGTCATAGTTAAAAAAACTTCTCAGACAATTTTTTGATTGTCTGACTCAGTTTTGTTTGAGCGAGTGTTAAAGATAGACACCAACAAAGAGAAAATACTCCATATTTGACAGTTTGTCATTGATACAGTCGAAACCCCGCAATTTTGGTGTCGTTAATTCCGTTCAGATTATTTTGATGTCAACGATCTAACACTAACCGTCAAACATGTCGCTAAAATCATGAAAATTGTCATTTATGGGAACAAAAAATTCCTGATGTCCAATTGAAACAATCACAAACTCTTCTAAGAATAGAAATTTTCTATTTTGTGTTTAAACTTCAATCTTCAATCAGTGCGTGCAAGCTTCAATCATCAATGCAGTGCACTCTTTGACCATAAACTGCGCACACAAATGCCATCAATCAGTAAGAAGAGCTGCTGCTAATTGTTGTGCTGGCTTTTGACTCAATTTTCGCTCTTAGCTTTCTAGCAGCGCCATTTGTCAGGCTTCTCCTCTCGTATATCTTCAATATCGTTTACCCCACATGCATAGATATATCATTGTCTCACTGTGGAACGCTTGCCAGCAGTGCACCCATAATTTCCATTCAATTTAATGGTGTCATTTCGTTTACATTGAATGCGCCATTAAAACGAAATTGTATCTCGATAGCAAATGGCAAAGCGATGGCAATCAGAGCACCGAAAGCAAGGCTACGCAAGTGTCAAATTCGCTTTTAATGACAACACACAGACGTTACGTGTTAGTGTGCATGTGGCCGCTGCTGAGCGGAAATTGAATGTTGAAAGCATTCCCAAGCCAGTTGACAACTGCGGCAGCAACGACTTGGTGCCCGTAAAATTATCGATTGTGCTGGCCAAAACATCGATTGTGCTGCTCTACAACACAATAAAAACAACAAGTTGGCGTTTCACTAGACACCACACTAATGTTACGTATACGCCATGTGGTACGATTTATTATCAGCTGCCATTTTCAAGCTCAAACTACTAAACATATTTTCGTAGTAAACTGAATTCCTTATCAAATTAGATTTTGTAAAAATGTTAAAGAAAGAATTATTTTTAATATTTTCAGTAATCGAAATTACTACACAAAAAAGTAGCTGATGCTTGCATTGGTATTGACATTTTTACTGTTTATTAAGTTGCTCTATGCACTGAGGCCAACAATAAACAGTCTTGGCCCGCCTGTAAGCGCCATCGTACACCTGCGCCGCGAGCAACAACCAACTATTTGACTTTTGTGCGTGTGCGAAGAGCTCGCAGCTGCCCTGTCATGCTGACTTTTAACTTCTTTACATGTCGACGTGAAAACTGCAGCTGCCACACAGCCCTGTTGCTGGTCACTACAAGTTGTGTTGTTGGTGTGAGCACACGTAGTTTCCATGTGCTCTGTTCTTTCGTTTCGTGCGCCATTTTTATTTTCGCCACGCCATCAATCTACTTTCTTGTTATGACAACTGCGCCAGAGAAAATATAAGCCAAGTGAGCGAAATGTTGGTCGGAAAAGAACGCAAACACAAAAGTGATAATCATAAAAACATAACACAATCTACGGCCGCCAAACGAGCGGCACTTAATCAGCGCCTCGGCCGGTCCGAGCCAAAGCGGCCGTTTGCCGCACGCTATCAGCTTTGGCTGTGCGCTTTTATGGCACCTCGTTACCTGCCACCGCTACCAACAATTCCACAGACAACGACGATTCGTGTTCGCTCTTCATTGACTTGTGCCTCGTTGCACCGCTTCTGCCGACGACATCGTTGTGTTCGTATAAATAAATAAATAATATATTTATATTCATTTGGAAGGAAAAGTGAAATGGGTTTCTTGTTGCTTTTCTCGATTTGTTGTTTTTTTGCTTGATATCTGTTGGTCGGTAAGTATTCACTTAGTTATGCATTTTGTTCTGCAAAATTCAGCAGGTTGACAATTTGCGACTGTTTTAATCGCATTGTCCACAAGTGGAGTATTCCTGTTGTGTGAGAATGGTTAAGAACCCAATACTTTCTTTGTCGTTAACTCTTAGTCTAAGTCTAAGTCTAAGTCTAAGTCTAAGTCTTAGTCTTAGCCTTAGCCTTAGCATTAGTCTTAGTCTTAGTCTTAGTCTTAGTCTTAGTCTTAGTCTTAGTCTAAGTCTAAGTCTAAGTCTAAGTCTTAGTCTTAGTCTTAGTCTTAGTCTTAGTCTTAGTCTTAGTCTTAGTCTTAGTCTTAGTCTTAGTCTTAGTCTTAGTCTTAGTCTTAGTCTTAGTCTTAGTCTTAGTCTTAGTCTTAGTCTTAGTCTTAGTCTTAGTCTTAGTCTTAGTCTTAGTCTTAGTCTTAGTCTTAGTCTTAGTCTAAGTCTAAGTCTAAGTCTAAGTCTAAGTCTAAGTCTTAGTCTTAGTCTTAGTCTTAGTCTTAGTCTTAGTCTTAGTCTTAGTCTTAGTCTTAGTCTTAGTCTTAGTCTTAGTCTTAGTCTTAGTCTTAGTCTTAGTCTTAGTCTTAGTCTTAGTCTTAGTCTTAGTCTTAGTCTTAGTCTTAGTCTTAGTCTTAGTCTTAGTCTTAGTCTTAGTCTTAGTCTTAGTCTTAGTCTTAGTCTTAGTCTTAGTCTTAGTCTTAGTCTTAGTCTTAGTCTTAGTCTTAGTCTTAGTCTTAGTCTTAGTCTTAGTCTTAGTCTTAGTCTTAGTCTTAGTCTTAGTCTTAGTCTTAGTCTTAGTCTTAGTCTTAGTCTTAGTCTTAGTCTTAGTCTTAGTCTTAGTCTTAGTCTTAGTCTTAGTCTTAGTCTTAGTCTTAGTCTTAGTCTTAGTCTTAGTCTTAGTCTTAGTCTTAGTCTTAGTCTTAGTCTTAGTCTTAGTCTTAGTCTTAGTCTTAGTCTTAGTCTTAGTCTTAGTCTTAGTCTTAGTCTTAGTCTTAGTCTTAGTCTTAGTCTTAGTCTTAGTCTTAGTCTTAGTCTTAGTCTTAGTCTTAGTCTTAGTCTTAGTCTTAGTCTTAGTCTTAGTCTTAGTCTTAGTCTTAGTCTTAGTCTTAGTCTTAGTCTTAGTCTTAGTCTTAGTCTTAGTCTTAGTCTTAGTCTTAGCCTTAGTCTTAGTCTTAGTCTTAGTCTTAGTCTTAGTCTTAGTCTTAGTCTTAGTCTTAGTCTTAGTCTTAGTCTTAGTCTTAGTCTTAGTCTTAGTCTTAGTCTTAGTCTTAGTCTTAGTCTTAGTCTTAGTCTTAGTCTTAGTCTTAGTCTTAGTCTTAGTCTTAGTCTTAGTCTTAGTCTTAGTCTTAGTCTTAGTCTTAGTCTTAGTCTTAGTCTTAGTCTTAGTCTTAGTCTTAGTCTTAGTCTTAGTCTTAGTCTTAGTCTTAGTCTTAGTCTTAGTCTTAGTCTTAGTCTTAGTCTTAGTCTTAGTCTTAGTCTTAGTCTTAGTCTTAGTCTTAGTCTTAGTCTTAGTCTTAGTCTTAGTCTTAGTCTTAGTCTTAGTCTTAGTCTTAGTCTTAGTCTTAGTCTTAGTCTTAGTCTTAGTCTTAGTCTTAGTCTTAGTCTTAGTCTTAGTCTTAGTCTTAGTCTTAGTCTTAGTCTTAGTCTTAGTCTTAGTCTTAGTCTTAGTCTTAGTCTTAGTCTTAGTCTTAGTCTTAGTCTTAGTCTTAGTCTTAGTCTTAGTCTTAGTCTTAGTCTTAGTCTTAGTCTTAGTCTTAGTCTTAGTCTTAGTCTTAGTCTTAGTCTTAGTCTTAGTCTTAGTCTTAGTCTTAGTCTTAGTCTTAGTCTTAGTCTTAGTCTTAGTCTTAGTCTTAGTCTTAGTCTTAGTCTTAGTCTTAGTCTTAGTCTTAGTCTTAGTCTTAGTCTTAGTCTTAGTCTTAGTCTTAGTCTTAGTCTTAGTCTTAGTCTTAGTCTTAGTCTTAGTCTTAGTCTTAGTCTTAGTCTTAGTCTTAGTCTTAGTCTTAGTCTTAGTCTTAGTCTTAGTCTTAGTCTTAGTCTTAGTCTTAGTCTTAGTCTTAGTCTTAGTCTTAGTCTTAGTCTTAGTCTTAGTCTTAGTCTTAGTCTTAGTCTTAGTCTTAGTCTTAGTCTTAGTCTTAGTCTTAGTCTTAGTCTTAGTCTTAGTCTTAGTCTTAGTCTTAGTCTTAGTCTTAGTCTTAGTCTTAGTCTTAGTCTTAGTCTTAGTCTTAGTCTTAGTCTTAGTCTTAGTCTTAGTCTTAGTCTTAGTCTTAGTCTTAGTCTTAGTCTTAGTCTTAGTCTTAGTCTTAGTCTTAGTCTTAGTCTTAGTCTTAGTCTTAGTCTTAGTCTTAGTCTTAGTCTTAGTCTTAGTCTTAGTCTTAGTCTTAGTCTTAGTCTTAGTCTTAGTCTTAGTCTTAGTCTTAGTCTTAGTCTTAGTCTTAGTCTTAGTCTTAGTCTTAGTCTTAGTCTTAGTCTTAGTCTTAGTCTTAGTCTTAGTCTTAGTCTTAGTCTTAGTCTTAGTCTTAGTCTTAGTCTTAGTCTTAGTCTTAGTCTTAGTCTTAGTCTTAGTCTTAGTCTTAGTCTTAGTCTTAGTCTTAGTCTTAGTCTTAGTCTTAGTCTTAGTCTTAGTCTTAGTCTTAGTCTTAGTCTTAGTCTTAGTCTTAGTCTTAGTCTTAGTCTTAGTCTTAGTCTTAGTCTTAGTCTTAGTCTTAGTCTTAGTCTTAGTCTTAGTCTTAGTCTTAGTCTTAGTCTTAGTCTTAGTCTTAGTCTTAGTCTTAGTCTTAGTCTTAGTCTTAGTCTTAGTCTTAGTCTTAGTCTTAGTCTTAGTCTTAGTCTTAGTCTTAGTCTTAGTCTTAGTCTTAGTCTTAGTCTTAGTCTTAGTCTTAGTCTTAGTCTTAGTCTTAGTCTTAGTCTTAGTCTTAGTCTTAGTCTTAGTCTTAGTCTTAGTCTTAGTCTTAGTCTTAGTCTTAGTCTTAGTCTTAGTCTTAGTCTTAGTCTTAGTCTTAGTCTTAGTCTTAGTCTTAGTCTTAGTCTTAGTCTTAGTCTTAGTCTTAGTCTTAGTCTTAGTCTTAGTCTTAGTCTTGGTTTCGCATTCATTCATTTTTAATACTTTTTCTTACCCTTCCCTTTTTCTTCTTCCAAGCTTTCGCTTTTCTTTTCTGAATTCAGAACTCCGCAACTAGCATACGCACATCTATCTTTCCTTTCCCTCTTAATTTTTACTTTTCCAATTTCTTTCTCTCGGTTTCTAATGCTTCCACACAACAAACAACAAATTGTGCCATTTCACTTTACTTCCATTGTCAGCATTAAATTTTTATGCATCTCGTCCACGTGCCTCAGGCGCACTCAGTTCTCTGCGCCTGCCACGATTCCACTTGCTTCTCTCCCTCCCTCCCCCTCCCCCTCTGCGTTGAACTCAGACGATAGTTTGACAGTTTGTTACTTTCGGCGGTAGCAACTTTCGTACAAATGTCAATGTGACGTGTTAGGTTTTTGTCTGTAATTGTTGCTGTTGTTGTTGTTGTTGTTGCTTATTGTTGTACAGCTGTTAGAGTTTCTCATTTCTTTGGGTGATGTTTTTGTTTTTGTTTTGTCGAGCCATTTCGAACGCTATAAATCCCACACACATCAAATATTTAACTAGCAACCCGACACCCCAAGTGAATTGGCGCTATGGACTCGAGCTGGCCGTCCGCGGGAGATGAGAAAGGAATCATCTACACACTGTCAGTTTGATATCTGTCACATAGTTTGCCATACGACCGTAGGGAGCACGAATATTCCAGCACCTCAGCGTAAACACACAGCAACACCAGCAACCAAAAAACAATGAACCACAAAAAATTTACTATGCACATATTTGAAATCATTGTGGCAATTTTTCGCTGAAAATTATTTATAGCTAAAGTTGCATGCGAGGAAAACAACCTATAGTAATTTAATTGAATTATTAAAAATTGCGACCCGGATGACCTACTTTGGTGGAACTCGGTGAAAATGTTTGAGAGAAATAAATATTATCAAATAAATAACACTGTTGTTCATAGCAACAACTACAACAAACAAAATCCAAATCTATGTTGATTTAATATATATTTTTTTGTAGCCAGTGATCGATTGACGAATCGTTTAGCTTTACGAAAATGGGGTCAAGTAAATGTTGCAATGTCACACCGTGCCTACTTCGAGCATCTCTCACCAGATTGTTGCCAACTCAAGACTGCCAACTTATGCAAAACTTCACAGTTATCGGCTCATAAGTTCGAGCAATGCCTGGCAGCATAGACGCGAATCTATAACGCTAGAAATGCGCCAACGTACACCGACGTAATCGCATTAAGCACATAAAATCGAAACTTAACCCCTGACAGCGAGGATAGTGTGCAAATATTAACACACACACACACACACACAGCAGCACAAATCGCATCTTCACCTAAAGACGCACACTCACACAGACTTATCAAGTTAGACACTTATTCGCCTAAGCAACACCCGCCAGCACCTCCGAAAAGCGGCTTAAACTATCTGCGGCGCAAAATTCTTAAGCGCCAAAAGTACTCAACCACCACTCACACACACACACACACACACTAAAGCACGCCTAAAACCACGCCTTACCACGCTACCTGACGCTGTAAATTGAAGTTAAGTAATTCACGTGTGAAATTTTTGCAGCACGCTGCGGCTGGCACAGCATCGCGCACCGAAATGGCAGAAATGGTTACATTTCATTATTTTGAGAATTTCATAACCTTAGGAATGCGAAGCAGGTTTTGAAACTGTTGGCTGATCGGCCTAGGCGCCGCGTTGTGGCTGCAAGTTGATTCGCGCCAGCTTCTCTGCGCGCCCCAAAGTATGCAAGGCACGATTCTGTAATAAGCTGCTTGGAGTTTACTTAATTTCACTTTTAATGAAAAAGAAGAAATTTTCATTATGGACAAGTTTACTGTTGTGATGTGTGGTCGAAGTGAGAAGATAAATGGTGGTTAATACAGCAGAAAGTAAAGGAAAATTCTGCCCAAATGGGGTAAACGAGGATTTATAAGGTCACAAGATGGTCGGAAATTAAATGGTTTTTGGTGGAAATTAAAAAAATAATAACAATAATGAATGAATATCAGAATTATAAAGGCATTTGAAGAAACTTTATGATACCTTTGAAGCAGTATTACAGTACAGGAAGAAAAAGGAGAAGATAAAAACAAAACTTATGCTTGAAATATTTAAGCGGTAATACAAATTAACTCATGTATGCTATAGGAAATTGTTTGTGGTTTATTTGCATAGACCGAGAATTCCACAAAACCACAAAGGAAGAAACCGCATGGCATTGAATAGCATTGTGACCAGTTGACATCAGAATTGATGATTCGGTCTGAAAATCGTTGCTTGAATAAATCGATTGTTTTCACAATAAAAAAGGGTTTTCATTTTGTGTAGCGCTCCGTTTTAGAGCCGCCTGAGTTTCTGCTACGATCAAAATAAGCCAACGAAATTAAATGAACTAAGATTCGTATATGCGATTTATGATCAAAACGATCATAAAGAAAGAATAGGTTAGAAAAAATTTTAGTTTGATTTTTTCATCTAAGATCTGAGTCCAAACTGAGTAGTTCAAATTACATGAGAGATCAACGAAGATTTTGATAAGATTAAAATTAATCAGTGGAAATAAATCAGAAAAGACCCTAAGCTCAACCTCAGAACGAGGCGGTGAAAGAATAGATTAGAAAAAACTTCTGATTTAAAATGTGTCTGTAAAAACAAAGTCAAACTGAGTACTTAGTTTAAATGAACTGAGAGATCTGAGATTAAGTAGATATGACAGTTAAGATCAGAACGAACTTATGAGAAACTCTGATGTGAAAGCAAAGCTCAATACGAGGCTATGAAAGGACACGTTAGAAAAACTCCAGATTTACCATTTTTATGTAAGCATGAAGTCCAAACTGAGTACGTATTTAGTTTAAAGGATTAAAATAACGGATGAAATTCTATTAACATCACAATTTGCGGTTGAGTGTCAAATGCACAGAAGTTATTGGGATCTATTGCTGTTTAGTGGGAGGCAGATTTCCCTAAGAAAATATGAAACTAAACATTTTGCCAATAGTTTACAGTACTTAACTAGCCTTAACAATCCGTTAACGGATTATGGTGTGCCAAAAATTTTGACAAAAAGCTTAACTGAAATAATGACCGATAACACTGTACAACACAAAAAAAAATAACAAGGTTCTGACAACGGATTCTGAGAGACCTATAGTAGAATTTTATGGCGAATATTTCCTTAAAAAGTCCTGTTGTACAGGACATTTTTGGCATTTTAGAAAAAAGGGTCAAATTGACCCATACAAATAGGAGCTACAGGGTTAAAATGCTCCACAAAAATGTTCTTCGTAGTATTTTACATCAAATTGCTGAACACATCACATACCTAAAATGTGAGGTTACATGGTTTTCGTATGCCGATTCACCATAAGAATGTGCAAAAAGGGGAAAACTTTGACCCCCCCTAAAAAAAATGCAGACGTAAACTTTCAAAATGCCGATACACGTATATTTTTTTTTTATTTTGTTGTGTTAGCTAAGATATAAAACTCCAAAGATAATGTGAGATATCGAACAGCGAATTCACCACTGTGCACAGTGATTCGTTCCATAGACAAAATTCAAAAAATTTATAGTCTCAGAATTTAATGATTTTGATGTCATTTGAAAAAAACTCTGTGGAAAAAATTAATTAGTGTGTGTGCAAAAGCGGCTCAAAGTTGAAACTTTTTTCACAAAAAAATGTAAACACATATTTTCTGTTTTTTAGTCTATTGAGTAAAAAAAATTGTAAAAATACATGGTTACCAAGAAGTTGTTTTAGCAACTTCTTGGTTGTTTCAATATAGATGAAGAAATGACGTGACCATTTTCGCTTTTAATGTTTTGCAAAGCTGAATCTTTTACATCACTTTTAATTCAAAATATAAAATATTTTTCTATATTAAAAATCTGAAAATTACCAAAACTTAGAGGAAAATATCTGAAAAGTATGTGAAAGTATGTTACTGGATTTTTTTTATTTTAAGAAGCATTCTTTCTTTGTCGGATAATGTAATTACATCCTCCGATATCTTCCGATCTCAGAAACTAATTCAATTTGAAAAGTGGTCTAAACACCTATTTTTCGACAAAATTTATTTTTTTCATCCCTAAAAGTATGCAATCAGCATGAAAAATTGAGAAAACTGCAAAAAAGCTAAACATACGTCTATTATTATCGTTTTTATTGCAAAACTAAAGGGTCCTAAGACAATTTCTGTTACTCTTTGCAATTGTCAATGTTGACGTTACCGATTAAATGTAAAATCTGAAAAATCTAGCGAACACACTCGTTGCTATAACTACCAAAAATTACGAAAATTGCAAATTTAAGTCTCAGGCATTGCCAAACTAGAAAAGTTTAAGAAAAACAAAATGGAGATTTCAATTCAGCAGACCATGATTAACTAGTATACCAAATTTTATGAAGAACGGACCACTCCTTCTAATTTTGTCCCGCGATTGTATGGAGCCGAATCACTGTGCTGTGTGGCGCTTTCATTCACTCGATTTGATTTTTATTTCATGACTTGCCATATCTTTTAGCAATAGTACCTACGTTTTAGCATTCTAGCTTGACATTTGTGTGAGTGACATAGTCACCCAAAAACGTATGAAATACCCTTCGGCAGCTGTCGAATTTACCTTAACTACCTTAACTTAACTTTGCCTTAACTATTATGGAAAACGTGTTTTAACAGCCGAGAGAAGATATGCAAAAATAGAAAAAATTCGGAAAATCGAAATGAAATGCTGTCAATAGTGTGTGGCAGTCATCAGGAATAGCATCAATTTTAAAGAATAAATGTGTATTTTTAATTTTGTGAGTAAATTGCCAGAACTTTTTTGAACAAAAGATTCTAATGGTACATGAATGGGCATCTTGGCGCAGAACATATTTTTTTCATACAACTAAGTATTTCAGTATCAGAGCACTACAACAACTACGTAGTCCTCGACATTCCTATCTGTTCATCTTTACATTTACCTGGCCACTGTGAATCAACTTTTTTACAAGAAGAATTCATGCTTCATTCAGGCGTGAAAAAGTGATAACATTGTGCCGGAAGCGGTAAATGGTAGAGAAATTTTGTAAGACTAAAGTAAAATGCTACACACTAAAAATTATTGTCTTAACACTAGAATGCCCAAGGTGACAAGGTGACAAGGATAACTACATTGACGTCTTTTATTGTAAATAACTTTTGTTGCATCGCTTTCTAAAAAAATATCTTAAGTGACTTTTATTAATTTTTAAAGCTAAATGGAATAATTAAATTAAAAATATTGTAAAAAAAATTGTTTACCCCAATTTTGCAAAATTTACCTTATATGCCCAATGGTAGTCATTTTGACTACCTATATACAATTTTCAGCAAATCTTACTGTTAAATAGACAAATAGTCTGTTACTGTTCAATAGCAAAATATGAAAATTTTAGTGTCCGACCGAAACCACTTTTTTGGGCCGAAACCGAGTTTCGGTTTTTTTTTAATATTCGGCCGAAACCGAAACCGAAACTTTCTAGTTAAAATAAAAATCACCATATCAAGCATTTTTTTTCAACAAACGAATTTTACATTAAGTAAATAAAGAACAAACATAACGTAAATAAATAAAAACTTATTAATAAAAACAATTTATTCATTTTTTAAAAACATAAACATGAAAAAATCACCCTTTCAAAATTAAATAATTTAATATTATATGCTAAAAAAAGTTTATTTACATTGGGGGCATCCAAATTACTCCTCATTTCACTATATATCTGCTACACAATAAAATGTAAAAAAATTTTCTAGAAAGTTTCGGTTTCGGATTTTCGGCCATTTTTTGGCCGAAACTGAAACCGAAACCGAAACCACTTATTTGGGCCGAAACCGAAACCAAAACCGAATATTCGGTCGGACACTAGAAAATTTCAAATAATTGCAAATATTAAAAAAAAATATCATAGTAAGTTGTGACAATTCCAGGTTTCCAATAGGTTTTTCAATCCAAAATTCACTCACAAAAATCATTCACAAATTCCAAATTTCCATTTTATCCCATTGATGTGTTAAGTACGCCATTATATTTAAATGAATTTTCTTTGTAAACCATAAAAAAATAAAAACTAAAGGCTTATTTTAGTTTAATCTCGAGTACTAGTTTAATCTCGAGAGCTACTTAAAAACCAATAAAATTAAAAACAAGTCAGTAAATAATAATGTAGTCAAAATGACTACATATGGGCATTTTAGGTATGTCAGATTGTCGGGCATTCTAGTGTTAAATGCCTGAGCAAATATTTGGAATGCATACGAATTTAATTTGAATTTAAATTTCATATTAAACTGCAATGACTTGAAATAACCACATAAGATTATCTATCAATATTCCATTGCTCTCGTCA
The DNA here is from genome assembly GCA_964056695.1 of Melieria picta. Lineage (NCBI taxonomy): Eukaryota > Metazoa > Arthropoda > Insecta > Diptera > Ulidiidae > Melieria > Melieria picta. The sequence continues at coordinate 18,504,736 of OZ057400.1, forward strand.
TTAAGAGCTCATTTAAAGCAGTTAATGCTCGTTCACTCAACGCTTAGCCCACATTGGCCATGCAGACGCGATAGCGCTGCTGTCGAAAACCGCAGCCAATCGACACACTGCCACCTTGAGCTGCCCTCATGCAGCCACTGCGCTCACCAGCAGCGCAGCAGCTACGACCACATGCCGCTGTCAGCTGAGTTGCTGCTGCTGCTGCTGGTGGTGCAATTGTACCGCCGCCTCTCACTGCAAAAATCAAAAATCTCAAAAGCACTTCAGCGCACAACGACAATGGCATTTCGCAGATTGCAAAAGATTCTGCGATATCTGCCAGAAGTGGCTACACTCGACCGGAGCGGCGCTGCTGTCGCTGACGCCGCTTCAGTTAGTTGTCAGTTCATTGTTGGACGCCTGCGGCTGACGTCTGGCGCTGCCGCTGCCGTTGCCAGGCAAATCCGGCGCGCATTTTGAAATGCTGACTAAAGTATGCTTGCCAAAGCTTAACACAAAAGCAAACAATGTTTCAAACACACACACACACAGAGACTCCTACAAGCGCTTATTCGCAGAAAATGCTGCTAATGCTTTGTTGATGCTGTTTACTTAGTTTATTTAGCTACATTTCTGCCTCGTTTTTTGTTTAGCGTTTGTGTATTTTTTTATTTATAAAATTTAAATGCAAATAGTTTTCAATTAAATGGTGAAAATAGTTTTGCTTTCGTGCCAGCAACAGCAGTTGTCGTTCGACACACAAATCCATTTATTTCGTTTAGTTTAGTTAATTATTAACAGTTGTGTTAATTATAGCATGCTTTCAGGCGTATTGAAACTTGACTACAAATCAAGTTGGTAATTCTAAGCTTCAAATGAAATGTCAATGCGTTTTATTCGGCGGCACATGAACAATGACACACAACATACAAACACAAGCACACACACACTTATGGGATGCATGTGTTTGTAACTGTGCGACTAAGTAAGTGTGTGTGTAGGTTGAGTACAGTGGCGCACGCAAGGTGGGTGGGGGTTTCGGATGTTCAAACCCTTCTCAAATGTCTGCTTCTTATAAAAATATCACTGTCTGTTCTGTGCAAAATGAATTCGCCCCAACATGGAATCCTATCCACTACGCCACTGGTTGAGTAGATATTTACAGCTGACCACTACAACAGTGTGGACACACCCATCTAATTATATTGGTATGCATGTATGTGTTCAGCCTTGTCAGCATTCATTAATTTGAAGGATCTGTCTCAATTGCACTTTGTAGCGCAATGACATGGAATCTCGATAATGTTTTGACATATCGAATCACAGTACAAATGGCATTTAGCCCAAGTAAACGTTTAAGCCGACATGGCTATTATTAGATTTTGATGAATGTTTGGCACACCAAATATAAATAAATAGACGTCAACATAATTACGCCGAAAAGCAGACTTCGGAAATTGTGCTTAACCCATAATAAGATTATAATAATTGGATTTCAAGTGCCACGTCGTGAAATGTAATTAACGTCATTGTTTTGTGATATGTTGGGGTATCAAATGCGCCCTAAAGTATGCCACAATTTCAGAGTTTGCCATGATACACACAAACAATTCGCTTTTAGCATGTGGGAAAGCACTTTTTTGGCATACTTTTAGGAAGTAATAAGTTTTATTTTAGGTACCAATTTGTTATTACTGGGCTTCTGTTAGAACTATTGGTATATTATGAAAATTTTCAGACACCAATTGAAACACACACAAAATAAATTTCATTCACTAATGCACACATTCATTTCTGTCTTTATAACTGCTTTGGAAACGAAAGCCAAGGCTCTCCTTTTCACTGATGAGTCACTTTGCTTTGCTACAATTTACACACTTAACCATTCCACACGCAACAGAGCCAACTCAACATTTGAACAATATTGTTCAAGGTCACAGCTACTTAAGTCTAAAAATAACAACTTACCCTTTTAACGCTTTTGTTTACAACACATTGCAATTGTTTTTTGAAACTTTTTATGTTTCCCCCATCAATTTGTTTGTTTTTGTGTTGTCTTAAATAAGCGTCACAATTAAATAACAAGTCTTAAGTGCGTTGTTTCACTTTCGCTTTTCCACTGCCACAATGGCCCCACTCATTAAGCACTCACTTAGTTAGCAGTCGCGGCCCCCTGCCCCGGACACCCTTCACCCATCACCCACTCATGCATTTAGTCGCTGATGCGCTGTCCATGTGACACATTAATTGCGTTAATCGCCTTTTGATGGCCCAAGCGAAACCAAATAGTGTACCCCGACGCGGCCCTGTCAGTCGCTACTACCACAGCGACCAACAACAACACCAACAACAGTGAATTGTCATTTGTGCACTAATGTCAATTTAGTTCAGTGGTCGCTCAGCAGCGAAAATATTAAATGGCTTTAACTGTCCGCGACGTGAAACACAAATCGAAGGGTGAAATGTACAGCGAACGTCAATAATTGTCGGCCACACATTCGTGGGCGTACGAGTATTGTTGACAAACGACCGAGCGTCGAGTCAGCGACACGAACCAAATCCATGCAGCCGTAAGCCAAATAAAAACAGTTGACCTCTCGGCCAGCAACACCGCAACCAACAACTGGCAATCGAGCTGTGCTTGCGCGAACGAAAAAAAATACCAAAACGAACACAACTTTCAAGTTGCCACCCGAACCGCCCCACCCCACACTGACACTGTCGGCCAACTAACATAGAGAAGTGACAGGCCACAGTGAGCGTTGATGCCAAACTGTGCCACGCCTCGACGACCGACTCGACTCAAAAGCGTACAAGGCTCATGGACTACGCCACCGTTTCGCTGTATTCTCGTTTGGCAGTTTTTTGTGCTGTGCGCACTCTCGGCGCTGTTCAAATATTTGTTGTGTGCTTTTAGGCGCCCGCAAATGTGCTACGTGCACATGGTAATGATTTCATTTAGGCACGTGGCGGCCGCCGTTTCCGCCAGCCGCGCACACAATACCTCACCTTGTGCTGTCAGGTTTTCCCCATTTACATAAATTTTTTGTTCGCTTGATTTGGTTTTTCTTGATTTTGCCGCTTCAACTTCAACTTGACACTTACCTGCAAAGAGAAAACAGAAAAGAAATGTTATACAATAAATATGTATGTATTTATGTACAGCAGAGCAGTGAGCAATCAGTGGAAAATTCCAAAGCAAATACTTGGCTAATACTTGTGCATTTGTGTGTGTGTGTGTTTAAAAGAATAAGAATTATACTACCCACAATTCAACTACGAATTCACACTGAAATAGTAAATTTGGTAATATAGAAGAAGGAAGAAATTAAAATTGTCATCGTCAGGGTCACTGGCGTGAAATGTGACAAAGCTGATAATGTTCGGCTTTGTCTTTGGATTTGATGAAAACAATTTATGCGCAATGGGAGTGTGATATAAAAATTGTTTTTGCACATAGGCCAACACAAATCAGTACTGGAAAAACTTTAAGTAATAAATAAAACAAAACGTATTAAATAAATAATTCAATATCACTTGATGCCACTACTGAATGAATGCTTGGAATTTTTAAATTTGGTAGTGGTTAGTGGAATTTTACAATTGTTTGTATATTCTACAAGACATACAAATAACGTGCACTTGAAACTGTTTAAGCAGATAAAGCAATCTATATTCATATTGAAAACTGCTCAGATAACCGAATAAGTGCAAACATTAAAAATATTTAAATAAAAGTACATATACAAATATTAACAAGCATAATTGTGTTTAAGGATAAAGGTTTAAAAGGACATTTTAAATATCCATTTGTCCTTGCGCACAAAAGCAAAATTTTTTATTTTATGGAACTTTATCTTTGATATTATACATTGTGCGGAATTTTTAAATACAGTACTTTTCGCTTAAAGCGAACTTCGAGGGACTTGGCAAAATGGTTCGTTTAAAGTTCGAAAGTTCGCTTTAAAAGGGGTCCGTAATAAGCGAAAACATACAGCGCGTACTTTTGATATTGGTTCGTTTTAGGCGGAAAATCATTTTAAACGAGTTCGTTATAAACGAAAAGTACTGTACTTAGTTTTGTGAATCATTCGTGTCCTTAGAATTTCAAAGTCTTTTTAAAAACAATTCCGACGTCAGAGTGAGAAATTATGAATGAAGGTTTACTAAATTTGGCCCCTAGTTTTGCAAGTAATATCGATTTGATCGTGTGTTTTTAAATGTTTTCATTTTTGTCGCACGGTGTGGTTACACAAAAAAGGAGAAATTTAAAATTCTTGAAACAGAAGGTTTGGTTCGGTTATGTTAGGTTAGGTTGTTCCACAATGATACCAGCTTGTGGTACCACAATGGGCTGATACAATACCCCCAAATTACCGTACTGGAAACCATTAAGGTTTCGTATTAACTGGGGTTACTTCCATTATACCCCTTTTTCCTTGTCGGAACAGCTAGCAAACGCAGCACTCAGACAGGATGTCTACTCAGTGATAATAGCTCAGACAGACCCGTAGGAACCAGTGTGCCAACTAGTCTCATAGATACTTTTTAAACATACGAGGGTAATTCGAAAAGCTTATAACCTCAACATGAAGATGGCAGCAGTCATCAACAAAAAGAGTAGAATCTGTTTGTGTCTCTTTCGAAAGGTTCTAAGACTGGGAACTAAAGCTCCGAGACTAGAGATTAGGGACTAAAGACTAGAAATTAGAGATTAGAGTTTAGAGATTAGAGATTAAAAACTAGAGACTGAAGACTAGAGATTAGAAACTAGAGACTTGAGACTAGACATTAGGGACCAGAGATAAGAGACTAGGACTAGGCCTAAGACTAAGACTAAGACTAAGACTAAGACTAAGACTAAGACTAAGACTAAGACTAAGACTAAGACTAAGACTAAGACTAAGACTAAGACTAAGACTAAGACTAAGACTAAGACTAAGACTAAGACTAAGACTAAGACTAAGACTAAGACTAAGACTAAGACTAAGACTAAGACTAAGACTAAGACTAAGACTAAGACTAAGACTAAGACTAAGACTAAGACTAAGACTAAGACTAAGACTAAGACTAAGACTAAGACTAAGACTAAGACTAAGACTAAGACTAAGACTAAGACTAAGACTAAGACTAAGACTAAAACTAAGACTAAAACTAAGACTAAGACTAAGACTAAGACTAAGACTAAGACTTAGACTTAGACTTAGACTTAGACTTAGACTTAGACTAAGACTAAGACTAACACTAGACTAGACTGGAATAAACTAGTCGTTAGACGTCTCGCCTAACTAGAGACAAGAGACTAAAGACTTGAGACTAGAAATGAGAAACTATATAGTAAAGCCAAAAAGACAGAAGATTCAGGACTATAGAGACCATAAACTAGATATTATGGACTAGAGATAAGAAACTAGAGATTGGGAAGAGTAGTAAAGACTCGAAATGTGAGACTAGATACTAGAGATGAAATACTAGATTCTAGAGATTAGACATTAGGGAATATAGTCTAACGATAACAAACTAGAGATGAGAGACTATATTCAAGAGCCTAGAGATAAGGGACAAGAGACTTGGGATAAGAAACTAGAGATAAGAGACCAAATACTAGAGCACATATATGAGAGAACATCTACTAGAAATTAGAGACTAGAGATTATGGGATAGAGATAAGAAAGATTAGGGAAAAGAAACTACAAACTAGAGACTAGAGATGAGAGACTATATATTAGAGCCTAGAGATTAGGGACTAGAGATAAGAGACTAAGTACTGGAGCCTATAGATTAGGGAATAGAGAATAAAAACCGGAGACTAGAGATTAGTAAAAAGATACACAATTTTTGAAACAAGAGACTAGAAATGAGATACTAGATACTAAAGATGAAAGACTAGCTACTAGAGATTAGGGAGTAGAGTCTAGCGATTAGAGACTAGAGATGAGAGACGATATAGTAGAGGCTAGAGATTAGGGACTAGAGACTAGAGATAAAATACTAGAAACTGTAGCCTATAAATAAGGAAATAGTGACTAGATACTAGAGAGCAGATATTGGGGACTAGAGACAAGAGGCTAGAGAAGAGAGAGTAGATACCAGAAACTAAAGAATAGGGAATAGAAACAAGCTATCAGAAACTAAAGCTGAGAGACTATAAAAAAGTGTAGAACGTCTACTCCCCAAAGAATTCGACATGCCCAAGTGATGTCTTCGAGACGAGTACGCTGCCTTTCCACCCACGTTTGCAAGACTTATTTGTTCATAAAAAATATTAAAATCCCAGCATCACACTGGAATTTTAATTAAAATGTATTAATTTCCTACACAACTTTAATACGCCTCATGCAACTAGAAATGTTGCATATATCATAACACTAACAAAACTGATTTACTCACAACATTTGTATGAATGTATAAAGAATTCTTGTTAACAAGTTTTCCACACAAACCCAAACGTAATGTATTCCTGCTACTAAATGGAAAACTACATTTCGAAAACTATGTGCAAATTATACAACAATTTCCACATCGTCTGACTGGCGTCAACAACTTCCACTTCACATTTCGAACAGCACATCTAACAGGGCTTGCTGGGAGAAATGCTGCAGCGGCAACCAACCAACGAATCACACTCGTTCCATGCAAATGTGCATAAAATATAAATCGGTGGTGTGTTGATTATGGGGCAAAACATTTAGTGCTCGAGCTCGAATGCCTTTCGCCACTTTAACCCCAGTGCGGCGGCCAAAAACAGCACCGACAACGAAGCAACAGTCGACGTAATTACTTTTTCTCGGCAGCCGGCAAGCCAACAAGCGACAACTTAAATATTACTTTCTAATTAATTTCGTACAACGGCAACAGTCGGCAGGCAGCGCTCCGTGCAACACGCTCCCCGATGGCGTTGCAAAATTTATTTATCAGCACTGTTACAGCTCATATAATTCATTGCACCCCAGCATTCACACCAACGCAAATGCGAGAATGCATGCGTTTGAGTGTGTGTGTGTGTGTGTGAGTGTATGCAAGTGCACTACGCAGTGCGGTGTATTCACTTGACTCGTATTAATGCTAAAAATCCTCATCTGTCAAGCTTTTGCCGCTCGTTCCTGATTCTTGCCGCTCACTGCGCCCTTCACGTATGTGTACAACTACAACTAGATATGCTTGTGTTGGTGATGAGCGAGTGTGTGCGATTGTGTGTAATCCCAGGGGATGTAACCCCATTCGCACAGACAGGCAACATTCTGCGCACATACCAACGAGTGCAGATGCACTGAAGCAGAGCGCACCGAGTGCCAAGAGCGTTGCTGCCGGTGCTAAGCTCAGTGTAATGAAATAATGGCGAAGTGTTGCCACAGACACAGACACAGCAGCACACTTGGTCCATGCATGCGGCACACGCCAAACATACACAGACACAGATACGGACCCAGACACAGACACAGAGATACAGACCCAGACTAGTCAGCTCCAACCTAATCAAAGCCAACTTGAAGCGCGTACATATGCGGATATGTGCTCACTTCAGACATTCAACTATTCAAGTTTAAACTTTTTTACCATCGCAAAAAAAAAATAAATAAATAAATTCAAAAAAAATTTGCAAAAGTCTATTCTCGAAAAATAATTATGCTCAACTCAAGAACAAAAAAAAAAAGAAAACCACGAATCCGCTTAGCTTGCATTCTCCCCTCTCAGTCTCCCTTTTCTGACCACTTTACAAGTGCAGTTTGCCTCGTTCTGGCCGCCACTCAGCGTTCTATTTGCTTTGCTGGGATTTTTCTCTGCTATTAGAATTTGTGTGCGCTTTGTACTATTTGCACTGCTTTGTCAGTTGTTCAACTTTGCGCATTCTCACTCATCCTTCCTCACTCCGCCTTTGCGCTTTGTTCAAATCACTTCTTTCTTAACGCTTTTCAACTTTTATTTCCTAGTTTATAGCAAAAGTTTGATGTGGTTTTCCAACTTTTATTAAGATAATTGAAATAATGAGCTTTAAAGTTGCTAACAGCAATGCGACAATAAAAACAACCACCAACAATTGCAATGCAATGCGTGTTAAATGTGCCATGTGCAGCGCAATCGTAGGCAGCTCATTAGTTGAACGATGGAGAATTTCAACATGAAAACTACTCGCAAGTGCAGCTGGCGAAGACAGGAAGCAAGTATTTTCGAAGGAGTTTAAAACAGTCATGCACAATGTGACATTAGACTAGAGAAAAGCGTCTTCAATTGCAAAGTGAACGTTGAAGCATTTCATCGAGCAACAAATTTGCGGTGCTACAGTGCAGAATTTTCACACTACTTCTTTCAAATGTTGATGGCTAAAGTAAGTTTGATCTTTTGATATTTCCTTGAAATTGTTTAGTTTTTGGAAAAAGCAACATTTTCATATGTTTGCACAGGCATAAAAAAGACTTGGAAAATTACGAACGTATATTGAAAATTCCGAAAGGTTTTAAAACTACTCAACTACTGAAGGCGTAATGTTCACTGGTAGACATAAGATTCGGGCCTTTCTATGGTATGGAGCTATGCCAGAGAAATGAAATACTTGAATGGATACTTGATTCCAAATTAAATTAGAAGGTCAACATTTCTAAAAGGGTAAAAAAGCAACTAACACAATCTACTTTTGTAGAAGAGCAGTTGGAGCAACCCACACATCATTTTCTGGCCCTACACAGCAGCAGTGGATCCGATTCTCCTTTTCGGGATCGTGGTGACCACCGTTAGCACAAAAATACCTTGACAAAGTTAGGAGACTTCCTCTGTCCTCGATACTGAAGCTATCTGGTCCACTCTTACTCAGCCACTGTGCACCCTTCTAACTGGATTCTGTTGGACTTCTTACCAAACGGTTAAACGCCATCAAGAAAGTCTAAAACTAGCATGGGTCACTGTCAGATCCTTGAGTGGTATATCAAAACCACTTTAGACATGGATTATGCCGTTTTCACTCCCCTTGCGAAACACAGGTTTTTCACAGAAATCCTCAGCAGGGAGAGAACTAGCTACATGGCCAGCCATCGGTCCCCAAGGCATTAGAGATCTTCACCGAGGCTCGAAACTGGGAAACAGAGTCGGCTGGCAATCGGTCCCCAATACATTAGAGATCTTCAACTACGGTTCGAGACTGGGAAACAGGGTCGGCTGGCAATGAGCCGCCAATGCATTAGAGATCTTTAACTGGGAAACAGGGTCAGCTGGCAATCATGTATTAGAGATCTTCACGTTAGAGATCCTCGAAACGTTTGGAACTTGCTGTACCACCGTTCAGCCCTGGCCCTGAGAAAAAGATGTCATCTTGAGGCCGCTTTTCTGCTGGACCTTTCCCACCTATCAACTGCGACATTGTTTCCGTCTGGGAGAGTGTTGTCCTACCCAAATTTATTCACATACTTTCCATACAAATCAATCAATCAATAGTAAAACTAAAGCAAACAATTCTTACCACACAAAACCATTTTTCATCAGCCTGAACACCAATTAAATAAACCAAAAAGAAAGCTATTTTATCACCTCCAAATATTGACACAAACTCAAACATTTTGCATGCATTCACACCTTCCAGCAGTTAGATTCGTTTATATATGAAATCAAGCTGCAGCTGATTTTCGGCGCTGTTCGCCTTCTCTTTCTATCACTTTCTGTTGCAAGCAGCATTTTCACATTTAAAATAAATTAAATTTGCATAGCAACATTGGCAATGCTCTATTGAGCTGACAGCCAGACAGACAAACAGACAGACCGACAGCCAGCCGGCACTCGTTTCCGCATTGGCAATGTCGAAGCTGTTGCAGCTATTTCGCGTTTTTGGAAAATTGTCAGTAAAACTTTCGACAGCCGGTGTGCCGAATATGTATGTATGCAACAAACGTTGCACAATACAGCAAAACAACAACAACAAAAATAACAACAAAAACAGCAATAACAACAGCAATAAGCAAATTGGCAAAAATAAGCAGAAAAGTTGCGCTCGCAAATTGTTGGGCAACAATTTTTTCTAGTTTGTTAGATTTCATTTGTTGTTGTTAAAAATTTGGAAATTTTCTAAATATAAACGAGCTGTTTATGCTGTTGACAGTTTGCTGGAAAATGGGGAAAATTAGCGCTTTTCATGTTCGTTGTTGTTGTTGTTGTTGTTGTTGTTGTTAGTATTGTTTATTGCCGTGCAAACTATTGGTTGCTGCGACAGTAATTTTTTGTTCTTGTTATTATTTATATGTTTTGCATACTTTCTGGCGTCAACTTTTCTCATTATTATGTAATGAGAAAGTTTAATTGAGTTTTAGTTCGAGTGCAAGCGAACAAATAAATTTCGTGTTTCTGTTGCAAGGAGAAGTAATTAAAAAGTAGCGCGGAAAATATTGAGAACAAAGAGTTAACCTTTCACTCTTTTGAAGTTGAGTTGTCTGTAAATACGGTGCACTTGCATAGCATTGTTTTGGGCGTTTAGTAATATTGGAGATGCCGAAAAATTCAATTAATTATTTTTCCAATGGATGAGATTACTTAGTAATTTTTATTTTGTTTTGAGTGTCATCGGGTTGCGCTACATGGCGTAAGAAAGATAAGATTTCATACTAAGAAAACTTCTCAGACAGTTTTATGTTTGCTTGACTCAGTTTTGTTTGAGCGCTCATCAACGGCGATTGCATTAGAAAGTTAAGATTTTGTACTATGAAAACTTGTCAGACAGTTTTATGTTTGCTTGACTCAGTTTTGTTTGAGCGCTCATCAAAGATGGACACCTACGATGACATTAGAAAGATGCGATTTCATAGTAAAAAAACTTCTTGAACAGTTTTTTAGGCTTAACAGTTTTAAGATTACTTGACTAAATCAGGTTTGTGTGAGCGCTTTTTTATAGTTTGTTAGATTTCATTTGTTGTTGTTGTAGGTGCAAAAAATTGTCAAACAAAACGGTGCCTATTGGACTAGAATCGAATTATTCTAACTTTTCCAAATAAAGCCTTCAAGCAAAGCCTTTTCACCTCATGTTATACAAAACTGCTATGGTGAGATTCATTAAATTAACACATTGAATATTGCATACATTGTTGTAAATTTGCATCAAAGCCTAAGCAAATATGGGCACTGCCTTTGAATAACTTATGGTCTCTTGATTTATGGTCGAACGCTTCTCCAAACACACACTAACACACGACTAACCCATTCTCACACCGATAGAGCCATAAACTCGGTGCACATAAGAGCACATATATGCCCTGGACCACGCCCCATAACAAAATTTGGTACAATTTGCTAAAATGTCTGCAACTAACATGAGCCAAAAACAACACACACACACATTCCAATGACAAATGCGGAAAATTACACAGCTCAGTGCATTAACCGTAGTTCTGTTATGCTTTCATGCCAAATGTAATAAGCAATAAAATGAATACGAAACTATTGGAACGTGCACGGGGCGAATGTGCTGCGGATTATGAATATATTTAAATGTGAATGCGATTTGCCTGGGCGCCCGAAAGTATGCTACATTAGCAACACATATGCATAATCTATAATACATTTGCTTTATTCTATTATTTGAATCAACACACCCACGCACACACACATGCACATTCGCAGCCACACTTGTGCTCGTGTAAGTAGCTGTAGCCTACCATTAGGCGCATTGACATAAGGGCCCAACATTCGCTACCGTTGCTGCTGCTATTTATTGCACTGATTTTGCATTTCAAGCAACAATTCATATGCACAACAATTAATTTGATTGTCTTTGTTGCATTTGGCTGCGCTGCCGAAATTGCATGCAGATTAGGCTGCGTGCACGTGCACCGAACGCAAAATCACTGAGCGCATATTTGTGCAGCATAATTCAAGTGTGTTGTATGTGTGTGTGTGTCTGAATATGTTTTTGGGCAAATTCCATTTTGGTATTAACTTATTGCAAATTTTCCATTTGCTTAAAATGCCATAAAACTCAACAAAATCTGTTCACTTTTAAAGTCTCAACGTTTATGGGTTCGATGGCAAAGCGAAATTGCACGCTTCGCTAGTTGGCAGTCGAGTGAGAATTTACGCAATGCACAATTAATGGGACAATCAAAACGCCCACGTATAATGGGCGCACAATAAACGACGCCAACAAGGAAATTGCCGCCGCAACATAAATGCACACAATGCGACTTTGATTGCGCGGCCGCCAGTCGATTTTACTGAGTCGGCGCTTGTGTGTGTGTGTGAGTGTTTGTGTGTTTCACTGGGTTGCACACCGCAGGCGGCTGCCAAATAGCGAGAAATTGTTGCTGTGTGAGTACTTAATGGTTGGCTGTTGAATTGGCCAGTTGGCCGCTCATTAACATTTATTGCGGAATTTTTGATTTTCCACACGGCCAAGTTGTACGATTTAACGCCAGCCAGAGGAAGTACTCGACGCTGCTTGGGCGGTAGTTCACCTTTAGGTGTGTTATGAAAGTGAAGTTCAGCAATTAATTCATTTATTGCAGCTGTGATTCAGTAGAAATTAAGGCAGAATGTTGACTCAACATGAAACCTTAAAGAAAGGATTTATTGAGCTTCTAGTATCGTATGATAAAAAGTTGTTGATGGGCAGCTGTGAACGTGCGTTTACTTTGAGAAGGTTGGTAGAAGTGGCGTAGGAGCTGTCGAGATCGAGCCCATTCAGGCTTAAATTAGGACCATTGCTCAGTGATTCGACTCCATAGACGTATGTTTTGCTTTTTTGCAGTTTCAATTTTTCATGCTGATTGCATACTTTTAGGGATGAAAAAATAAATTTTGTCGAAAAATAGGTGTTTAGACCACTTTTCAAATTGAATTAGTTTCTGAGATCGGAAGATATCGGAGGATGTAATTACATTATCCGACAAAGAAAGAATGATTCTTCAAATAAAAAAAATCCAGGAACATACTTTCACATACTTTTTAGATATTTTCCTCTCAGTTTTGCCAATTTTCAGATTTTTAATTTAGAAAAATATTTTAAATTAAAAGTGAAGTAAAAGCTTCAGCTTTGCAAATTTTGAGAAAACATTGAAAGGGAAAATGGCCACATCATTTCTTAATCTATGTTGATAGTTTTAGCAACTTCTTGGTTACCTTGTATTTTTAAAATTTTTTTTACTCAATAGACAAAAACCCAGAAAATATGTGTTTGCATATTTTTGTGAGAAAAGTTTCAACTTTGAGCCGCTTTTGCACACACACTAGTTAATTTTTTGCACAGATTTTTTGGAGTTTTCTTAGTTGGAGTTTTACCTTTCAAATGACATCAAAATCGTTAAATTCTGAGACTAAAATTTTTTTGAATTTTGTCTATGGAACGAATCACTGTGCATTGTGGTACCAGACATATATGTAATTCTTGCCAACAAGTGTGACTTTGGACTCAATAGAAAATTTAATGCTCAACACTCTACAAGTCACCTTTCATCCTTGTCCTATGGTACATAATCTTGAATGTTGTTGGCCATCGCTGAAAGTGCTTTGAAGTCGTTCGAGGGTCAGATACTCCGCAAGATCTTAGGTCTTCTGCTTGTGGGAGATGAGCACCGTATTCGATGGAACAGCGAGCTGCATGAACTTAACAGAGACATGAACATAGTTAAGCTCACAAAAAAACGCGGTTGTGCTGGCTAGGCCATGGTACCCGTTTGTCTGAAGATGCTCCGGCAAGACGGGTCTAAGAAAAGGTACCCTCAAATTGACAGATCCGTGTTGGAAGGATCACATCTGCATCTCGCAGAACTAAGGGTTTTCAACTGGCGCCAGCAAGCACATAAAGCAGCTGGCGGACAGAAGACTGGCGCCAGTGAAGAACTTAAGTAAGTGGTATCATAGATGCAAAAAATTTGAAGGTTAATATATTGAAGTGTTTAATTAAGGTGTTCGCTTTGGAAAATATAATGTTTCGCTTTTCGATTCAGTACAACAGATTGAAAATTACTTAAAAATAAATTTAATAAAATTAATTAAAATAATTACTTGGCTTAGTTTTTCGTGCGGTTGAAGAGCCAAAAAGACGAATGGTTCGGTTCAGAACCATTTCAAAGTACTGATTTTAACACTCTACGAAAAAAAATCATTCAAATAACTCACGACTAAGTTAGCAATTGTTGTATCGCTGGTGAATAATTGTTTGGTGTATTTATTGTGTGTGTCCTTCTCAGCATTTCGCCCTACCTTCCTGCTTCATAAAGGCATTTAATGGTAAATTTTTGTATTTCCTTTTAGTTATTTTCTTTTGACATTAAAATTATATGAGATCACAAAATGTACTTCCCAAAACTGCAAATCCACTGCAACAACTTGCATTTCATTGCAACTAAGTAAACACATGCCATGCATTCTAATTTTTTTTTTGAGAAATTGCAACTTAAACGACAGTAAGATTTACTCTAAGTGGCAGTAATTAAACGGCTGAAAAATTACAGCTTCCTTTTAGCACTCAACAATCACATTGTGCCAAAAACAATTCAACATAAATATTTGAAATATTTACAACACAGCTGCCAGCGCCTGTTGGCCAGTAGCTCTTTGCCATATTTACTGGCCACATTGCCGAGCCACTTGCCGCAGCCAGCATTCAAATCTCGATTTAAGTTCTGTAAACCTCTACACGGCTCCACAAATTGTTGTTAAAGGAAAGTAGCTCAATTTCGAAAATAATTTTCTCGTTTATTATTTCATGCAACACAGATCTCATCCTCCTGTACGAGCAGATGTAAATGCGAGAATTATGCACACACACACACACACATAAATTCCAGATTTTTGCCACACCTCTGGAAGCTCTAAAAGTGCAGTAGATAACAGAAGAGTCAATGTGACGGCCTGTTCAATTCAAGTGAGACGGCGAGTGCGAGAGCGGGAGCGCCTGTTGTCTTGCTTGTTCAGCGCGAGTGGCAGCTCATTTGAATCTGACTCGACGACTCGACTCGGCTCGACTAGGCAGCGCTGCCAGAAATGTTGCCTTCATTTTTCGGGCGTGCCAACAGCCTTGAACACTTTAAATAATTAATTTTGTGCTCAGAGACACACACACACCCACACACATACATACAAACACTGAGACATGCACGTTAGGGCACCAAACTGTGCGATACAGTCAGACAGGCGAGCAGTGCAGCAAAACGAAGCTGGCACGAAGCTTCCTCCGTTTGCATTCTGATGTCTGTCCACTTGCGCGACAGTCGACAGCCGACACTGTGTATAAATTTTCTATGAGTTTTAAAAGCAAATAAATTGTTAATAGAACGTTGTAAATAACGCGAGCAGACTGTTGAAAATTTTAGCGTGGAAGTGGAAATAGAAATTAAAGCCACAAATTAGAAGAGCAGAGAACAGATGTAATCTGGTGCCAAGTAAATAAAAAAAAACAATTAAGATGAGCTGAATTATTGAGAGGATAACAATTAAGTGTTGAATGACTTACAAAAGTTTAAAAAATTGCTTCAAATTCGAAAGGGTGGGGTAGGAAAGTCGATTGGAGGGGCTGCACCAAGTCTGAGCCCACTTGGGTCATGAAGGCCCATGAAGGCGTTATTACAATCAGTCAAGCTTGAGTCTGGTCATTCATTAAACCAGTTTGAGCTTCTGAAGGACAATAAATATAGAATTTGGGTGTAAAAAACAACAGATAGAAGTGGGCTGTCCCAAGGCTGAGTTCACTTAGGCCACAGAAGCCCATTGTGATACCACAATCAGTCGAGCTTAAGTTCGCTTACTCAATGAACCAGTTTTAGCATCTTACAAAGTCTTGAAGACTGTGAATCTTCTTTCTGATTGTGAAAGAAAAATTTGCCCTGATAAGTCTTTCTTCTTCTAGATAATGTGGAACAAGTGCATAGAAGATGAAGAGCGTTTCCTTCCTGTTCTTCGTCCATACAGATTCGACTAAAGTTATTCGAAAGCAAACTCAACCTTCCTCAGAACACTTAACATAATTCTTCATTTGGTTCCTTTTTAGTAAGAAAAGTTCTTTAGAACGACGTAAGTTAAAGGTTGGCGCACAGTAAATCCTGTGTTGGCTTCAGCCCATCTTGGGTTGGTTTCTAGGATGGAGTTTGTGTGAGTACAAAGCTTATAGATTAAAAAAGGATATCGAGCGTTGCCATATTTTGAAATAACTGTTCGAGTGAAGTGAGAGATAATAGGGAAAGAAAAAAGGAAAAGGCAGCAAGAGAAGGCAACAGAGAAAAAGAGCTGAAGAAGAAAACCGATTACATGCAGATCGAAGGTAATAGAAACAATTACAAACAAAAATCAATACAAAAAGTATATAAAAAAAATTAAAAAAAGGATATGAAGGAAGGATATGATTAGTGTCCGACCGAATATTCGGTTTCGGTTTCGGTTTCGGCCCAAATAAGTGGTTTCGGTTTCGGTTTCAGTTTCGGCCAAAAAATGGCCGAATAGCCGAAACCGAAACTTTCTAGTATATTTTTTACATTTTATTGTGTAGCAGATATATAGTAAAAGGAGGAGTAATTTAGATGCCAGGAATGTAAATAAACTTATTTTTTTAGCATATAATATTAAATTATTCAATTTTGAATATTAGCGAGTAAGGTACGAAAGGGTGATTTCTTCTTGTTTACGTTTTTAAAAAATGAATAAATTGTTTTTATTAATATGTATTTATTTATTTATGCTATGTTTGTTTGTTTGTTCTTTATTTACTTAATGTAAAATTCGTTTGTTGAAAAAAAAAAATGCTTGATATGGTGATTTTTATTTTAACTAGAAAGTTTCGGTTTCGGTTTCGGCCGAATATTAAAAATAAACCGAATATTCGGTTTCGGTTTCGGTTTCGGCCCAAAAAAGTGGTTTCAGTCGGACACTAGATATGATAAATATTGATAAGGGTTAGATGCCTAAAATTATGCTAACTGTACCAAACTTTCAGCAGCGTTCATAATTTCTCACAAATTTCAAATTTCATTTATTCAAAAAATTTATATATTTTTACTTCATTTACAATACTTCATAAAGTTTCTTTTAAATACTCGTACATTTTCTCTAATCAGTCTACAATTGTGCAATTTTTCAGCTCTCAACAGAACCATAAAAATTCCCTTTGGACTGATGTAGCCCTCATTGCCGCAGTGGTTAAATTTGCTCACTTTATGCTCGAATGTGGTATTAACGAATTTATTGGCATAATAAATTGAACCATAAATCTTATTTTCAGCATAAATGTCAACAATAAAAGCAACAACAACAACAATCAGTATCACAATAACAATAAAAACATCACACACTGAACACAATACAACACAACACAACGATACCCAACGTTATTCAGCATGGAACAAAAACAACAATAAAGTCGACAGCAACTCAGGCCACAATCATTGTACGAGCGTGTGTTGTATAGGTAGGTACGAGTGTGTGTATAAGTGAGTCTTTATGTGCACATGTATACATTTATGTTTGTAGTTGTATGTGGTTGGGCGCAATCAGGTGCGTTACTTGAAGGCAATGGTAGGAAATTTTGAATTTTCTAAATGAAAAACATGCTTACGTTAAAAATGCAATACAAGCAAAAACTCTCAAATTAAATTTCTACCACATGACCTTTTCACACTATACTTCTGATGCTTCATTCATAGACAAGCCAAGACTTGAATTTATTCAAAAATATTTTTTTTCTATATTTTCAGCTTTCAGCATAATTGAGTAAACAAAACCGAAGCTGAACGTTGAACTCGTTATTTCCCCCAGAAAAATTCATTAGCATAGCAATGTGAGTCAATTTTAGTATAAAACAAATTATAAAAAAAAAACAAAAATTGTTGGCTGAATTGGCGTTTGAGTCCACTGCACTTGAATTAACAATGCAAAGCATTTCTGTGGCCTGCTGCGCCTCGCACTGCGGCCATGTCGACACGCACCTGACTGTGCGTCTCTACATAACTAGTTGCACTCGTTGTTGTTGGAGTTATTTGAGTTGGGGTATGGTGCGACTCACACTCGCACCGAATCGAATCGAATCGAGTCACAGCTGCAGCGAAACGCAACGCAACGCTGCGTGAGGCAACGCGTCGCATTGCATTGCTTCGCGCACCACATCGCGTCGCGTCACATTGCGTTGCGTTGCGTTTGTATTGAATGGAATTGAATTCAATTGCATTGAATACAATTGGATTGGATTCCGCTGAGGCTGCGGTGGCTGTCGGCATGTCGTCGACAGCGCGCGCCCGCACACACGAATGGCTGACTGCATGAATGAATGAATGAATGGCTTTATTTGTATTTGCTTTGGCTGCAGTCAAAAACTGCAGTTTTTATGTGCGTATCGCATATAAGTATTGTTGTTGTTTTTATTGTTGTCACTGCAGATTTTCCCTTTCAATTTGTGCACTTAACCACTGACATTTGTTATGCATTTTGTCAATTTGCTGCGAAACGAAAATCCATGTGATGACATTTGCCAGCTGCCATTTGCCAATTTATCACATAGCCAATGGAAAAATTTGACTTTTCAAATCGACATCAAGATTTGTTTTAGCAATTTGCATTGCTGTTTATTATTCTTCTGAAGAGTTGTCCTGTGCATTTTTTTGAACAAAGATTCATCTATAATAAACTTCGGCCCACACAGTTGTTTCTCTCTCGCTCTCTCAATCACCACAGCCGCATCACCTCAACAAAACATGCGCAAGTTTTTGTCATTTTTCGCTCTAATTGGCACTTTTGTCGTTCGTCGGTGCTATTGTCGTTGTCTGCCGCTTTCATGAAAATGAAAATATTTTTACTGCCTTCAAGGGCAGTCATCGACAGCAACAAGCCAACCAACCAGTCGCCATTCATTGCTCTGAACTCTGTGTTGCTGACAGTTTGCTGTCAAAAAACTTTATGCACACAGTGACCCGCGCCGTTTTGTTCGTCTCGCCTTGCCTCGGCTCGCCCAGCACACAAGCACTTGACACTTTTTCTTTGTGTGTGTGTGAGTGTTTAATGTTGCAAGTGTTTAACCAGCTAACGGCTGCCACTTGGCGCGCCCCCTGCCTGTGAGCAAATTGATGAGCAGCGCCAAGCAAGCAAATTGAAAGCAATAAAGCAGCAAATGCACTCAAGCATTGCATTCAGTTCGATGAAATCGCCAAGACAGTGCACTGCAGTCTGACACGAAGACTCGTGGCTAATGGCTGTCTGTGTGCGGCAGCAGTGAGGAGGTGGCAGGATGTGCAAGTGGCGGCAGACAAATTGTGCAGATAATCGTTTCAAGTGGATTTATTTAAGTTTTTATGAAAATATTGCATTGATTTTCCACAGATTTTCATACAATGCACTAAATTTTGTTCGAGTTTCTTTGATATATTTGCATAATATTTGGTTAACCCTTTGAGAATCGTCTGAAGCGATTGAACGATCTGCTATAAAATTGTGTTAGGTTCTTTTTATAAAAAAAATACAATACTCGTAGATAATTTTTGAAAAATCATAAGCAGAGACCTAAAAAAATGTTTTATTTTTTCAGGATTTATTAGTTGGAATAAAAAAATTAACTTTTGTGGAAATAAGAACGAAATTCAAAGGGTTAAGTTTACCTAAGTGTTAAGAATTGTGTATTGTATTTTATTTTGGAGATTCTGTTCATGTTCGGATTAAAAAAAACACATTTTCTTGAAGCAGCCTTACTCCAATTTATCTGCCTACCTTCTCTGCTTTACTTCTTCTAATTCCTGATTTCTTCCTCGCATCATTTCTCATTCTTAAACTCGAATGCTTATTGTCTTTCAGTGTCTGCTTATTCTTTTTAATTCTTGCATATTCCTTCCTCTTTTCTAATAATTTTTCATGTTTTTTTCATATTTGCTTCTGGTTTCTTGGTCCTAATCTTTGCATATCTTTTTCTTTTTTGATTGTCATTCAACGTCTGTTTGAAACCTCAATAAATCGTTTCTATTCAGATCTTTTTCTATCACATTTCCAGTACTGATTAATGTTTGCATTTATTTCTGTTACTTTAATCTGTTGAAATATTTACTTAGCTGAATATTAGAATTTTTCTTGGTTTTTGAATTTCTCCTCGTGCTACATGAATCCTCACGTTACATATCTATTCTCTTGCCTCTCAATTTTGAATAACTTCTCCTTCGATTCAGTCATTCATAGTTTGTTTGAAACCTCATTCCATTCCCTTCCATTCAGATCCTTTTCTATTACATTTTCAGTACCGATTTATGTTTATTAATTTAAATTTTTCGTTTTATTTAATTCTGCTACCTTCTTCTTGTTGAAACTTTTGCATGATATTTGACTATTTTAGCTTATTATAAATTTTTCTTTCTTTCTGAATTTCCTTTCATGCTACATGAATCCATTCCTGGGTGCACATGGTTCTCAAAGACGTTATATGTTTCCTTGCCCCTCAATTTTGAATAACTTCTTCTCTTTCGATTCAGTCATTCAACGTCCTCAATATTTATTTTCCTTTCAGATACTTTTCTATTATACTTTTTGTACTGATTTTTGTTTGCATTCGTTTCTGTTACCTTCGATTTGCATCTGATCAGTTTTCTTCTTCACCCCTTTTTCTCTGTTTCCTTCTATTGCTGCCTTTTCCTTTCTTCTTTCCCTGTTTTCTCTACCTTCACTCGAATAGTTACCACAAAACAGTGTTAGTGTTGTGAAGATGGTTGGGTTTACTTTCGAATAACTTTTTTCGAAGCTGTATGGACGAAGAAAAGGATCACTTGTCCTGCATTATATAAAAGAAGGAAGACTCGTCAAGGCAACTTCTTCTTCCAGTCAGGACTTTCACGATCCAACAGGCTTTGCAATGAGTTCAAATTGATTCAATTTATGAACGAATTGAAGTCTAGTAGTCTTCGTAAAGAGCTCAAACTGATTCGGCGGAGTCAAATTCGATTGTGATACAACAACAAGGCTTCATGACCTAAGTGGGCTCCGCTTTGAGGCAGCCCCTTCTATCTTCCTACCTATCTACCTTATCTGCTGCCTTTTCTTTCTTCCTTTTCCTGCTTTTTTTCTTCCATTTTTCCCTGCATCTCTTTTAACCCTCAAGTTCGAAAGTTTTTTGTCTTCCAGGTTTTTTTTCTGCTGATCCTTTTTAGGTCTTAAAAGAAAAGAGATCTGCATTTTCATGCTTTTTCCTGCTTTTCATACTTCTTTCTTTTTTTATGATAACTTTGTACTTCGTATATATTTTCATCCATTTTGTAACGAATAAACGGCGCTATGAAAAACTACAGTTTTTATTTCAACGAAAAAGAGAATCGAACTAGCTTTTTAGATCTTTCAGATTGGTTTTTGCATTGCTCATCCTTTTTATGCTTTGCATATTTTTCACTTTTTTTCATGATCTGCTTATGCTTTGCTTTGTATAAATTTTCTATAGATTCTGTTGAAAAACTATATAAATGTTTAATTTCGGTGATCAGCAGACTTAAACAAGCCATGTACAACAATTTGTTTCTCGGTCTGATTACACCGTACGACAAAAATTAAAAAAAATTTTTCACACCGGAAAAAATCCATATGTGCGTGAAACTAGAGACCAAATATGCTAATACTGCGTACTCAGTTTTTAATTTCTACATCCTTTGTCCTTTTAAAAGGACTTCAAAATTTTGAAGGGGATAAAAAATAAAAAATATAAAAAAAATATTTAACCTCGTTAGAATATGGCGATATGTATGTATATGAAATGAAAGAGGAAAGGCTCAAGAACGTAAATAATATTGATTTTTTATCTATTTGTAAAATATGGATATGAAAAAGGTCCTCTGAAAATTTTAATCCTTTATATCCCTTAAAATTTATATAGGATTTTCTTGAAAAGTAAGTACGTTAAAACCCAAAATCTCCTTGATCACGTGTCAAAATGTCATTATTCTCGCTTCATTGATTTTGTATCTTTTTATTATTTAAAATACTATACTTAAATAAATTAGAATTTTTGTACAATACTTCATTAGAATTGCAGATTCCGCCTTTTTTTAATATCTTTCGAACGAAAAGAGTATTGAAATTTTGACACCTGATCAAGGAGATTTTGAGTTTTAACATAGTTACTTTTCAAGAAAATTCTATATAAATTTTCAAGGATAAAAAGGATTAACATTTTCAAAGGACCTTTTTCATGTAATTTTTTTTACAAATAGATAAAAGATCAATTTTATTTCAATTCTTGAGCCTTTTCTCTTTCATTTGATATACATATCACCATATTCTAACGAGGCTAAGTATTTTTCATATTTTTTTATTTTTGATGCCTTTCAAAATTTTGAAGTCCTTTTAAAATGACAAAGGATGTAGAAATGAAAAACTGAGTACGCAGTATTAGTATATTTGGTCTCTAATTTCACGCACATATAGATTTTTCCCGGTGTGAAAAATGCTGTTGCACGGTGTTATCAGTGTCTGTGTTACGGAATATGATAATTTTTTTCACTTATAACGAAAGAATCCAATTCTCTTCCTCTTCAATTAACCATGAATCGTCTCATTCAGAACATTTGCAAAATAATTCATGCTGCAATGTGTTTTACTATCATTCAAAGTGATCTCAGCAAACTAATTTTACTCGATATCTCGCTATTTTTTTTCCAATCGTATAACCCATTACTCACTTGTTCTGGATCTGATTTAAACAACCAACTATTCTCTTTCTTATAGGAAACTTTTTACAAAATGATTTATGTTTCTAACTTTGTCATTTCATTTTCCAGACTGACCTAGTTAACCCATTAAAACCTGACCCCAGAAAGGCTTGTGCGATTTCCATAAAATTTTACACAATCTTATTAATTGACCTAATCAAGAAAAAAAATCAAGCAAAACATTCATATCATGTTTTTTTTTTTGTCATGTTTTTCGCAAACATTACACAAATAAACAAAATTAAACATTTGCGGAAAATAAAATGTGCCAATAAAATATCAGCTGCTTGGATTTTGACATTTTTACGCGTTGCGTTGTATGAAAATTGGCAGTGTTTAGGCCCAACGTTGCATTCGCGCAACACAAAACGTAAAGCATATTTTTTGTTTAAAAAATAAAAAAAAAAATGTTCAAAACTTATTTTTAAATAGTTTAGCATTGCAAAATGCAGCCCACTAAGGGATTTTGATAGGTTTGAAGAATAAGTATTTTTGATTGAATTTCAAAAATTCCCCAAAAAAAACCTTTGACTTTGGATAGAAAAAAACGTATGAATATTTAAATAATTTTGAAATTTGAGTATGGCAGAATCTAAAACGATCAATTCTAATCCAATTCTACCCATTTTCAAGTCTTTTGTCTTTATGAATTACTTAATATAGCGAAATTCCCAAACGTTGCGCAAACGCAACGCTCAGGGCTTAATGGGTTAAGTAATTTTTTCTGTAGGCCTCGCTATTTCTCTCTCTCACTCTCACGTTTGCTGCCTCCAAACCTTACAGCACAGCCACTCACTTCTCTTTTGATTCAACCTTAAAAGTAGCGCCAATGTGTCTCTTCTCTCCTTAGCTTTCCATCATTTTCCCACGTCTCGTTCTCCCTTCACTCCTTTTCACCTCTGTCAACCTTTAATATCCACTGAAACAATGTAGAAACTTCTTTATCACATCGTACTCGAGCTCGTTAGTAGAAGAAATTACCTCCCTACTTTGTTAAAAAATTCCGTAGTGCAAGTCGCAGCTGCAACTCATTTGCATACTTTAAATTTACACAACGCCAACGCACTTTTCTTATAGTTTTTACCTCAACACATTATTTTTCTTATTTCTTGCTTTTTTTAAAATCTGCTAAAGACTTCATTTAGGGGGCCCAACTATCTGCGATTTTTTTGTTTTTACATTTTCAACATTTTTCCAATTTCCTCTTAGCCTCTTTTTCGACACGCAACAATGCAAATGCAAACGAAATTCAGTTGCATTCTTAAAGCTGCCACACGGCAGCAGTAACAACATGAAAATAACAGCAACAAACACTTGCAGCGATTTAATTTGAAATGTCAAACCGTACATGACCCCAAGCAATGCACCGTCGGCCGAGTGGCAACGACATGTGCATGAAAACATTTAAACAACCATATTAAGTGCCAGAAGGACACACACACACACACATATGTATATATGTAAATATAAGAAGAGTAGGTGGCAGTTGTCATACATATAAATAAAACTTTGTATGTACATAAAATAATTTTTATAACATTTTTTTCTTCAAATTTATTTACTCAATTTATGGCTCGTGTACTTTGTCAGCAACTGCACGAAAACCAACCGTAACTATGTACAATAGCAATAAAATTATTTCCCTTAAAAATTATATTTATGTGTGTCGGTCTGTCTGTTGCGTTTTGTCTCAGCGCACATTTAAAATTTAAGCCGCATTGACAGCCCCAACATGCATTTGCACTCAGCGGTTTGCAGCTGCACTGGGCCACAGTTGCCACTGCACACTACTTGTTGTTGTTGTCTCATATTACATATGCTCACACACACACACACACACACACACACACACGCAAACGCTGCTACTTCCCTGTCGGACCTGAGACAACTAGTTCTCAAAATTCATTGGTCTTTCAACTGGTTTTTTGTAGTCAATTTGACAACCAGTTGTCCAAGTGACTTTCAGCGGATGCAGAAGTCAGTCAGTTCGCGTCTAATCGTTCACGTTCTGTGTGCGCGTTCAGAGGCGAGAAGAGCACATAAAAATGAGAAAAACGAAACAGAGGTGAGAGAAGCAAAAAATACTGTTAAGGCTGATCTTGCGATTGTTCTGCTACAACAACAACGTAGAAATGTTTGCATTTTTCGAACTTTCTGTTTCTATGACACGAAGTTTGCTCGATTTGCAGGTTTTGTCTTGAATGATTTCAGTCAGAATTTTGCGTGGTTGCGTGAAGCAACGAACTGCAGCAGCAGCTTAAAGATATGTATTAATATATTTATTTATTTATTTATTTATTTATGAAATTATTCTTTAATTTATTTATTTATTTATTAATTGCAGGCGAATTCCCCCGGCAGAAGTGTGTCAACAAGTCGAAATTCATCTTGGTTCATCTTTAAATGCACCAAACATTTTTTTTATTCGCGATGATTTTTTGTTTTTATTTTTAAATATTTTTAAAATAAAATTAATATTTAAAAATTTCATCGATTTATTTTCTTTTATAAAATTCAACTACTTAGACAACTAGCCCATAACAAACTAGTTTGCAAACTAGTCGCTTTGCAACTAGTTTACTTCGGAATAACCTTGGACTAGTTGCAAACTGATGCAGACGGGGACAATTGACCGTCGCCTAGGACAACGCCATGTTAAAAGGGTGAGTTTGCTCCAAGAAAACGAGTCGATTCTGAGGTCATATATGACTGTCAAGCGACCAGTTGAAAAACTAGACTTGGACCAGTCCGATTTCCCACAGGGTTTCTACATACGCAGAGCAATTTGTGGCAAGAAGAATTCAATTGGTTCCTGGCTCGGCCGTACAGTTTTGTCTTTGTGTGCCCCAAAGCCTTTGACTTATTGCTTTTTTGTATGTGTTGAGTGAGACTTTGTTTATTATATTTTTAGTGCATTGTTGTTGTTGTTGTTGTTATTATTGAAAGCTGTAAATATTTGCTTGCAAAGCCGTTGACAGCAACTGTCCGCAGGGGTTTGACTTAATCTCAATTTATGCACATTTCTCTACATATTTCAAAATGATTTACTACCAATGTGAGTAAAGTTTATGGTAAACTAATTAATTGTTATTTATTTTAAAATTTAAATATAAAGTGAAATGAAAAAATCTATTATATTTGCAAGAAGTTTAAGGCTTCATTTAGCATAGTTAGAATGCCACGATTTGGATTAAATGTGCGCCATTTTTTTGTTGATAACTTTTCGTCTTTTTAAAGGTAATTCCATTATGTTTCTTTCATAGAAACCCTCGTTGCTAAAAAACTGGTATAGTCAATTTTTTCAAGCTTCTCTTGAGGCAAAATTTTCACCAGCAAAATCATTCGTCATAGACAGAAACAGGAGCAATCACTTGGTAACAAGTACCGATTATAAGATAGATTCATAAGAACCTTCCAACCAAACTCCAGTGGCTTCCGGTAAATCACTATCGATGTGTGTGGGATAGCTTTGTCCTCTTGGAATACAATTTCTGTCCTATTGGTCAAGTTGGCCGATTTGGGTGATTGCTTACTTCAGACCATCCAATGTGTGAAAAGTGCAAGCCTAAACTAAGAGTTTGGCCATAGGAGAGCTCATAGTAGATTGTTTCCTTCAGATGGTAAAATTGTTGATAGTACAGGTCCACATTAGGAGTTTGACAGCATCTAGGGGCAGCATTTCACAGTAGATGATTCCCTGACAATCCCACCAAACACACAACCAAGCCTTCTTGACCATCAACCCTGGCCTGACCACCGTTTTCGCTGTCTCACCGAAATTCTACCACGACTGTTTTCCTTTGACGTTGTTGTAAGTGATTTACTTTTCATCAGCAGTCACCATCCGCTTCAGAAATGGGGCGATATTGTTGTAATTCAGAAGCAATTCACAGATGGTTGTTGTGGATAAATTCGTGTGGTACCCATTCATCGAGCTTCTTTTTGTATCCATCCTCATTTAAGAGGTTCCAAACGGTTTGAAATATGTGCAGCGTTTAGCTTATGGACAATCGAGAAAGTTTTTACAGTCGGACTCAACGATTTCAATGATTTTATTTACATTTCGACAACTGGCCTTCCAACGCGTAATGCATCATTGACACCAAAATTACCGAAATGGAATCAAAAAAATTACACGTAATTGGCTGTTGCAGTATTAGGATCGGTGGCGTATACACGATTTCATTTTGGGATTTTCGTATTTGGTTCTGTACGCAACTTGTTTGGCCGAATACCATTTCAAACCATATTTACTGCACAAATTTGTGTAACAAACACACATCTGAAGGGGTTTGAACGCCGAAAACGCCTCTCGCCACTGCACAGTGATTCGACTCCATACAATCGCGGGACAAAATTAGAAGGAGTGTTCCGTTCTTCATAAAATTTGGTATACTAGTTAATCATGGTCTGCTGAATTGAAATCTCCATTTTGTTTTTCTTAAACTTTTGTAGTTTGGCAATGTCTGAGACTTAAATTTGCAATTTTCGTAATTTTTGGTAGCTATAGCAACGAATTGGCTAGATTTTTCAGATTTTACATTTAATCGGTAACGTCAACATGAATAATTGCGAAGAGTAACAGAAATTGTCTTAGGACCCTTTAGTTTTGCAATAAAAACGATAATAATAGACGTATGTTTTGCTTTTTTGCAGTTTTCTCAATTTTTCATGCTGATTGCATACTTTTAGGGGTGAAAAAATAAATTTTGTCGAAAAATAGGTGTTTAGACCACTTATCAAATTGAATTATTTTCTGAGATCGGAAGATATCGGAGGATGTAATTACATTATCCGACAAAGAAAGAATGCTTCTTAAAATACAAAAAAATCCAGGAACATACTTTCACATACTTTTTAGATATTTTCCTCTAAGTTTTGCCAATTTTCAAATTTTTATTTTAGGAAAATATTTTGAATTAAAAGTGACGTAAAATCCTCAGCTTTGCAAATTTTTAGAGAACATTAAAAGCGAAAATGGTCACATCATTTCTTAATCTATATTAAAAGTTTTAGCAACTTCGTGCTAACCATGTATTTTTACAATACGCTTTCGCACAGACACTAACTAATTGTTTGCACAGATTTTTTGGGGTTTTCTTAGTTGGAGTTTTACCTTTCAAATGACATCAAAACTGTTAAATTCTGAGACTATAAATTTTTTGAATTTTGTCTATGGAACGAATCACTGTGCACTGGTTAGGATCATAAACACTACTCACATTTTCAGCTGTCTGGCTTGTTGTTGTAAAATATGGCTTATTTTATCTTTGCTATTGTCTATCTTTGATGCAGACTCAAACAAAATTAGGTCAAGCACTATAAAGCTGTCTGAGAGCTGTCATTTGTCCGTTTTTGACATGCAATCAAATAATAATAAATGAAGCAATCACAAAACTGTCTGAAAAGCTTTTTTAGTACGAAATCTCATCTTTGTAATGACATCTAGCGTAACCCGATTACATTTATACAACGCGAGATATAGATTATTAAAACCAACTAATTAAAAAGTGATGGATATATTTTTACTAAGTTGAAATTTGCCCCCTAAAAGTATGCCACATATACTTTGCACAAAAGTATACCAACTGTCTTTTGTTGTCAACACTGAAGCTTTAAATTATTTAAAGTCTACCTTTAGGCCGCTCAATACTTCTTTCAACAAAACTTTCGGCACTCCTTATATGTTAAAAGTCAAAAACACATTTCCAGAAAATAAAAATAATAAAATTAATTGCTAAAATGCCAGCTAATGGCCACAATGGTTTGGCGCAATTAACTTTAGACTCTTTACAGCAATTTAATTACTCAAGTGGCCTAAATCAATATAAACATAACAGAGAAACAATTCAGCCACATTAACCAGCATCTTTCTTACCTTAAATCACTTGTCAAGCACGCAAAAGGTATTTCAGAAATGCCATTAAAAGGAATTTGAAAAAATGCGAAATACCTTCATACACACACATACACAAAAATACATACAAACACCATCTACACACAAACACCAACGCAGCAATTTCAAAATGAATTCAGCCATTTCGCATAGCGCAACAAAGGCAACAATTGTATGTGTGTGGCTGTGTGTGCTATTGAGTCAGTATGAAACCTCAATATCCTACGCAACGCAAAGAAAGAAACACACACACACACGCACATATCCGCAGCAATAAAGCAAAATGCCCAAAATAACAAATATTGCCGGTAAAGTGAAAGCCAAAGTCTAGCAAAGAGCAGCAGCAGCAGGCGACTACAGAAATGAAGCAGAGATTCTAACGAAACGGCAACGGAAGCAAAACGAAGGACATGAGCAAGAAAAGGGGCAAACATCAAGATCTCTAAAGCCAAGATTAAAAGTGCGCCAAAGGAACAGGAAGTGGCACAAAGAGCGCGTTCACAAATAATGTTGAAAAGAGCAAAAAGAGCAGCAGGCAGTCGATGAACCAAACAGACCGGCCGATGCAGTATAGAACAGCAGATGTGTGTGGCAAACGGAAGCGGAACTGAAGGGCGGACGGAAAGCGACGCACCCGCATGCATGTGTGGTGTGTAAACTTGAAAGTGGCAGAAACTTGTGAAAATTGCCAAACACCAACAAAACGACCGAGTACCCAATATTCGAGCAGATAATGTAGCACTCACACACACACACACACACACACATCGATTGTACCATACACGCACAGCTATATAGAGGCACACATCTATACATATCTACAAATATAGATTGCAGTTGCAATTTCCTTTTGCGCACAATGAGCAAAAATGCAATTTTCGCGCTTGCATTTCTATTAGCGTTTGGCAGTTTTATGTAGAGCGGAAAACTCGATATTTCACTTTTCGTAAGCATGACAACATGCACAATCTATGTGTGTGTGTGTGTATGTTTCCATCTTATAGGGTCTTATGTTACCTGTTTTTCACTCAAAATGGAGGTAAAAATAAAAGTATTGACTATAATTTTCATTTTCACATGAAAATTTATTAAAACACTTTCAACTCAGTTTAAAAGCTTGGCAAATGGTAGCCCACACAGCCAATAAATTCAGCAAAAATATTTTCTGTTTACGCCATAAACCAGTGGCAACACGTCACACCCAGCAACAGCTCAGACGCGTGGACGCGCGTGACTTCAAACTGTGTACGTATGCTGCACATACAAAAAATTTATAAAATTTATATTGTTCCCACTTGCAAGCGACAACAACCACAACAACCATTGCTAGAACGCAAGTGGCCTGCAACTTGAAATAAGTTAAAAAATATATGAAAAACATATAAAAAGTAATAAATTAAAAAAAATTTATAAAAAAAATTTAAGCGAATAAAAAAGAATTTAGGTAAAAAAATTTTAACAATAATTGCTTCACCATATTGCATTAAAAAAATTTTAAATAAATAAAAAATTGCTTAAATAAGTTACAAAATATATGAAAAATATACAAAATAAATCATACATTTAACAAAACTTATAAAAACATCAGTTTGCAAAAACTACAACAACAACAATTACTTCACCTTATTGCATAAAAAAAATGTTCAAATAAATAAAAATTCGCTTACAGTATCAAATTAGCAGCGCACCGCATGGCCTTTGGGGGCGTATGAGTGATGTCAATTAATTGTTAGTTTTGCGACATGTGAGAAGTGCACAAAAACGTAAAGTGCACAAAATGTTAAGAAATTTCAAAGTATTGCACATATAATTCCAACTATTCTCTTGCCATTTCCATCATTTTCGTCTGCCAGTCACACATTCTTTGTTCCCCACAACTCACTGCAGTCCAGTCAACTGCAGTCAACTTCACAATAGTTCACGCTGCACTCTGTCTGGTCCTGTCGTTCAGCTGAAAAATTGCCAATTGACAATTTCTTCTTCAACTTAAACGTCATTGTGCAGCATAATCAAGAAAATCAGCGTCAACCTAAAAATGTCTTTTACGCTGCACGAAACGTTGTGTTAAATTTTAAAATTTTTCAATTTCTGGATTTTTCGTATCGCTACGCTTTCATTTTGCTGTAGTGTGCAATTTGTTAACCTTTCATAGCCATTAAAAGCACTACAACAACAACGATAACAGTCACTGCAGCAGCAGCACTCACCGCGCGAGCAGTGACAGTGGCTCACCAGAGCGAGGCAGACAAGCATACAGACAAGTTGGCAGTCAGGCAACCAAACCACGCCAGCTGCCATCATTCGCAGCGACACTCACCCACAACGACAACGTCCCAACTGACAGCAGCCGAAGCAGAAGAAAGTAGCGCAAAAATTTCACAAGCAGTGTCAAAAAACCATAGCGAGTTTCTTGACAGTGGCCGGAAGTGCCAAGGAGCCGCACAACGCTGGCACAACGTGGCGTCAATAAATGCAGGTAAATTGCTGGCTCGCCTACACCTGACAGCCCAACACTGCGCTTGTCGTTCAATACAACGTTCCGTATTATGGCTGTCGCTGTCAGGTTGGCTGGCAATGTCAGATAACTCGTTGCTGTACAGTTTTTGTTGGCCGTTTTTCTGACAGTTTTTTGGAGGTTCAAAGAAGAAATTGTGTTATGCACGCGTCTACTTTGATTTTAATGCGGTGACAGCCTTTTACGACTAGTTGTTGTTGCTTTTTATTACCTAAATCATGGCACTAGAGTGCTGGAGACACATTAAGGTCTGTCAGGATTGAGTTTTTGTGAGCAACATAGTTCAAATTGAGCCATTAACATAAGAGAGCATAACAGAATTTAGAGATGCTAGTCACACAGTGTAGCGAAAGTATGTAGCCGTTAATTTTCTTCCCAAGAAGTTTTCTTTTATTAATGCGTGAGTTGATGAAAGCGTTCACATAGTGCAGTCAATTGTGCTCGATGACACAATTCAAGTTTAGTTTTTATCCAATCGTCCGTTCTTATGAAGTAAAAAATTTCGCTCAGTAATTGAAAACCAATGTTAGTAGTTTCCATCAAAGTCGAGGGCAGTCTGCAGTGTAATCTGAGCCTCGAAAACGATGATGAGAAAAAGCTTAGCTTTGTTCTTGTCTTGCAGGTCTGAAACAAAAAGGCTGTGAGCCAATAAACTAATCCTAATGTATTTGGTAAAAACAAATAACTGGTTAGTACGCCGTCAAGAATCCCGGAATTACTTTCAGAGAACAAAAAACATTGCAAATTTTTTTATTGATTGTAGTTAGTATTAGTTTAGAGAACAAAGAGACATGTCCTTTTTTTTAATGATAGTAGTTGTGGTAGCCTTAGATTGTCTGCAGCAAAGTGAACGCACAAAGTCTGCCAGCCAATAAAGAATCAATCCTATGTACCTAATAGAAGACAAAAGAGTAATAACCGATTATAATAGCGACAAGAATTCTGCAGTTGCTTCAATGATGAGAACAAAGAAATATCGCTGATATTTTCATCGATAGCACCGTGCGACAAAAATTAAAAAAATTTTTCACACCTGAAAAAATTCATATGGGCGTGAAACTAGAGACCAAACATAGTAATACTGCGTACTCAGTTTTTTATTTCTACATCCTTTGTCCTTTTAAAGGACTTCAAAATTTTGAAGGAGATAAAAAATAAAAAAATTATAAAAAATACTTAACTTCGATATGTATATCAAATGAAAGAGGAAAGGCTCAAGAATTGAAATAAAATTGATTTTTTATCCATTTGTAAAAAAGGATATGAAAAAGGTCCTTTGAAAGTTTTAATCCTTTATATCCTTGAAAATTTACATAGATTTTTCTTGAAAAGTAAGTATGTTAAAACCCAAAATCTCCTCGATTACGTGTCAAAATTTCATTATTCTCGCTTCATTGATTTTTTATCTTTTTATTATTTAAAGTACTGATACTCAAATAAATTAGAATTTTTGTACTTCATTAGACTTGCAGTGTTCGCCTTTTTTTAATAACTTTCGAACTCATAAAGGTAGAGTAATGAAATTTTGACACCTGATCAAGGAGATTTTGGGTTCTAACATACTTACTTTTCAAGAAAATTCGTTATAAATTTTCAAGGATATAAAGGATTACAATTTTCAAAGGACCTTTTTCATATCCTTTTTTTACAAATAGATAAAAAATCTGTTTTATTCAAATTCTTGAGCCTTTCCTCTTTCATCTGATATACATATTGCACTATTCTAACTAGGTTAAGTCTTTTTTATATTGCTTAAAATTTTGTATCCCCTTCAAAATTTTGAAGTCCTTTTAATAGGACAAAGGATGTAGAAATGAAAAACTGAGTACGCAGTATTACTATATTTGGTCTCTAGTTTCACGCACATATGGATTTTTCCCTGTGTGAAAAATGCTGTCGCACGGTGTAGTACGTGTGGTATATTTAGATGGCCTGCAGTCTTCTTATGCTTGGAAACATAACATTTGCAAACACCTACTTGTAACTACCAGGACGAAACTTGCGCTCAGACACAAGCTTTTTTAGTAAAAATTTGAAGTCGTCATTTTCTTGAACCTAATGTCCTGAAAATTCCTTACATTTTTCTCCACTCAATTTCATTCTGGTTGCCTGAACTCACAGACTGACAGATTGCATGCAATTTGGCATACAAAATTTGTCAAAACAGTCTGCGTGTGGCCAACTGCTGCTACCTTTATTGTTGTTGTTGTTGCACTTATAATACACGAGCGACATGTCGCCACTTGAAATGTCGATAATTTCCGAAAACACAACAAGCCAGCATGCGGTATGCTAATCAACATTGCATACTTAAGAGTACTTACAGTGGCAGTAACTGGTTGGAAGCATGCAACATGCACACAGCGACACAGCGACACAACGACACAACGGTAACGTAACAGCAAAAGTAAACAAGCAACACACGGCGCCTATGTGTGACTATGCATAGGTAAGTAAGTGAAGTTCTGATGGCGAACGAGCGAACGAGTGCACGCAATCACGCAAGCATGCAACAACAACACACTGTTCCAACAACAACAACAGCGTAAGCGGTAATAAACAGCAATGAGCCAAACTAGCACAATGTACCGTTACGCATGTGCAATTTAGATTTGGTCCGGAAGCAGTCAGCACCGCCGAATGCCCGAATGTGTTGTTGCACAGTTCTATGCAAAATTCAAATTGCAATTGCAACATGCAACATGCGACATTTTGGGCACAAAGCAATGCAGCAGCCATAAGCCATAAGTAAGTAGTCAGCGCCATGGCCCGACTTAGGCCCAGCCGGACAAGCGAAAAAGCCACGGCGAATTGCGTGTGGGCGTGGTAGAGATTAGCAACAACAACTGCTGCACACATGCAGCAATGTTGCAAGTGATTTCGATTGATTTAGCGCCGCTTCAATTGCGCCCAACTCGATGTGCGTTGAGTCGTTAAACGTGGCATTGGGCATGTCCTGGTGCAGGCAGTTGGCCGGATGATGTGAAGAGGGTAGTAGCTAAGTGATTAAATCGCTGTGCATGCGCTGCGCAGTGGCTTTGGCAATTTCCGCCTAAGCCATTCTAAGCTAATAATGTATGCAAAATACTATGCACGATACCAATAAAAATTCATGAGTTGGCCACTCAAACACGCACACTTTGCATTTATTGCTTCATTCGATTGATTCAAATGGGCTTTTTTCAGCTGCGCCAAGCGCGCACTTTACATTTTGCTGTTGTTAGGCGTCAATTTGATTAGGTTCCATAATGTGGCTCAACTATGGTTGGCCGCTTGAAAATTGCCATAACACATCGTCACAATTCAATTTGATGTCGCTCATACGCAGCGTTGGATGACTTTTAGGCTTTTACACCGTAATACAATACGCGACTATGGCTAAATGTTTTCATTTAGGAGCAACTTTAGTAATGACAACTTCAATGATGCACTTACATAATTCAATAATAATCACTTTTGAATTAAGTAAAGTGCAGCAATATTTGAATATTGTGGACAAAATTATGTAGCACAATGTGAATATTAAATTTGATGACATATAATGAATAGGTTCTGATGTATTTAGGTAGGTTGTGATGTAGTATTTCATTTGGACTTTGATTAAGTCAAAACTGGCACTTCAGAATATTTTCCTCAACAGATGCCACAAGCTTCGAGCTTAGGTTAGCTTTAAATCATTGGTAGAGGTATAAAGGTAAATCATTGCTCCCCTCGATGTACTTTTGGCATGAAAATCAATCAAGTTTTGCTGAAAATATGACACAAGATTCCAGCTTAATTGCTTTTAAGTCATTGGTTAGTCTCAGTATAATTCTAGGATGTACATTAATCACTTAAAAAAATTATAGCCAACTATTCAAAATAAGTATCTGTACATATTACTTAAATCAAGACTTAACCCTCTACTGCCCCATAATATTAGGAGACATGTGATGCTTACAGCCGTGCAACATTAAAGAAATGACAACTTAATTTATCTAAAACATGCCCTAAAAATTTCATTAAAAAAAATTAATATTTATGTGGACTTTTCTAGGTTTTTGTGGACCGTGCCTTAAGGCCGTATGGGGCAGTAGAGGGTTAAGCTTGAAGGCTTGAAAGACTGGTGAAAGAAGAAAGAAAGGTGTAACTCTAGTAAAACAAATTTGAGAATTTAACTTCAAAGACTTTTAGAATGAAGGTTTGAAGGAATTTGTAAAAGGTGTAATAAAAACGTTAAAAGACTTTGTTCAATCGTGTTCCGATAGATTGCGTTAGAAAGATGAGATTTCGTATTAACAAAACATTTCAGACAGTCTTGTGATTGCTTGACTCAGTTTTGTTTGAGCAAGTGTCAAAAATGGACACCAGCAAAGCGAAAATTCGTCATGTTTTAAAGTTTTTTTTTGATAAAGACGAAATCGCATACCAAAGATCTGAATAGTGTTTTTAGTCCTGAAATCCGTAACACCCAATTACGCTCAACCTTGGTTTCGTCAATTCCGTTTTGAATTAGAAGACCAATTGTCCAAAATGTCAACAAAATCATGAAATACTCGACTAAACTCTTAACTCGGATAGTTCGAACCTGGCATTACCATCCATCTATTTCTGACCATGGAGAATGTTTTTCTGGTGAAAAATTTGCCTCAAGCGAAGCTTGTAACAATCTACTGTCATAGTTTTATGCCATTAGGGACGACAATTTCTATGAGAGAATCAGAGTTACCTACGAAATGACTTATCGAGACAATAAGTTATCGATCGGCACCCATCTGACCTAAATCGCATCATTCCAACTGTGAATGAAGCCTGTAATTTAATGCAAAAATAATAGATTTCTTTTACTACAATTTACCTTTAATTAAATATTTTAAAATTTACTAGCACTTCAAATTTTAAAAACCAAAATTCATTATTCAAACTATGAACAATAGTAGCCAGAAATTATTAGATAATTTATTCATTATTTAGTTTTTAGTTTTCGAAAACATTTAAGCCTTCAAAACTTATTTGTTTCCTTAATCCAAAACACAAAAAAACAAGAAACTCAATCAAACATGTTTGAGTTTTTAATAAATAACAGTTAACCAAAATGTTAAACTTTGTTTGCTGTCAAAGGCTGAAAAGGTTACCTCAGACCTTAAACCACAAACAAACAAATGGCAGCAATGTCTGAGTTGCTGTTGCTGCAATGGCGTCAACGACGGCAGCAATCAGCCTTGGCGGTGAATCACCAAGGGCGGCAAAAACGATTCATTTTGGAATTTCTACTTTTATTTAACACGCATCACCAAAGCCACAACAAGCGACAGCAAACGAGAAATCAGCACAGCGCGCACTTTCAAGCGATTCCTTGTGTTGCTGTGATGCGTTATAACTTTTTGTGATACTCTACAATCAAGTGGCTGGAAGCGTACCAACAACAACAAAATTATTGTTCATTTCAATGACAAAATGAAAACTTTTCAATAGAGTTGTCATATGACTCTTATTTTCAAAATAAAACAATTTTAATTGTACGTTTAAAGAAAACAAATGCTAACAAATTGCTTTGCTGCTGTCAGTTCCTAATTTCGTTGTAGTTTCGACAATTTTAAATGAATTTGTTTACCGATAACAGCACGACACAGGGTTGCATGGTGAATCCAACATAATTTATGATCAATTTAGCGCTAATTGCAATTAGCTGAATTGAAATTTTTTGTATGACAAATTGAGTTCAATTTAGAGTTTAATTGAGCATAAATTGAGAAAATGTCTTAATTGTGCAATTTAGCTGGCTGTCTAAATAAGGTATACAATTTTTTAAAAGTTGACTTTTTTCCAATAAATCAATTCTTAGTACACATCTCTAACTACCAATCTAACTAAAATTGTTTTCTTTTTATTATCTTCTTTAACTGGAAAAATACTGTATGTCTGATTTATTGTCAATTGCGTTGCTTCTGCAGGATCAGTACAGTTTTTTGCCTCTCCTGAAAATATGAGATTTTTTAGTTGTGACTAGGCTTCCCAACTATTAAAACGGTTTAGGGAGGACAAAATTTGGCTTGAGGAGGACTTTATATGGGAACTACTTTGTTTCAGGAGGACATCACATTCCTTCAATATTTCACCATGTTTGTAGAAAATACAAGTGTAAAAAGAGAAAACCTAAAAGCACATGTAAATTTTAACTATTTAACCACTTTAAAAAGAAAACAAAACGCATAAAAGACATCAAAACTGTAATCAACAATATCAAACAATATTTTCAATATCAACATGCATTTGCATTGGTATTATCAGCACTCAGGCACACAACATTTTTTATTTTTAAGTCAAATTTTTCCAATGCGGCCTTAATCATGCTGAACATTCCAGCAGCTGACTCATCCGGATTTTCAACGAAGTCTATAATTTTATTTTGAATGCCCAAAGCAGCGTCGAAATATTGGACACAAATTGGAAAATTTTCCTCATTAATTAAGTTGCCACACTTGAATAAAAAAAATGAAAAAAAATTGAAATTTAATTTGAGCTTGAGGAGGACTTTTTGGCCTTTGAGGAGGACGGAGGACATTTTGTGTTCAAGGAGGACTGTCCTGTCCTCAAAGGAGGACGGTTGGGAAGCCTACTTGTGACTCTTTTGTATTTAGTGCATACATATGGATTACTTTTCTAATAAAATTCAACTTTTGGCTTATTTTATGTGGGAAAACTTTTAGTAGTAATGCAAGAGAGACACGACTCAGTTGTGGAGCACAAATGTGTCGTTCAAGACGAGCTGAAATCGCTCTCACTTGGTTCACATCTTTGTTTTTCTGCATATTGACATTTACTTGCCACTGGGCGCACAGCAAACAAGTAACTGATGAACAGCACAACGACAGCAGAGCACCAACAAAAAATCGCTATGCGAGTAGTAAATGTTAAGCCAAAAGGTAAAAAGGACACCAACGAGCAAACAACTGATGGCAGCGCCTGCATAAAGCTGTCATGTCGCGCCCGGCGCCAACGAACGTTTTGTTTATTTGCACTGCACTGTGTGACTTCGGGGGGGCCGAGAGCGCACTTTGGCGGCGGCTGTGCGCTTAACTGCACACAATGCACGACCGTCAAAGCGAGCCGAGCATGCGGCGTGTTGACGGGCTCGTTAGTAGACTTTTTAGCAGCCAATCAACTCTGATGCACTTTTATTAATTTTCATATTTTTCAGTTTCGATTTTTTTATTTTTGTTTTTGTTTTGATATTGGCATATAAAAAAAAATTGTAAATTTGCATCAATTATTATGTTTTTTGCTGTTCGAAAGCCAAAATGGCCACTCAACAAGACCAGTCAACCATCCATCCATCCATCCATCCATTCAGCAGACGCGTTTGTTTGTAGAGTTTTTGCAAGTACTTTGCAAACTCACACACACACACACACACACTCATCCAATCATATCTACACACACACACATACACATATATCGAATCCTTTACAAAAGCGCAGCGCTCGTTCGCTTCACTTTGTCTGCTCCAAAAATTGCCGCGATAACAAGACAACAACAACATCAATGGCGTTGCACTGAAAATGCGCGCGCCAATGTAAAACTAAAAAAAAAGTGTTTAAAATTTAATTAAAAAATTGTTCCCCAATTGCAATTTTGTTGTTGCTACTGCTGCTGGCGCTGTTCATTATTATTTTTTATTGTTGTTGTTGTCATCGTGCAACTTCTTTTGTTTGTGCATTTTATTAATAACCACAGCGGCGGCTGTTGCTGCTGCTGTCGTCGCCAACAACCGCCAACCGGCAACCGCCACCCGCCCAGCCATTAAACACAAATTAATGCAATTAAAAATCGCTGACATTTTCGCTGTCATGCCATAAAATTGAATATTAATTAAAAAGTGCAACGACGCAACGACGATTTCTAATTTGATTCAGTCGCTTCCGTTGTGCGCCGCAACGGTTTTACAATATTCAAATTAGGTCAGCATAAGTGGGCGTGTCCATTTCATTGATTGCTAATGTAATTTTTGCATAATTTATGCATGTCGTGTGGGCGAAAAGTGATTGATAAATATTTAGCTCGAGTTGTTCGAGTGATTTGAGATAAATTGAGTTGTTGTTGTTGTTGTGGCTCTTGTTTAAAATTAGACTCAATTATGAGTTATTCATTATTTATGTTCAAGCGAACTAATTGATTGGATGGCAAGTTTTTTGGCGGAATGAGAATAATTACAGG
Source organism: Melieria picta (assembly GCA_964056695.1). NCBI lineage: Eukaryota > Metazoa > Arthropoda > Insecta > Diptera > Ulidiidae > Melieria > Melieria picta. The sequence goes on from OZ057400.1 coordinate 18,543,944, forward strand.
CAAAATAGAACATTTATAAATAATACAAAATTGAAAAAGCGAAGCAATTATAATTGAAATGTGTATGCAAAACAAAGTTACTCATAACTATGGTTTGTGAGGTGTTAAGATTGAATGAATAATATGTAGAGGAGTTAGTAGCTTATAAACTATATTAAACGAGATGCTTCGAATCATTGAATAATCTTTATGCGTTTGTATGTGTGTGTGTGTTCTTTTTTTAGAACTGCGGCAGCCATGGCCCCCTTGGGACCAGAGCCCTTCTTTGGTCTGCACAAAAGCGTCACAGCAGAGTCACTAAGACTTGAGGAGAGAACCAGAAATTCAAAAAACTGATCTAGCGCCTCGGGTCTTAGGTAGTTGAAAATATTTGTTAAAGGTTATAACCCCAAATGGAATGAAGAATGCCTCAAATTAAGAAAGAACCAGCTTAGACAAGTCACTGGTCTTCTTACTGGGCACTGTAGACTGAGTAAACCATAGACTGAGTGGTCATAGACTCTGCGGAACAGCAGATGAGACTCCTGAACACATTACTTATGGATTACTTAGGATGTGCTACCTGGGCCAGTTCTGGCTTGCAGAAGAGAACATCAAACTAGAGTCCGACCGATACAAAATTTGTAGGCCGATGCCGATTAATCGGCCGGAAGGGCGAGTTTGGCCGATGCCGATTAATCGGCCGAAAGGGCGAAAATCGGCCGATACCGATGCCGATGCCGATACCGATACCGATGCCAATTACATAGAAAAAATAACACGAATGAATTCAATCAAACCCACAGTCTATTTTATAAAATAACAAAAGGAACTATTACATATTGTTTGTAATATTCATCACAAAATATCAAAACAACGAGAAAAGAAATAATTAAAAACTAAATAACAACGGGAATAATTAAAAACTAAATAAAATAACAAGAGAATTCAGAATTCTAATACATTAACATGTATTAAAAAAATAATATATCACATTTATCCACTGAGAGAGAAATAAAAATAGTGACGTAAATATTGCATACAAATTCAATTTTTTATTCAACTTAAAATTACGATTTTTATATTAAAATTTGTACTCTCAAATTGCGACCCGTTGTACAGATGCAGTGAGAAGAAGTCAGAAAACAAATTTGGAAAAAATAAAAGGCCTGTTAAAAAAATGCTTTCAATTAAAAAATAAGGATAAGATTGAAAAATTAAATGCCCCTTCTTCTGATATCCTGATAGATGAGACGAAATGCATAGACATTTCGAGAAAATCTGTGTTTTTAAGAACACCTAGTTTAAAAAAAAAACATTTCTAGGAAACATTTATATTAAACAGTATCTAAAAATACATTACTGAAAAGGGACCCGTTGGTACAAAAAATGAAAACAAAAAATGAAAGCAGAAAAATAGGCCGATGATGTCATCGACCAAAAACGGCTGATGTGGCATCGGCCAAAAAAAGGACGATGCCGATGCCGATTCTTTTTTTTTTGGCCGATGCCGATACTAGCCGATGCCGATACCAATTTTATTGGCCGATACTAGCCGATGCCGATTAATCGGTCGGACTCTACATCAAACACCTAAACCCCCGTGAGTTACTGAAAGATTCATTAGGTCGGTGGGTCTAAAGAATGTTCTCTAACAACTTGCAGGGGGCAGAAGTGATCTCAAACAAACCCCATCTATTCTATGTGTGTGTTTGTTGACTGTGTAAAGAAATTCAATAATTTTTAATGGCATTTAAATCAACAACTTTAATACAAATTCAGTCAGCAAGTCAGCGTCCTCAATTGATTCACAATTTCGATTTATTTATCTATTTTTTGCCACAACTTCCACCACTGCAGTGGCTCACTTACAGGCTGGTTGTGCACATAGACATTCTCGCTCTCTCGTTTTCTCTCTCTTTCTCCATCTGTCTCTCTCTTTCTCTCTCTCTCTCTCTCTCTTATCAGGCCAATCAAAAATATAATAATCGACCCTGTCGCAGTGCATGGCGGTTCCTCCACACACCCAATTCACCCACACATAGAACAGTCATGCAACTCGTGTTATTGTGTTGCTGTAGTTGTTGTTGCTGCTCGCTGCTGAGCGCACAGCAATTAATAAAGCTATAAATGGATTTTCAGCGGATGTACGTCCATCAAGGCAGTGACGCTGGTGGGTCGCGTCGAGTGGAAGCGGCAGCTTCAACCAAAGTTGATATGCCAGTTGGTGTTTGTGTTAGTGTGGCACTTCTGGCCGACTCAAAGCCTTTTCACGTTACAGGCTTAAAGTTTTGCTATTTGCTATTTTTAGCTCGACGTGTTGAAAGTTGAAACAAATGCAACGGCAACAACAACAACAACAACAACTAAAACAAACAATGCTGCTGGCTCATATTTAACTGTTAGAATACAAAACATATATAAGCACTGCTGACGATTCTGTTTGGTTGTATGTTGTTGTTGCAGTTGCAAATGGTTGCAAGAGAGATAAAATAAATATTAGCAGTCAGTGGAAAAAGCAAGGCACACAGAGTCGATGTAATAAATGAGAGACACAAATCTCAAAACGATGCAGCAAACAATCAGTTGAATGAATGTTAGTGGAACACATAGAATAGTGAATGCGGTAGATGGAGAATTGATGGCAGTCAAGGTTAGAGATAGAGAGGCAACTGATGTATGCAAGGATACATGGATGAATGAATGGACAAGCAAAAGGACTAGTGTAGGAAAATGTGAATAGACCTGGAGTTGAGGTGTTCAACAGCTCAATAATCCAATTCGAGTAGAAGTGCATAAGTGACTCAATAATCAAGCATATCAATAAAAATTCATAAGCAGTAGACATGATTTAGTACGGAAATTTTCTATTACAATACTCTAAAACCTCTCATTTTAAGAGTTTTGAAAAAAAAATTCATAAACCTTGAAATAAAGTTCATGAAGTATTACTGAAGAATGTATTACTGAAGAATGTATGCATAAATGTAGGTGTTTGAGGGTACTTAATCTCAAACAGCATAAAAAAATCAAAGTCGAATAGAAGTATTTTTCTATTACGTTACTCCCAAATCTCTAATTTTAGGAGGTTGGATGAAAAAATGCATGAATCCAAAAATTGTAAGGCCTAGAGTTGCAACAAATCACATTGCATTGAGACCAAAGTTTACAAAAGTGCCAGAAAATTCAACAAATTGCTTCACAGCTGCTTAGCAGTTACTCTTAGAAGGTTAAAGTCTATGAATGACCCCGCTAATTTTATTTTCTGAACATTTCTTCCAAACATACTAACCCCCTATCCTCAACCCTTAAGGTGGCTGCCATACAAAATAATTTTTTTTTTTATAAAATAGACTCTCACTGCTCCCAACATGTCTCCAACATGCCTCCATACATGTCTAATGTAAGATTAACTCCCATTTATTTTGCCTTCCAAATGTTTCTTCAAAACATGCCTACTCTCTATCTTCAATTCTTACGGCGGCTGCCATACAAAACTGGCAAGTTTCTATGAAATTAGCGCAATTTTAAATGTAGATGTAAAGTAAGTGATGAAAAATTGTATCTTGGAACTATTGAACCACTGTATGACATTGGGCAACATTATTCAGTGCAAAAAATAAAAAATTAATAAAGGTTCAAAAATACGCTACCAGAGGGCGTCTCTCATATAAACTAAGTTGTGAGGCTATCAACTTTTGGGTCTTTAGAAAGCAAACATCAGATTGTTTTGTCGAAACCCCATTTAACTTTTCATTTTAAATGTTATTGTAATCCAAAATCAGAGGTGCCAGAGTGTTGAGAAGCCATTATTAGGAATCCCCAAACAAATATAAACCATGTCTAATAAGCAGCTAACCCAACTAAAACAGCAGCTAACAACAACAAATAATGTCCAATAAGTAGTTTGACCTCAAATCAAAGTCAAATATCGCATGAATGCATAGAACAACAAATGAATTCAATCCCAACCAATTACTGCAATCTGATTAATGAAGAGAAAGATGGCTATGTAGATATTTGGTAAGATGTATTTATAAGCTAGCGAATAGTTAGGGAAAGCAGCAAATGAAAAATGGATGGACGAGATATAATGTATGTAAGTTGTAACAAATAACAAGAGAGACATGTCAAACAAATTGAAGACACGTGCAGTCTATGCGCTTTGCCGCACATAGAATCATGGCTGAAGAAAGAGAATTCAAACGAACTCTTGCAAGAAGGAGAATTCAAAGAAACTTTTAGAAGATGATTCAGTAAAAGTAAGCGACGAATGAGAAGCGTGAAGCAAAACGTTAACATATCGCACACTAAATGTAAAAAAAATCACACTGCAAAAATCACAAATTCTCAGGACACGAGCAATCTATGCGCTTTGCCGCACATGTATGAGTTAGATGGAATCATGCCTGAAGAAAGTGAATTCATACAAACTCTTGGAAAAAGGAGAATTCAAACTCTTGGAAGTTGATTTAGTAAAAGTAAGTGATAACACAGTGCAACAAATTTCGACTTTTGGTCGGCTTTTCTGGGTTTGACATCAGTTCTAGGGTAATTAGGGAGCGCTGATTTCGAATCCGCAAACCGTTTTTAAAACTTAGTTTCCGTTTTCGCAAAAAATGGGCGTGTCACTTTTTCGGATTTTCCCTGACTTTTTCACGTTTCGGATTGTAATTTCTAAACCAATAAACCGGTTGACATGATTTTCTCTTTGTGGCATTTACAACACCGCACGGCTTCTTTTCCAATGTAATTTATTTGTACAAGTTTTAAAAATCCGCGGCAATTGGACCTCAAAGTCGGAAAATATGGAATTTCATGGCGTTTTATTTAATGTTGAAAAACATGCAAATTTTTCGTAAATCAATTATCGAATTATGTATAACACGAAAGTGGAAACATCAAGTAATACAACACAGCCAAATTAATTGGTGCGATTCCCATTTTCATCGAAATACAGTATAATCTCGATAATCCGGACAATTAAAAACCAAACACTGGTGTCCGGATTACAGAGTCTACAATAGAAATTGAGTGTCCGGATTACCACGTTGTCCGTATTAGCGAGTGTCCGAATTATCGAGATTATACTGTAATAGCAAAAATGTACCATAGTCATTTTTATAATTTTTCATACTTTTTCCTTAAAAAATTAAGGGCCTCAAAATATGCTCTTTTCTATGTTTCATTTACAGTCTGGAATACAAGCAACAAACAAAAAATTTTGAATTGCTCAAAACAAAACAAAACAAAACAAAACAAAATTAAAAACTGCAAAACTGTCAAACCCAGAAAAGCCATTTTGCTGTTGATCAGTGTAATTAAGAAGTGAGAAGAAAAACACTAAATGCAAAAGAGACACAACTCAAAAATAAAAAATTGTCAGAAGACGCAAACAACTTTTGATTCTGTAAAAGCAACGCAATTACCATTAAAACAGATATACAATATTTATGAGAATGCAATTTCTGAAGAAGTTAACTGTGAATTAGAGATCAGATGTGTTTGGATATTTGTACTTGTGAATTGATTTATGGAAAAAAGTAGATTTTGCAAAACTTCTAGTTGTGACTCTTTTATATTTTTGGTAAGTAATATAGTTCAGACAAAGTATGGAAAGAATTTCAAAGGAAACCAATAATTAGCCGAAGTAGTATATGAACAACAAGATGAGTGGCTTTAGAGATAAAGGACCAAGAGACGAATTGCTAAAAAACAAGATATAGGGATGAATGGATAAAAGACCTCAAAGCACTTTTGTGCGTACAGCTTATACGGAAACGATGCTTTTGTACTGAAAAAAATATTGTGACGATAATGCTGGCACTCATTGTGCAATTGCGAGGTAATACTGGGATATTTGAGAACGATTTGCGCTCCGAGCATGGCATACTTTTAGGCGCATGGTATTTTTGATGCAACAATCACAGAGAAGACTTGCGGCGATACTGGGATGTCCTGGGAAGGCAACCCCAGCTCCAGAGAAGAATTTGGTTTTGACAAGCAAAGATGCAACATGGAATATAAAGTGACTAGTAAAATAGTGAGATGAAAAATTGTAAACAAAGTGACTGCTAGTTTTGAACGGCGTTAAAGAATTTTAGTGTGTTTTATTTTTGAGCATAATTCAGTAAATCATTTACGCTTGCGTTGAGGCAGCAGAACTATTTTTCGTGACAATATTTTTAAACGAGACATACAACCGATGCAAATGAACAATGAATGTATTCAAAAATTGGTTTTGATGTACGAATGAAAGGCAATGAAAGATATGGCAATAGCGACGTATGGAATATATAGTAGAAACTAACAATTGTGTAATCAACTCTTTCGATATTTCGACATTTTATTGCTCTGTATGCTTCCAGAAATAAAATCTTTTGGTGAAAAGTCTTACGTCTTTCGATATACCAACGTATTTCTGCTCTCTATGCTTCCAGGAATAACTTTTTTTGGTGACATGATGGCGAAATATTTTGGAATAATCATACTGTGTGATTCGCAGTTGCTTGTTTACAAAATTATATGCTTTCTGCTCTGCCTTTGATGCAAGCAAACCCCCACCACATTTAATATAAATTATGTAGTACAAGTGTCTGTGTAATCTGCAGCCATTGTGTAATATTCCAACGCCTTCGACTGCGCTCTGCTCTGCCTTCTAGTTGTATCTTCACTACACTCCAATTGGGACAGACCAGCTTCTCTTTCAGCGCATCCTTCCTCGCTGGCGCACAGTGTGACAAATGAGAATAAGCAGCTGACTTTAGCGTCGAGCAAGGCAACAAATTTATTTGTCAGACAGCGAGCGGCGCTAGTTAGCGGTGCGCTTGTGTCCTGGTTCGGCGCTGTCCTGGACGCTAATGACAAATCGCTTTAGAATTTTGATTAAGCGCCGAAATGGACAACGACAGCAGCCCGAACGGAGACATCAGCAGCAACCATAGTGGCGGCGAGATTGCGGACCGAACATGCGCCTCGTGCTTGACATAATTTTTGGCAACAACGCCAACGCCAACGCGCTGCTGACCTCATCAATTTTTTACAATGCACAATTTTTTGCGCGTTTTTTTTTTTTTTTGGTTTTGCTTTTGTTGCGACTGTCCTCACGGCTTTGGTGCTTTTGGTTTTTTGTTATTATTAGTTTTTTGTTTTTTGCGCGAAAAGTTAATTGTTTGATGCGGCTGGCCGAGTTGGCAGCCGGACGCGTTGTCTGTTCATTGCGGCCGCATTTCCGCTGGCTGCCAGTGGTGTCGCAAGATTAATGACCAGTAATTAAGCGTTTAAGTTGTGCGCCACCGCATGGCCCTTAACATGAAAATGAATTGATTTATGTGCAGTGAGGCGATGTTGTATTTTATTTGTGGCGTTCCTTGCTGCCGGTTTGGGCCACTTTGTCGCGCTGGCATATTGCAGTGTTTGTGCTCATTAGCCAATTGGCAATTAGAGTTGCATGTTGCGGTCGCAACTTATACACTTTCACATGTCGACTTTATGCTGGCACCACATTTGCTTTCCCTTTCAGACGTGAACTGCTGCTGACCGCCGACAACGTCAGTGCGATTGCAGTTGCAGCGGCGGTCTGTGGCATGTGTGGCATTTTTATGGTCTTTCATATATTTTCAACGCTTTCAAAGTTTACGGTCATACGTTTGCAGCGTTTTTGCCGCAACTCTTACTGACTCCAATGCTATTCGCTGAATGCGCTCAGCCACCAGAGCAGACTTTGCATTCATCAAAAATGAAAATAATGAAATATGCAAAACAAAAATCACCACAACGAAAAAAAATATACGTTCTTGTATGAAAATTCAAACACAACTAAGGTAAAAGAATGAAAACCTCAGCGCCAGATTTCTGGCTGGTTGGTTGTAAAACTGTTTGCCAGCTGGCTGTACGAAATGGGTATAAGCAAAAAAAAAACCAATTTATTTGGCATCAGCAACAACACCACAACAATGCCAACAACAATAACAAACACAACAACAAATCATCATAACAACAACAAAAATTCCTTAATCTTGACAATGTTGCACAGCTTACTGCGGCCGGTAGAGTTTGTAGTTAGTTTACTGTGTGTTATTTGTTGTTGTTGTTGTTGTAACAGCTGTTTTTGCTGCCCCTGCCTGATGTTGCCGCCATGGCTGTACACTTTTCGCGCACAAGGATATTTTATACGAGTTTATTCTATCGTTCTATGCGCTGCACTGTGGTGTCAGGACATGTTGGCTTTTGTATGGAGTCTGTAATGCGCCGCAAAACAAGTTTCCAATATGAAAAATTGCGCTGAATATGCAAGTTGTTATTTATGAAAAAATTTTATAAATATATTTTTATATTTGGATATTTGAGCAAAAGCCTTATGATGGCAAGATTGGTGCGTTAAGGAGTCACACAAGAAGCAACACTGCCTTTTTGCCTCTCCGAGGCCAACTTTCTGCAGCCACTTAGGTCAAATGACTTCTATTGCTTTTCTACATGAACGAATGAAATATACTTTTATAGGTTTAAGTCAATTGGGAGCAACATGTTGGCAGCTCTTTATAGCCAACTAGTTTTTGTTCCCACTAATTAATAAATTTATTTTCAATTTGTTGAGTGTAAAACTTCGTTCAAGACCAGCTGAAATGATTCTACTAATGTTGAATGTCAATTAGTGTCCGACCGAATATTCGGTTTCGGTTTCGGCCCAAATAAGTGGTTTCGGTTTCAGTTTCGGCCAAAAAATGGCCGAATAGCCGAAACCGAAACTTTCTAGAATATTTTTTACATTTTATTGTGTAGCAGATATATAGTGAAAGGAGGAGTAATTTAGATGCCAGCAATGTAAATAAACTTCTTTTTTTTAGCATATAATATTAAATTATTTAATTTTGAATAGTAGCGAGTAAGGTACGAAAGGTTAATTTTTTCATGTTTAAGTTTTTAAAAAATTAATAAATTGTTTTTATTAATAAGTATTTATTTATTTATGCTATGTTTGTTTGTTTGTTCTTTATTTACTTAATGTAAAATTCGTTTGTTGAAAAAAGTGCTTGATATGGTGATTTTTATTTCAACTAGAAAGTTTCGGTTTCGGCCGAATATTAAAAAAAACCGAATATTCGGTTTCGGCCCAAAAAGTGGTTTCGGTCGGACACTAATGTCAATGTATATATATGAACAATTATTATGTTGCCACTAAGTGAAAAATTTATTCTAAAGTTGTAGAAATAAGATTATCAAAGAGTATTTTAAAGTCATTCAAGACCAGCTAAAATGCTGCCAATTGATTTTTAGTTACTATTTTCTTTTAGTTTTTCATTTATTTATTTATTTTTTTCTTGTTGCCTTCGCTTAGTATTAACCGTTTCACTTAGTGACAGCAAATTGTCTGCTTACTTGCTGCGTGAACTCGTTTGCACAATTTTAGTTAAACGTTAAGCGCCCAGCCAGAGCGCCAGCTGTCTGCTGGGAACTATGTCAGCCAGCAGCAAAGCAAAAGAGAAAGAAAGGGCGCGAGCTGGCTGGCTGCTTGCTTGCATTTGACTGGCTGTCTGTTTGTTTAAGATTTACACGCATTTATGCAGTTGAGACTGGATTATGTCATTCGGTTGCATGAACTGTTTTATGAACTCAGTTGCCTCACTCAGGTAACGCGGAAATTTACAAGCTTGAAAAAAATAAAATCTCTATTTTGCTTTATAATAGTTTTAGTCAAAGTTTATGCACTCAAAGCCATTTGAAATGTGTTGAAAAGCGCATATTTGTCTAAAACTTTGTAGAGAGGATTGAAAAAATTACATGCAATTGCGTTGTACTGGCAGAACAAACAGTCAGAAACTAATTTCGTTGCCTCTTAAGTAATAGTAATGCGAGTCCGGGTACTTGTTGGTCAAGGGGGACGGGGTTTCACATCAGTGACGCACGCAGGATTTTATTTCGGGGAGGGTTTTGTGTACATTTTTTGAGAACTTTGAAATAGAATAAAATTTAGATGTATGAATCTACAGACTGAGATCCAAAACATGTATGTTTTCCCTACCTGACATATTTTGGTCCTGAAAGTTCAAAATAGATAGAGATAATTTTTCTCTTTCAGTTGATACCCATATCTTCATCATTGCACAACCGCAAATATTTAAAAAAATATTTGAAATGTGTATATCCTTAAAATTTTAAAGTCCTTTAAGAAGGACTTTAGGTCAGAAAATGAAAAACTGACTATGCCAGGTTACTATAAATGACCTCTAATTTCACGCCTATATCAACACTAGGATGGGTCTCGGCAAAAACATTTTTTTTTTCGCACGGTGTAATAAATGTAAAGTTGGTGTTTTCACTCAGTGCATCATAACTTTGTAATTTTTCTTTCGATTCTATTGATGTTAAGCGTAATATTTGCACAAATAATATATCTTTCATCTCAGATTTTAAAACCAAAGGAGATAATTTAATTTATCTATCAAACAAACATTCGAAAATGTATGATTTTTGAAAATGGTCGAAAAATTCACTTTTTTACAACTTTCAACGTCAGTAATTTCTCTAAATCTCATCTGATTTGGAGAATCTGTATATCTCTGGAAAGGCTAAGGTATTGTCTTCTGATCGACGGACAGCTTGTGTTGGTCGGATGATTCGTTTACGAGATATATGCTCATAACTGAAACAACTGGGGAAAACACTTATTTTTAGGAGCATTTTTTGTGTCGAGTAGTGTTATTGATGATTGAATATTGATAATTGAATATATATGCCACGGTTATAAATTAAATTTCTGTACTAACCTAAAGATATTTCGGGGGGGAGGTTAAACCCCAAAAACCCTCCCCTGTGTGCGCCACTGCTTCAGGTAACAAACCTATTTTTTCAGTCATTGGGTTACTTTTGATCACTTGCTCACTTATGATCGCCTATAATTCCACAACTATTTAACCCTTTGCCATAAAGACATTTTTGGAATGTACTTTAAAATTGTTTTAACAATTTATAAATATGAAGCATAGTTTCCGATCGAATATTCGTTTTCGGCTTCGGCATTTGGTTTATTCGGCCAATTTTAAATCTTCAACTTCAGCTTCGGCAAAATGGCCGAATATTTTAACCGAACCGAAACGAACCGCTTCCCTTTCCTAGTAACGCCACAAACTCGAACGGAGTCTATGCGAGGCCTTAAGGCCAGCCAGCTTGACCTAACCTAACCTAGTATTAAGTGAAAGATTGCCATTCATATCCAAAAACAAACAATGAAATTACTGTCGTTATTCTCAAAAGTTTGAATGTAAATTTTTGCATATTTTTTGCAGCTCAGTAGGCAGCAAAATTCCATCTCCCACTCTTTGGTTTCCTTCTGGTGCCATTCTACACCTACACTCGCATAGAGGTAACAACAAAATCATCCCATAACTTGAACACAGTACAACACCAAATCGAGTTTCTTCTTATTCTCACATTGAATGCACCAAAAACTACCTAAACACCAACATACACATCTGCATAGAACATCTGCTCATACGCCTTTATGTATGCAATGCTTTCACACAAATTCATTCAATCAACTATGTTTTCTTCTCTCTCGATGCCCCTTTCACACGACTGCACACTGTTATCGTATTAATATCACTTATACGCCACACTGTACACGTTCAGCAACATGAGATAGTACAACTAAAACTAGCAACAAAACAAAAACCGCTGGCTCATAAATTTCAATGCATATTCATGAGAGGAGTGTCTGTCAGCTGCGACACGCTGCGACTGTCTATGTAGACATTACAAAATTTATATTTCAATTTTGTGAAGCGCACATCCGCCTGATAAAATAATCAGCAGCGGCGTCTGTAGCGGCCGTAGCAACGCCAAACCACAAGTGACACATTTGCTTACAAAACAAAGTCAATATTTAACCAAAACGCTGCCAGTGCCCAAACACAGCTGTGCGTTGTTATTGTTGTTGTTGTTGTGTGCGCACTAGTCGAGCTCAGTGTAAACGACACCTAAGCGCGGCGCGACAAGAACAACAACAACAACAATAACAACAATAGCAACAAAAGCAACAGCAGCAGATGCCTAACAAGCGCGTAAACAAGAGAAATTTTAAATTAATATTTATGCTGAACATGCGGCATGCCACAGACACGGCCAACAAACACAGCAAACAGAGGACGGACAAACGAACGAACGGACCACTGCCAAAACTATCGTTTTACCATATTTAAACAAACAACTTATACATCATACTCACTCGTACATGTGTGCAGACAACAACAATGCGAACAACAACATTAACAAGAACACAAACAAGCAGCAGCCACCCAAATATAACCAAACTTCGACTTAGTTGCCATAATGGCTGCAACCTGCGCCCACGCAGCTTAGTTGTTCTTGTTGTTCTTGTTATTTGTAGTGAATCGCACCGCGGCGTGCCTACACTGTTGCTTTAAAGCTCTGTTGGTATTGTCGTAAGCAAAATTCACGGTCGAATGTGCAGCAAACTAATTTGTTGCTACAAGAGAATCGCTGCTGATTCTGTCCGAGGAGCAATTAAAAGAAAACACCAACCATTATTTATTATGTAGCAGACTAAACCGTTGCGCGATTTGAAGTTATTGCGCCTGTCGACAGGCAACAATGGGTGTGTGTGGGTGTATGTTCTACATTACGTAATGTTCATTGCCTGTTGGCATCGAAACGAAACAACAACAAAAACGCTTTCGGTGATAATGAGCGCGTAAATCCCACGCGTACAGTTGCTTGTGAAGCTTTAATTAAAAATTGCCGGATGCCGCTTTGGCGCATTCGAAACCTTTAAGTGTGGCATCGGACAGCGCACCTAAGCCTAAAATAAAATCAGTGTAGGTTTGCCACAACAACATTTCTTAAATATTTGCTGCAAAACGCTGCAACAGCTCATTGTTCGGTTGGTGTGTGGATTTGCGCGCATTTTATGACCGTTGCCGCATGAAACGTCATTTGTTCTGATTAGTGTGCAGCAGGGCAGCAACAACAACAACGACAACAATAGAAGGGTGTAAAATATCTTTTTAACTGAGCTGAGAAAGATTGCAGCAAGACGCAGTACAGAACAGAACAGTACTGCAGTTTTGCATTACAGGCACCACGGCACTGTTGTTGTAACGGAAGGGATGCAGTTACAACGCATTTCTGACAAGATTTATGGCCTTTAAAACCAATGTGGCAGGAAGTTTGATGCAAATTATTTGCTTCATTATTTGCTGCATAAAAAATTGTCTCCATCTGAAATCAACTATTTAGCTTTTCAATAGTTTGAGCTTGTAGCACATTGTAGAATTTTATGCTGCCATGATTGTCTTTAGAGTAGTTTGAAGTGTAGAGAGTATTCTAAAATACACTTTGCATTCTCAATGGATACATGACTGGTCACTTTACACTTTTGCCTTGTGTTGGTTACGTTAATCAGTTGTGTTGTTCTGCCAGGGTAGGTGATTGGCCTGCCGCAGGAGTCACAGGAGGAGGGTCACTTTACACTGGGATGTAAAAAAAAATGGGAATTTTCTTTTTAAATGTTAATTCACAGAGCAATTAATTCATATAGCTTCGTAAATAAAAACGACGAATGTTTTCCAAAAAAATTTCTCTATTGCATTAACCCAACGACCCTCAAATTGTTCTCTGATTCACTGAAGTGCACTCCACATACTCGATTGGTTTTTAACTGCTCACGATTGGAGGTTACCGCACTGGACCTTATTAAAATTGTTTTCATAGATATAGTACAACTACAATTTCCTATAATGTTCATGTTTCGAACCCTTTATTTTTCTTCCCTTCTATTTTATTTTATTTTATTTTATTTTATTTTATTTTATTTTATTTTATTTTATTTTTTATTTTATTTTATTTTTTATTTCATTTTTTATTTTATTTTATTTTAATTTATTTCAATTTATTTCAATTTATTTTAATTTATTTTATTTTATTTTATTTTACTTTATTTTATTTTCCTATATATTTCCTATAATGTTCATGTTTCGAACCCTTTATTTTTCTTCCCTTCTATTTTATTTTATTTTATTTTATTTTATTTTATTTTATTTTATTTTATTTTATTTTATTTTATTTTATTTTATTTTATTTTATTTTATTTTATTTTATTTTATTTTATTTTATTTTATTTTATTTTATTTTATTTTATTTTATTTTATTTTATTTATTCTTCCCTTTGTTTCATTTCGATTCCTTTCCTGTCCTGTCCTGTCCCTTCCTCCCCTCCGTTCCCTTCTCTTCCTCTCTCTCATAATTGAAGAGAAATTTAGTAAGAAAAGAAAACTTGTGCTAAATTTTACAAAAATTACGCATTCATACGCACTGTCACAATCCATTCGAACAATTCGCATTCCATTCATACGACTTTGTGTTACATCTCTTATGCTCAGCCGTTCTTCCAACAATGCATTAAATTCAGTTTGCTGACATTTTATTTGAGCTTCCGTCGGCTACACACCAAAACCGAAACCACTTGAGAGCGACATATGTCCACAATTCCCAGCGCCTAAGCGCAATTCGGGCGTGCAACAAGTTTTAAATATTTAACTGCCTACCAAATGACATTTATTATTCAACAACAACAACAACAATAGCCACAACAACCACAGCGACAAGCACAACAACACAGCAACGACCTGAATGGCAACAACAAAAAACAATAAAAAAAGGGATCACCGGAACAACGCCACCAAACTGAACAAAAGAAAATGTGTGTAGAATATGAGACGAGAAAAAAACAGTAGCCAGCGCAAATTGTTAGCAGCTGTGTTGTTGTTGTCATGGTTGTTCTTGTTGTTGTTGTTGTTGTGCTACAACTCAAGTCCCAACTGAAATGAAAGTAAAAATCACTAGTGTCACTTTTGACACAAACACACACACACACACACACATAAACACTTTGGTATTAGTATTCACACGGAGGGCAGCCACCAAGGGCACAAAATAGCAATTTACAAGCTCGCACACAGACAGACACATACTTATGTACAAACAACATGCTGTCGTATGTGTGCGGAATGTTAGTAGATAAATTTAGCATCTCCGCACGCACAGCGCTCTCCCAAGCGCTCTCCGCACGAGTCTATCTGACTCTCTGTTTATTTTCGTACATTTTTGGCAAAATGACGCTGTTGTTGCCGTCTGTATGTCTTTTCGTTCTTTCCGTTCATCTGCGTGTGCGTGTGTGCGTAGTTGGTTGCGTTTATATTTTGGGCGTATGGCAATAAATTTCAAATTAACCCTTTTTGTTGACTGTCACTGCGGGTGTCGGTGTCGCTGTCACTGGGTCCAGTGTGTGTGTGTGTGCGCGTATGTACCGCTGGCCGGATGATTGCGTGCGTTGCTTCGGACTGCGTGCTTCGTGCATCGCTATGGTGTCAACTGTCTTTCAGGTTGTTTTTTTTTTGCTCATTCGTTTCCTTTCTGTCCATAATTTATGGTAGTGCACGCATAGTTACTGGACACGAAATGATTTCTATTAGCATTAATGGCTAATTTCCAGTCACTTAACGGCATCGTTCACTTTAAAGCGCACACGTGCGTTTCGGTGCTTTGGCTTGTTTTATTAATTTTTTTTACACTCGTTTTATTGACAGTTTAATGCTTCTCAACCATCGACGCACACACACAGAACCGCTACTCGTAAAAGCTACTGTTGCGCTTCATTATGCGTGAAAAGTTATTTTGTATTTTTCTGTGTCGCTTTGGCGCTCTTTACTTTCGCTCTGCTAGCACAATAACAATTTCATAGCTGAACGGCTACTTTGTCACATCGTTATTGACAGTCAACAGCCAGTTGACTGACTGACAGGCAGGCAGGCAGCGCCAAAGTTATGAGAGCGTGGCCGCAACGCACAGCACCATGTCAGCGTATAATCGATTTTTAATCGCATATCAATGTGTGCGAATGTGTGTGTGTGTATGTGTGTGAGTACACATTTCTATTTTAAGAGGCAACTTGTTCCTTTTTGAGTGTACAAAGCAAATTTTTGTGCACTTATTGTAGCCTTTTGCAAATATTCCCTATTGCCAACAAATCGTTGCAATAAAAATTTATGATTTATCGTTGAGCGCTCAAAGGCATTTTTTACACACACACACTTCACTCCATACTCTCTATTCTCGCTCGCTTTCTATCTCTTTCATTCTCATACTCGTATATTTCACATCTTTGCTACCAAAAGTTCTGTTAATGTCGCACTGTGTATCGCGTTGGCGCAAATCTGTGTCGCTCATACGCACCGTTGTGCGCGTAAGCGGTCGCAAATGTCGACTTACTCGGCCATGAATAGCACTCGGCACATTTCAGTGCTTTTACTATTTATTTTTTTATGTATTTTATTCTTCCGCTTTGACGGGCCAAATGCTTTGTAAAGCATAGAGAAATGCATTAAATATGAGAATTAATGTAAAAAATATGGCACTTCTTTCTGTATGAAGAAGAGCATCAAATTCAAGTTGGTAAAGTTATTTATATATTCTATTGTAGTAAGAATTTTCGTAGTATGGAAAATGCTTAGGATTAAATAACTGAAAAGTAGTTTTCAAAGTTTGTAAATTCTTGTATTTTTATTTTTTGTATAATATCACAAATCTCTCTATGTGGAAAAATGCATCACAGTAAACGAGATTTTGACACGAATAGATGCGCTTTTGTGTTCTGGTTCATTCAAGTGCAGCTCACGACGATTGCAGGTTATAAAAATTGTCATGTTAAATATGTTGCCGAGCCAATACAACAACAACAAACAATAGTGTATTATTCAGTGTAAATGTTTTAGCATACATGAGAAATAACTTTTTAAATTACTCTCTTTTTACTATACTATTTGGTTCAATTGTGTTAAAATTCGACTATGAAATGAATAAGATTTGATAATAAAATAGCAATTTTTTATGTTTAAAAATTCTGTTTTTTATTTTAAAATTTTTGTTTTGCACAATTAAGCGGCTGAAATATTTTTTTATAAATTGCTAGTTGGTAGTAAATGAATATTGTAAATGTTTTTTATGCTAGAACTGAGTTTTCAAACTTAATGAAAATTGTTTCATTGGCAAAACATGACAAACTAGTCAGGCAACTGTACTGAAAAAATATGAAATAGGCGCTGCAATGCCAGTGCCGAGATTGAAGTGTCGAATGTTTTTATTTGTAAAATTTCATTGAACTGTCAAGTCCACTACTATACAAAAATCAGGACTGTGAAATAACTCAGTATGTCAAAAGTAGAGTTAAATGCTTGTCCTATAAATATCTAATTAAAATAAACTATCAATTAAAATCATTAAGAATGCTTTAAAAATGTTTAAAAATGTTTGAGAAAAACAGATGTTTAAAAGTCAATAAATGACTGATTAATTTCGCTTCCTTATTTTAAGGCCGTAAATATTAAGGTTCGTGTGTCCTAGCACCCTGTTTTTTCTCTAGAGAGAGAAATTTAGAATTATTGGATTTTATTTTTTGCACATTTCCAAAGTCAATCCGAGTTGAAATTGTTTTAATCTCTCCCGAACTATTTAAAATACATAAACAAATGTTTGCAAGTGTGTAAGAAAAAAACTGACAATGTTCTTGTGTATTAAAATTCATTCAATGATTTTTGGATATCGGAATACTGACGTTTTTAACTGTGAAAACTGTTAACTTTTTTCAAACAGGATTCTGTTTCAAATTATTTTAAATCATTGAAAATTATATTCAACAATTATTTGTGCTTATTTAGTAAACAAATTTACTCCCATAAATTTAAATTTTATTATTAATATTGAAATATTTCCCGACAGGTCAGCCGCACTCAGCAGCCAATTAAAAGCTGTCATGCAATTTGTATGTCGTTAAGCAGCTTTTAGCACTTAACTTTATTGCATAAAGTAGAGTCAAGTTGATTTACCTAAAATCTATAAATAAAATATGTAACTGCATTGTCACACTTTGGCATTTAATAAACATTTCTTCGAATTGCTGGAGGACTGATTGAAAATATCAATTATCACACATAACGCAATCAATTAATGCGAAAATTCATTTTCAGTTTAAAGCAAATTGAAAAACTAAATCTGCTGCAAATAATTTAATTAGGGTTGGTTTCAATTTCAAATTGCTTCATTTTAAAATTAAAATTAAGAATATAAATTCAACCAAAGTTTTGAACCCAGCAGCTTCAAACAAGAACCACAAATATAATGAAATTTATATTCAACCAACTGGAGCCAGGCAACAGACACTTTGCTGACCACCGCACCGACTGACCAGCTGTCTGCGCGAAAAGCGATCCTAATTGCGTCTAATGCCCCATGACAGTGAAATTCTTGGAATTTTGTTCGCTGGCCAAATAATAACAGCGACCACAGCAATAAAAGCAATTGAAATGGGACAGCAAACGGCAGCCGAAAGCCGAAACAATGTCAACAAAAAACATAAATAACCGACGACAGACGCAGACCGAGTGAAATTAAGTAAAATCCAATTAAAGCCGCCAACTCGGCCCGATTCTGCTAAAAACAAAAGGGTAGCTTAGCAACAAATAATGTGCAATAAAAGTTGCTATGCCGTTCAACAGTTGGTCCCAACTGACTCGCAGGCGAAATGTTATGAGATATTTAAGGCACAAATCGAGAGTGAATTCAATTTGAGCGGCAGCTATGCTACAGCAACAATTAAGCAAATTCAAGTGTAGCTCAGCGAAGCGAAAATGACAGCAAAAGTGAGTAATAATCGATGCGGCCGAGTATCTTTGACTGTAATTACAAAGTGTTCGATAGATGCAGGCAAAGCGGGCGAAAGAGTCCTGCTGAGCACATCATTGTCATGTTGTTGTAGTTATACGTTTCAGCTGAACCAAGATGAAAGGATTAAAAGTTTGCCAAATTTGAAAGGCTTAAGTGCTGAGCGAAAGCCGCTTGAATTTCGAGTCGACAAAGGCACAGGAAAAGTCAACAATGTGCTCGACGAAAAGCCTTTTCGGAATAATAATCAAAAACAAGGCTGTTGGACGAAGCGCCGAACGAAGTATAATGACACAAATATCAACAGATTAGCTTTTGCTAATTTCCTTTTACACTTTCAATGCTCAGCTGAGGCTCGACTAATTAATTTTCGTACGTACGAAGCATAGACAACCTTTTTTAAACATTGCAATTACTGCCAAATTTGTTGCTTGAATGGCAGCTCGTCTGAGACTAACTTAATTTGTTGTTTTTGTAAAAATCTGCATGATTGCTTGCTGTACTGTTGATCGTTGGCAGCAGTCAAGCAATTAATGCATTTTTGAAAAAAAATTTTGTTTTGACAAAAACCTGCACTCATTTCACGGCTTAATTAAATGCTCAGTGGTCAATGTTTAATTAATTTTACATTGAACTTAATTACATTTTGCCGGCAATGCGTTTAACTTACGTCAGCTGTAATTTGTGAGAAAGATTATTGCATGCTTTTTTTGGTTGGACGTTGGCAATGAAATAAATACATTTACATGAAATGAAGTTTTACAAAATCATTGAAAGGAAATTTTGTATGAGCAGAATTGATTGCTGAAAATTGCTTCATTTTTATTTTTTTTTTAATAATTAAAAATAGTGACTGTGACAGAAATTTATTTTTATAATAAGACCAGCAGAGACAGAAATAAATATATAAATAATTATTTATTAATAATAATGATTTATAAATAAATATTTACATATTTATTTACAATTTGGTTCCCCATTATTTATTCATTAATGCATACATTTCACTAATGAATTGCAAATTTCCAAACCACCTCTGCGACATAATGAAGCCATTTGAGTTAAAATGTTTATTGTAGTTGTGTATAAATTAGTAATAAATAAATAAAATACATTTGGCAAGTGTTGTAAATAACGCACTCAATAAATGTCACTCATACGCCCCGCCAACCAATGCAAATTTTAATTATGTTATTAATATTTGCCAATTTATCATCGCTACACGCACAAATGCATAAGTTCTAAGCACTCGACAGTGCAGTGGGTAAATATAAATATTGTTTTAAAAAAAACTATGACGTCAACTGCTGTCGCTGAAAAGTAATGTTTTAGCTAAAACAGACATTCAATGGGCATTGACAATTGAACTAATAAATTTTCAACAAGTACTTGTAAACGCTGCAACATGTTTAGCCCAAAGAGGAATTCGATAAAATATGTTTTATACAAATTTATAAAATAACTATAAATGTATTGTGATATAATAAGTAAATGTATTGAAATGTATGTAACGCTAAAAATGCATGTCATATATAATAAATACGAGTAGATGTCAAGTAGAGTAGAGAATGCTATATATAATATAAATATTGATGTAAGTATGTATGAAACGAAAATTTGCTCACATCCCACTACAACCAATTTTTGAGTTATGCAATGTTCTAGTCATACAGTCGATTTTTTTTCAGTTCACTTTAGATTAGATTGAGATATTGAAAACAATTGGCCATCTATATTGCGTTCACAGGATGCAAACCAATTAGTCATTCAATAAAAAAACCAAAATTATTAATTCAATTTAACAATTTTTCAATTTCAATAGTTGCTTAAAGTTTTCACTACAAATTTTATGGTTAAATGGCTTCAAGTTTATTTAAAGAACGTTTGGTAAATGCATGCAGCACGCTAGTTGGTTATTGAGTAATTTGTTTTGTTTGTTTGTTTGTTCTTCGACTTGCAAGATTATTTATGATGAATATGAACATCAAGAAACACATGAACGCTAGTTAAACGCCAAGTCCAAGTCTAAGTGGATGCTTGCTGCTTGTTTACAACATGCCTGGATTTTATGGTCTCTTCTGTCTGCCTCTCGCTCTATCTTTCTCTCTCTCTCTCTCTCGCTTAGGCTCTTATTTTACTATTTAAGCCTCTTTGGGTTTTATGCTGCGCTGCTCGACATTGGCCTGAGTGGTGCTTATGCTGCTTTAGACCTCTTCAGCTTGTTCTTCTTTTTCTTCTTCTTCCTCTTGTGCTCCTGCTTGTTGCTTTGGCTGCTTGTTTGCGTATCTTTTTAGTCTCAAAAATTGATTGTATTAGGATGCATTTTGCTTTTTATGTTCTTGTCGTTATTGTTGTTGTGGGTGTGTGATTTTGTTGTAAGACGAAATAGTATAAATTTACATATATATATATATAGATTTGAAAATGTTGTGCTATTAACATTGCTGTGTGATGTGGTTGTTGCGTAATCAAGTTATTAACAATTGAATTTGGTTAATTCGGTTTGGCTTTGGTTTGTGATAATGTTGGGTTTCCTTACTTTGGCCAGTGGCTTTTTGGGTATGTCGCGTGCTGTTGGTGTGCCGCGCTTATTGCTTGTGCGATTCTTTTTTAACACGATAACACGCATGGCGATAACTATATATGCTCTTGTTATTTATGTATAATTAAATTTATTTATATATATGTATGTAGAATATGTTTGCAATTTGTGCTAAACACGCTAGACGTCCAACTAGTTGCGCTATAGATTTATTTATTTATACATATTTATATATTATATATAATTTATATATATATATCTATGTTTTATATATTTTTTTAATATATTTCATAAATATTTGCAAATATTGCTATGATGAATTTTATATGAATTTATATTGATTAATTTGTTGCCCGATTGCGTACGGTTTTGTATTTGATTTTGATGCGCTCTTTTTTACACTACAATTTTGTTATTTTCATATTCACATTCTATGCACTACGGACAGGCGACTTGCACATTCGCATTGCACAGTGCTGCATTCGACTAGCAATATTTACACACAGGCTGACAGATGCACTTTACGGGCTGGATGCGCTAGAATGCAGTAGCGTAGTGGCACTAATTAGTAGTAGCAGTAGTAGTAGCACTAGTAGTGGTAGTTGTAGTAGTAGTTGGTGGTAGTGGTGATGGTAATGGTGATAGTAGTAGAAGTAGTAGTGATGTTGGTGATGAAGTAGAATTGGTAGCAGTGATTTTACAAACAGTACTTTTTACACTATTCGAGCGCAGATTTCAGAAGAGAGACAAAAAAATCAAATGGAACAACATAAAAACCATATGGCGTACGTTAGCAAAGTGATGAGTGTGTACAAAATTAGTAGCGAAATAGTAGTAAATAGTAGTAGCAGGCGTTAATTGGAATTAATTGAGGAAAAACTTCTGACATGTCTGGCAGTGTCTATGGTTTTGTCAGCGATGAGTTATTTTTCTGTTATATCGAGAATTTCTTTAGGACCACTAAAGCTTTTTACAACTTTTTTATTTTTACCTACTTTTTTCCTATTTTTAATTTATTTTTGGAATTTTATTTTTAATTTTTTTTAAATTTTACTAACGTTGTTATGATAAGTTTTATTGGTAGTTATAAGGAGCATTTTTTTAAAAACACTAAAGTTAAGAACACTAAAACTTTGTTTTCTTTAAATTTTAGCTTTTAATTTTCCATTAATTTTTCATAATGTTTCAATTTCAATTTTCAATAATATTTTAATTTATTATTTACTAACGAGTTATCAATGCATTTTTCATAGAAAGAATATTTAAAAAGCACTGAAACTTTAAGGGCAATCAATTTCAATTTTTTTAAAACTGATTTAATTTGTTTCCTAAATATGTAATTTTGTTCTTATTTTCAATTTTTTTAAAACTGATTTAATTTGTTTCTTAAATTTGTAAATTTTTTTTTAAATCCCTGATATTTCTTTAATGAGTTTAGTTTTCAGTTACAAAAAAAATGTTTAAGGTAACTAAAGCTTCAAGGCTTTAATTTTTGACTGTTTTCCGGTTTTTTTTTTTCCTATTATAGTATTTTTATTAATTATTTCCCGAATTATTAAGTTTTTAAGTTAAGTTATAGTAGGAATTCTTTAATGGAATAAAAGCTTTGTTTTCTTAGTTTGTCTTCCTTTCTTAATTTTTTTAAATTGTTGAAATTAGTTTTCAATTACAGAAAGAATTTTTTCTGAGCACTTAAAGTTTCACGATTTTCAGTACTTTTCTGTTTCTCTAATTGTTTCTTATTTGTTTTCTATTTTTATTAGTCTTTTTAGATTTTCCCCTACTTTTAAAGGGTTATTTATTTTTGTTTCCTAAATTTTAAATGTTTTATTTTTTTTACTAAACTTTTTTAAATGAGGTTTTCTCAGTTATAATAAAATTTATTTAAGGGCACAAAAGCTTTGCTTTCCTAATATTTTGTTGGTATTTTTTTATGAATAATTTATTGTTAAAATTATTATAATTATTATTTATTAAAAATTTTTTCATTACTTTTCTTATATTTTTCTAATTTTTTTCTAAAATTGTTTCAATAAAATCTGTTTGCAGTTATTGAAAGAGTGTTTAAGAACACCGTATTTGGATTTTAAACGTGTTTTGCTCTCCTAGTTTTCCTCTTTTTTTTAGTTGATGTTTCCTTAATTTTTTGGTATTTTTCCTTTAATTTTACCTAATTTTTTATGTTTTTCTAACTTATTGTTAAGTTTCTTAATTTGTTTCTCTAAATTATTTTAATTGTTTTATGCTTCCTAATTTCATTTCTATTTTTAAAGTTTTTTTTACCTTTTTTTATTCGTTCTCTGGAAGAATCAAAATAAATTCTCTAAAAGAATTTTTTAAATAACAAAGCTTTTGGGCTCTAAGCACTTTTATGTTTTCCTATTTTTTATTCTTTTTTTAATTTGTTCTCCAATATATTTTCCTTCCTATTTGAATTTTTTTTATTTTTTATATTTTCTCTAGTTTTTCTTAATTTTTTTTTTATCATTTAATTTGTCTCGATTTTTTTTTAGTTTTTCTTAATTTATATTTAATTAAGCGTCAATTTTCCGTTGCGTTAATTTTATTTTTTATTACATTTTTCACCAATATTTCCTAATATTTTCCAATATTTTTAGTCATTTCGATTTCTTGCTTATTTTTAATTGTTTTTTGCTAACTTCTTCTTTATGTTTTTTTTCATTTTTTACTTTGTACTCATCGATCAGGTTTCTCTTGAGTTTGTTTTCATTTGCTTTGTGCTACGTTTAATTACAGATGTTTCTGTGCGTTTGTCTTTTAGTATCTTTAACTACTAAAAAAAATAGTTAGCTGCCAGAAAATATAAACTATGGTAAGGTGACTACCTTCGCTTACGTTTCGTTTGAAGTACAACGTAATTGTGTGTGTTTTAGTACCAGCTGTATAGAAGCTGAAGTATGGTTAGTACTAAAAGCGGTAGCAGCAGAAATAGTTGGCAGAATCACTACTAGTAGCAGTAGTAAGTAGCAGTGAAAGTGAGTACTAGTAGTTAGTAGCAGAAGTGCTGGCGGTGTTTGTGGTGATGCTTCATAAGTACAAATGGTGTTGAATTAAGTAGTTATTTTCTTTAATTATTTAGTTATTTTTTTTTTTAAAGCTACAGTTTACTTACATCGTTAGGCAAAACTCACAAACATATTTCTTGATTTTTATTACATTTTAGTATGATTTTTTATTAATTATTATTTTATAAAACTTTTTATTTTCAGCAAAATTTTTGCTTAAACTCTAGTACGAGTAATTTTAGTTTCAATCAAGTTTAGTATTGATTCGTTGATGTTTTATAATTTATGTTGAAATGCGTTTTCGTTCAGTGAAGGTAAGTTGATTTAGAAGGTTTTCGAAAAGGTTTTTTTATAATCGTTTTTTTATATTGTTTTAGAATTACATATTTTCGTATTTTTTTTTTTATTTTCATATATTTTATTAAAAATTGTTGTTGTAGCTTTTATGCAATTTTTTGTAGATATTTATTTAAACACAACTTGTCAACTTGCTATAACTTTTTATGTTCCTAATAACTACCTAAAAATTTAACGAATTTCAAACATATTTTTAACATTTTGTGTAATGTTTTTAAATATTAGTTATGCAAGTTTTCATACAGCACATTTGCTTATTCATTGATTTTTTTATGATAGGTATATTAAAGTTTTTGTTTTTAATTTTTGCATTTTCTGTAATTTTAATTTTATTAATTTTGTACTTAATTATTATATTATATATTTTTTATCTCATCATTTACATGTTTATTTAAAATTATTTATTTTTTTCATTCTCTGTAATTTTTTTTATTATTCACACTAAGCAACAGAACAGCTTTTGTTAAAGGAATTATCAAGAAGTTATATTATAGAAAACTTGTTACTAAATTTATATAAAGAAAAATTTGTGTTATTTTTTTATTAATTTTTAATTGTAATATAAAAATTATTAAATGATTACATTGAATGATTTGCTTACTTTTCATTGAACAATATGACTTCTTACAAATTTATGTTTTTGTAGTTATTAATGCTTGTTGTATTTTATTTTATTTTATTTTATTTTATTTTATTTTATTTTATTTTATTATATTTTAAAGAATTTTATTTTATTTTATTTTACTTTATTTTATTTTTAATTGTAATATTAACCCATATCGGCCCAGAGACATTTTTTTTGTCAATATTCGAATGAAACATTCTTTTTTAGCGTGAAATGAGGTCGGAGAATTCAAATTTGGGGTCAAAAAATTTTTCCGATTTTTAGTTTTCGAGATATTTGGTGTTCGATTAATCGAACGCTGGGCACCACTTGGCATTTTTTTTATGATTGATGTATGCATTGAGTTGATACTAAATAAATAACTGACCATTGACCAGTACTATAAATTCACAGTTTATTCCATATTTTTTTCTAAATGATATGGTTCAAAACAGTGAAGTGCAATGTTACATCTCTTACACAAATACGAACTTGGTTTATGGCAAGCCTTGCATCTCCATTTCTTATTGTTTTCTGTTATAATAAGATGTTGCCCCTTTGTTCGGGGGGAAGGTTTGTTGCTTGAACCTTCTTTGAAGACCCTGATGGAACCTCAAATAAACTCCCTTCGTCACTATCACTAGATGATTCTCCTTCATCCGGGTCATTATGAGGGAGTAAGCAACCTCCGCCCGAAAGTCTTTTTGATAAAGAATACTTTTCTTATGATAACGACGATTGAAGCAGTCAAGTTTCCATTCGTTAACAATGGCTGAATTTAAAACAGATATAAATAGTGGCCAATACCACTTCTTAGATCGAATAGCAATATAATAGTTCTGCGCAGCATTGTCATAATCTACCCCACCCATCCCTCTGCTATAATTTTTCAACAGTTGCGGTTGGTTATAGTTGACAAAGCGACCAGGTTTAACAATTTTCCCAGCATTATTCGTTTTCTTCTTCTTCCATCTTTTTGTAGGTACTGTTGGTAAGATTTGGTCGAAGTTCGTTGCACCCGCTTCGCTGTTGTCCTGCCAACGACAAATCAAAATCTTATTACGGTAGTCAAATTGAAAATCATGGCCATGTTCACTTTGAAACTGTTGCTGCGACAAAGATATCTCAAATAAAATCGTTTGATTCGAATTTAAAAGAAGTAGTAACTAGCGCCCAGCGTTCGATTAATCGAACACCTGACTATAAATATATATTCTGACTATAATATTGGTTTTATGCGAAAAGTGTAAAGATGTTTTTAAGAGTTTGATTAATTTTTAACAAGACTGCATAATTACTTTTTTAAATATTATTGTCTTTTTATGTTTTTCCATACTTTTAAAATTATGTCAAAAATTACCTTTTGTTTGGGGAATTCCTACAACAGGAAAGAGGTGTGAGAAATGGATATATTTATTTCGTATTATACAAAATACATCATACCATCATATCATGTAAAAAGTTCGCGTTTAAAGTTGAAAGAACAGCCCAAAAAAATTGATGGAAAATGCTAAAATTTACTGTTCGATTAATCGAACATTGGGCCGATATGGGTTAAACTTTAAATGTTTACTTTTGCTTACTTTTCATTTAACAACTTCTGACGAATTTATGTTTTTGTAGTTATTAATTCTTGTTGTATTTTATTTTATTTTATTTTATTTTATTTTATTTTATTTTATTTTATTTTATTTTATTTTATTTTATTTTATTTTATTTTATTTTATTTTATTTTATTTTATTTTATTTTATTTTATTTTATTTTATTTTATTTTATTTTATTTTATTTTATTTTATTTTATTTTATTTTATTTTATTGTATTTTATTTTATTTTATTTTATTTTATTTTATTTTATTTTATTTTATTTTATTTTATTTTATTTTATTTTATTTTTGTATTTAATTTAATTTAATTTTATTTTACTTTATTTTATTTTAATTTATTTTATTTTATTTTATTTTATTTTATTTTATTTTATTTTATTTTATTTTATTTTAGTTTATTTTATTTTTGTTTATTTTATTTTATGTTTCAAAAACTTCAACAGAATGATTAATTGCCAATAGTACTAAAATAAATTGATAGGAGGTACGGTGAAGTAAGTTAGTAAATTATTCAAATTTGTATTTATTATTTTTGTTATTAAATTAAATGTATTATTATTTTGTATTTGTATTATTTATTATTTTTAATTTAATTTTTTTATAATTTTTGTTATTCTTTTGTCATTGTCTTTTTTATTTTCATTGAACAATATTATAAATTGAATAATCATGTATTTGTAAATATTAATGTTTTTTAAATTATTTTATTTATTTTATTTTATGGTTACTATTTGTGAAAAGTATTTTTAGTAATATTTACAGTTATTTATTTGAATTTTTAGCAACTTTTATTTTTCAGTGCTTTAATTACATTAAGGTGTGACTAAAAAATTGGGGTTTTTAGAATGATTAATTGCCAATATTATTTAAGTAAGTTGAGAGAACGTACGTAGAAGTAAGTTCAAAATTTAGTCAAATTCGTATTTATTATTTATATTATTTATTCTAATAATACATCGTAACTGCATTGCAATTAAGACTTCACTGAATGTGTATTTTTATTATTTCATATTATTCCTAAACTTCGTTAGTGACTTTTCAACACATTTCCAAAAGCACCTCATCAACGTTCGCTAACTACTTCACTTGCTTTCTACTCATTTATGCGCATTCGTTGAGCTGTACAGCGCTAAGCAAACGTTGTGCGCACCACAATGCCATCACCGAATTCGCGATCAATTTTCATTTTCAATTTCATAAGTGATTAAATGCCAAAACAGCCAAAAATCAAACTCGTGCTGCGCAGTAACGCCAATTCATCTGCCGCACGCGCCTAAGCGTGCAGCTCTAATTGCATTAACGCCAATCGACACAAACAAAACAACCTCACACACAGGCTGCCTGAGTCCGGATGTGATGTGGGTGTGTATACAAATCACGCTTGCGTTGTGACCCTACGTCGCGCGCGCACACACACAACGCCACTCGACGGTTTCATTCACAAAAATTGCCTGCCGCCAGCGCAATTGGCGTACCGCAAAGTCAGATACCGTTGCGTGCGCGTTCGGCCAACGTTTCAAATCACTCGAAATCGAAGCACGTGACTGGCTGTGAGTTCGTTTTGGCCAACGCTTTTATAAGGCCACACTTTGGCAGCTTCAGCGACTGCTGGCTGCTGACTTTAACTAAACACACCTCAGCGCTGCTGCTTGCGCTCTTTGCACCAATTATTCACCACACTTCTGACACTCGACTTTGACACTTGCCACCGTAATGCTCCAGCCTCCACACACACACACACACACACTCGCACATAGTGAGTGGAGCCTGAGGGCGAGTCAAAACAAGATTTTCTTTTGCGCTGTTTTGTCGTTTTACTCGTAGTTATGGTGCAAAATTTCTTTACCAACCAATTGGGATGCGGCTGTTGATAAGAAAATTGTGCGTTATCCTTAAGGCTGCAGCAGTACGTTGCGCTGCATTGAAGTTGGTGACCGACTATGGCTTCAGAATCGCGAATGGCGAATTTCACAGGTTCACATAAAGCATGAAATGTTTTTTTTCTGTTGTTTATGTTTTGCTGCTCTGACACGCTCTCTGGCTCATTGTTTGGCTCTCCGTTGCGCGCAACACTTCAACACTTTATCGGAATTTCCAAACCAAATGTTGCCATCCTTCGTTTTACGTTTGCCTCTTGCACCAACTGTTGTTCACTTTGTTCGTTATTATTTCTGGCGAGCCTCTATTCTAATTTTGCGGCCGCTTCCGTTAACGACACCACAACCCGTCGACTTTTCCGTTGCCGTTTACGTTTCCGCTACGTTTGTGGCTGTGGCCGTACGCCTGCGAGCGCGTTTCGCAATTATCTAAAAGCCGCTGCAGCGCTGCGTCTGCATTTTATACGCGCCAACACGGGCAGCTGCACTTTTCGGCCGCATGCACACACTTGCACTCACGCGCGCGCGCACACACACACACACACGAATGCAGCCGAGCATTACCAATCGCCTGGCAATTGTACCGCGAAGGTTTTCTTTCTTCTGTGCTTCTCTGCGTTGCGTTGTCTATGTGTGTGTGTGTGTGTAAGTGTGTTGTTATTTGCTGCGCCACTGTTTCTGACTGCTGTTACTGTCTTTGCCGTTGCCGTTGCCGTTGCCGAAACGACCTCGCGCTCATTCGCTCACCACTTGACTGACATTTGCAGAAGTTGCAGGTGACAGTTGAAGCTGCAGCACTCGCTCCAATTTGCATTGGTCACATGCGCAGTCGAGTGCCAGCGCAGCTGTGAAGTTGAAATGTCAATTTGACAGCTGTTTGCAAAGAAACAACAGTCAACACATTTGCTGCTCTTGCAGCTCCTCACGACGGCTCTTTCAACCAATTCAATGCATAGCGAACTGGCGCTAAGTTGGCTTTCGAAAACCATTCGAATATTGGGTCAATGTTAAAGTTGTGCCGAGATTGCGCTTTGTTGTTGGTTTTGCTGCAGCAAAACTTTGAGTTTGCTTTCGTTTGAAATGGTTGAAATGGGTCAAAGCTTTTTGGCAAAAGCTGCTGTAGTCTGAAGTTCCATGAGAGTGAAAAGAGTTGCAAGTACACAACCTGTTGCTGCATGCTGCCAGAAGCTGTTGCCAACAAATGCTTTGTGGTATTTAGGTTTGAAAGCTTTATAGGCTTTTTAGGCTTTAAGCGCTCTTGCCAAGAAGCTTTAAAAGCTTACAGATTGAAAATGACTGCTGACATTATGCCAACGTTGCAGTCGTAGATCTCAGAGATTTTGGTAAAACTATAAAAATTAAAGCTTTCGCTATGTGGTTCGTGTGTGTGCTTTTAGTACTTTTCGAATGACAAACTCTTTGGACAACAGTGTTGGACTTATCATAGGAGCTAATTAAAATTCCTTACATACACAGACATAAAAAACAAGCAACAAGTATTGAACTGATTCGCCTAAAAGTTGAAGTAATTTCAATGAACAACAAAATCAAACTCTTTTTCAGTCTTGACTTTTTTCTGGTAAGTAAAATTTAGAGTTTCGGTGTATTCAGAGACCTATCGTAGAATTGTGTGGCAAATATTTCCGTGGTACATTTCTTCATTAAAAGTTCTGTTTCAAAGGAAATTTTTTAGAATTTTAAAAGAAAAGGGTCAAGTTGACCCATAAAAATAGAACCTAAAGGGTTAAGATGTTCCATAAAAATGTTCCTCGTAGTATTTTACAGTAAATTGCTGAACATATTATATATCTAAAATTTAAGTTCGCATGATTTTTGTATGCCGGTTCACCATAAGAATTTGGAAAATAGGGGGGAAACGTTGGCCCCCTTAAAAAAACAGACGTATACTTTCAAACTGTCGATAGACGTTTCTTGTTTTCAGTCCTTAAACTTATCCGAACTCGTTACTAGACCCTGGTTATTGTTGTTGTTTTTTGTTTGTTGAACAGTGTTATTCTTTGTTTTATCAATTCTTATAATAAAGTATTATTTTTTATTCTTTGTTCAGTGTGTTTTTTGTTATATAAAAACGAAAATTATTTAGCGGAATTTATAACACATTCTAACAATATGCATTTGTATGAATAAAATTGCTTATTCTGACTGACAGGCTGACTGGTTCATCATCGCTGAGCATCACTGAAACTAGAAGACTAAAACTTAAAGCAGGTATTTTAAATGTAGATTTATTTAACAAAACGAATCTCTTCTAAGAAGGGTCTTCAAAATTTATTTCGATAAAATTTGTTAAGGTTCCAAAAACCATGAAAACTATGAATTATAAAAAAAAAAAATATGAAAATAATGAATGAGTGGACTAAAATACAATAAAAGGAAAACATGAATATGGGGCATTCCACCTCAAGTGTTCCCACCTCAAAAACGAAACATTTCCGATTTTGATGATATTTGGTAGAGTTGTTGTACTATCAGAGTACATTGATTGTGGAAAAGGAGGGGCGGATTTATGCACGGGTTGCAGTGGTACAGGGGCTTGAATTTTCGCCCTTTATTTCGGACGTCGATTTTAATTAAATTCTCAGTCCAAAAAGCTGTTGCTAACGAAAAAACAACATGCACGTATCGTTCAGTATTTTTTCTGTACTTTCCAAAAAAAAATATATAAACAATTTTTTATGAAATTTAATAAAATTTTTTTTTATTTAAACTTTGTTAATAACATTTTTTCAACAAGAGCCTGTTGGGATTTTTTTCAGAGTTAGCTTATAATACAGTTCATTTCCTCCCCTACAAAAGTGTATATGGTATTTTATGGGCAAAGTTGAGTTTCTTGTTTTTTTGAAGCACCAAACCCAACGCGTTTACCGCGCCCGATGCGCGACTCAGCCGTGGTACATTTTACTTGTTAGAAGAAGTTAAAATGCTTGGGTTTGGAGCCTCAAAAAGAGAAGAAATTCAACTTTGCCCATAAAATACTATATATACTTTTTTGTAGGGGAGGTAATGAACCGTATTATAAGGTAAGTTTGAAAAAAATCCCAACAGGCTCTTGTTAAAAAAATGTTATTAACAAAGTTTAAATTTAAAAAAATGTTATTAAATTTCATGGAAAATTGTTTATATATTTTTTTTTGGAAAGTACGGAAAAAATACATAAGGATACGTGTCCTTTGCTTTCCATTATCAACAAATCTTCGGACTTACAATTTTAAAGAAAAAATGTTTCGTTTTTGAGGTGGGAACACTTGAGGTGGAATGCCCCATATATGAGTCTATTTACCTCATACTAAGCGAAAAAAGGTATTTTTCTGGTTTTCGAAAATCAAAATCTGACGTGTCAAAAATGGGTTCAGAGTTTGTATGAAGTTTGCATAACTGCTAGTCAGATATATAACTAATCGCAATCCCCTCTGTGTGGCTCAAACTTAACTTCAAGCAGTGTTAGATTGAAGAGGCAAACCTTCTATGATTGGAAGAATACACACTACAAACATTGTCAGTCAAATTTGTTTGCACTGAACAGGAAACAATTCATACAGCTACATACAACTGGGGACGTAACTCAATTAACACCTTAATTTATAATGTTTTAATTTATATTTTTCATCCGACATTAGCGAATGGGATAAGAATAGAATTGCCATACAACGACTTGTATGAAGAAAAAGAAGAAAAAACTGTTCCATATTTTATATAACAATGTCCATCTCTGGTAATAAATAACAAAAAAAAACCAAGGTTTCTTGATCTAAACCAGCCTTACTAAGCTTTCACTTTCAACCATCAGAGAGATAGCGAGGATTATATTAGAACATTTGTAGTTTTCGGTACACTAAACGAACTTCATGCCTGTCAGTCCATAATATTTAAAAAATATTTAAAAAATTTTTTAAAATATTTCATAAATTATTTACGCCTTTATTTAATAAATAGTAAGTAAATTATTTACACCTTTGTAATATTTAATAAATATTTTAAAAAAAATTATTTACACCTTTGTAATATTTAAAAAATAATTAATAAATTATTTAGAACTTTGCTTGTTCCATAGAGATGATATAGAATTCTAACGAATTTGTCAAGTTATCTGACAAAATCTTGTAATTTCTCTGATTTCAAAAAGTTTTGAAAATATTAGTAATTAATAATGCAGGCCAAAAGTTCATCAGAACTATTTTGTTGAAAAGATTAAACAAAATACATTACATTTACTATTGTTGCATTGAAAAATAAAAATAGTTATAGAAAAGTATTTCCTATCTTAAACAAATCCATGTTTTCAGCTTTATCACGTTTCACTCGCTACTGTCAATGTTCGTCCAGTGTTTTCGAACAAAATCAATAACAACAAAACCCCATCTTTATAGCAAACATCAGTGGTGCACACAGGATTTCACTTTGGGCCCAAACTTCGTATACAATTTTTGAGCCCATTGCCATTTGAATTTAAACCCACAGTGATTTAAACCCACACCCCCCTTTCGCCACTGACAAACATAAGTATTAGTCTGCTACCACTCACCTGTGCTCGTATGGCAGCCAAATGTATGGTTTTTGCACGCAAGTCAAACTTCTTCATGGACAAATCCTCCTGCAACTCGTTGACCTTGTTGTACAGTTGACCTTCAATGCCGCGTGTTTGCGTACGATTCAGCACATCAACAGCATCCTGCAGGAAAACAAAATATTTACAAAAATATTCCAACATAAATGGCAAAAATTTCCGCACCTGCAGTTGTCGTATTTGCATTTCCAAGTCCACAGCTTCGCGTTTCAATGACTCAAGTGCCGGACGCAGTGACAGCGTCGAGTGGCGATCAAAAACCAGCTCATTGCGCAGTGTCGGTGCCATTTCCTATTTGGAGAATCAGAAAAAAACACATCAAATTACGTAAAAACAATAAAGTTGTGTTCAAATGAGTGACTCACATTGTACTCGCCGCTTTCGTCCACCTCGCCGGGTGGCTGTGGCGGCGCAAACACGCGTCTAGGAACTTTTTGTGCCTGCGATGGCAGCGGCAGAATGCGCACAAAATTTGTCAGATCCTGTGCGGGCGACACAGTGTTGCATTGTATGGTGAGGCTGCCGTAGCGCTTCGCTTGATCCGAAGCCTTGTACAGAAAAAAGACAACAAGAAAGATTAAATTGTGTGCAATTAAATGCGTAAATTAAATTTAAATATAAATTTAATTGAATTTTGTTTAATTAATCACTGCAATTTTATTGCAAAATTGCCAATAAAATATTTTTAAATATTTGTTGTTATTGTTATTGTTGCAATTTAATTAAACGCAGACAGAGTTGCACTGACGTTGCAACTTTCAACTCTGATGTGAATTAAAGTTGCAACTGTTCGCGGTGTGGTCATTGTTGTGGTTTCCACGGCAGCGCACATAGTCGAGTTGTCGAGTTGACAGTTTATGCAGACGTCTGTAGTTGAGAGCCACAACGGTAAAATAATATTAATTAAACACAACTCAAAGCTGCATGGGACCTGGCGAGGCGCACCACAAGCAAGCAGAGTAATTAGTATTTCACAAAATGTGTGCTTATGGACGTTAAATTCGTGACAATCTTAAACATTCACCATAAAGGTATGCACCAATTAAAAAATCAATTGCATATTAAATAGTTAAAATCTACTAACTTCAAACTCAACACTTGCTGCATACTTTTGGGCACACTTTAAGTGACATACTGAAAGAAAAATCTTTAAAGGACGCTTCAGTATTGAGTATTTTGTACAATGTTTGCTTAGAGGTCTTAAATTTGTTGGAATTTTAAACACTCACCCTAAAAGTATGCACCAATTTAAAAATCATTCATTCATTCACTGATAATTCACAGTTGATGTCTTCTAACTTTAAACTCAACGCTTGCTGCATACTTTTAGGCACACTTTAAATTGCATACTGAAAGAAAAATATTTAAAGGGCGCTTCAGTATTGAGTATTGTACACAATGTTTGCTTAGAGGTCTTAAATTGGTTGGAATCTTAATCACCCACCCTAAAAGTATGCAGCAGTTCAAAAATCATTCATTCATTCATTGATTATTCACTTTCTAATATATATATAATTGTTAAATGTTAACTAAATCAATCACACTAAACACACTAAATCAATTACCACTTAAGGTCTAATAACTTTAAACTCAGCGCTTGCTGCATACTTTTGGGCGCACTTTAAATTAAATACTAAAAGAAACCTTTCAGAGGGCACTTCAGTATTGAGTATATCACACTCTGTGTGCTTAAAGAAGTTAAATTGGTTACAATCTTTAACACTGACCCTAAAAGTATGCACCAATTCAATAATTCATCACATATTTAACAGTTGAATTCAACTCTAACTTTAAACTCTGCAATTGCTGCATACTTTTGTGCGTTGCATACTTTAAATGACCCACTAAAAAAACCCCTTCATCGCTGCTAAACACAAACTACTCACTTTAATCTCACTGTCACATTCATCCACAATGATTATCAACAATAAAGTCACCGCATGTTGCATGCGATTCCATGGAATACCCTTTCCCCATTGCATTGGTGTGCAGTGGGCGGCTTTCGCTTTGGGACCAGGTGTGCCAATTTATTTAATTTGCATTTCATGCAAATTTTGTTGTGCAACTGTTGCACCATAGCAACTTTGTACTTTTATCTGACTACAGACTGCAGCCAGTTGCATGTAAGGCGCGGTGTGTGCTTTGTGTAATTTTCTAAATTGACACCTCAATTCCCGCGCGTGTCAGCGTCAGCGATCGACGCTATTTAACGCCAGCCAAAGTGTTCTTATTTCGGATTATTTCTCCTTATGTGTGCTGAATATGTGTGATTGGAATGTGGTCTAATACCCAATAATGTATGCTAATAAATATTTTTTACGAAATAAAACGGGTCACAAACAAAGACATCGTCAAAACTAATACCGCAAGTATAAAATTTACGACTCCTCTTCGTAATTATAGAAAATTCGTTGGTCCCGTAGGCCTGTAGGCCTGTAGAATATTCCCATTACCCTAGAATTGACATTCCGAATGACCTACACACCGAATGCGCATTGCTGTTGGAAAGTTTTATCCGTTTTTGGCGCCTATAAAGACGCCTAACTGATGCAATTGTTGGCATCACCACTGCTAACCTCAGGTTATGAGTATGTGTGATGCACCATAAATCGACTAGTAATTGTCAGCTGTAAATTGTTGTTGTTGCTACTAGACAATGCCTTGTCCAGCAACAATTAAGCGCAAATCTAAAGGACATGTCAGCCAACTGAGTGATTTGTACGCTGCTGGGCTAATGCAGCCATGTCACAGCAATTGGCACTAAAGCAATTAATGGCAACGTTGAAACAACTGCAATGTCCATACACACCAGATAAATCAATCGAGAATATACCTGCGGCATATGTGTGTGTGTGTGCGTCTATATGTGTCTATGCAAAGCTCGCTCAGTGTGTGGAGTGTGGAAAGAAACGGCTTGCGGCAACGCAACTAAACTGTGATGCGACACACACACACAAAAAGATCCAATTGTCCAGTCGCTCGCTCACTCACTCACCTTGTTGGCAATGACATCGGCACCCTGCAGAATCGAATCGGCAATAATACTGAATAAATCGTTGTGTATCTCCTCGAGCTCCTGCATCAATTGTGGCACCGTCTCGCAGTGATACGTCTCCAGCATCGCATTGGTGGCATGCAGCTGCTGCACGTAAGCATTGTGCGCATCGATGTATTCGGTGAGCGAGAGTTGTGTTGGATTCTGGCGATGCGACATGTAACATTGTTTATAATCCAAGCGACACTGCAAAAAACACAACGAAAAAAGCAACAAAAATCAGATAAAACAGCAAAACTCAGTGAAAACATTTAAGGATTGTTGTAAAATGCAAAGTGCCAGCAGAATAATGTCGAATTTGTGGCAAAGCGTGTAAGCTGAATTATTTAGTGTCATTGGTCATATTAGGCTGTTGGTCATTTGCAGAAAATCAATTATTTATAAAATTTTTTGGGTTAGAATCAATAAAAAAATATATTTTAGAAATTCATTGAATACCCATCGTACATACAAAGTATGGGTTTGGAAATTTTTGTCACTTTTTTATTAATTTTATTACAAATAATAAATAAATGTAAACAATTAATAATTGTTTAATTAACATAAATAATAAATAAATAAACAATATTAATAAAATACGTAATAAATCATAAATAAGAAATAAGAAATAATTAATAATAAATAAAAAATAAAAAATAATAATATAATAAGCAATAAATAGTAAATAACAAAAATTTTATTTTAATAATAAATAATAAATAGTCAAAAATAAGTATAAGTAATAATAAAAAATAAATTAAAAAATAAATAATAATTAATATATACTAATATACTAAATAATAAATAGTAAATAATAAATAATAATTAATAAAATTAAATTAATACATAATTAATAATTATAAATAATATGTATAAATAAATAATAATAATTAATAATAGAAAATAAAAATAATATATGTTTGATAATAAATAACAAATTATGACGGACATAAAAAATAATTCATAAAAACATAAATAATAAATATAAAACATAAATAATGAAAAAGAATAAATATAAAAATAATTTTAAAAAAATTAAAAACTTTATAATTACAGAATATGCATAATTTTTAATTATTAATGTATAATTAACAAACAACTTTTTTTATAAATGTTGATTTCATTTTAAGATAAACTAGGAAAAATATAAATAAAAAATATTAATTATAAAACAAAACTAATAGTATTTAAATGAAAACACATAAAAATTTATCCTTGTATAATTTTCATATATTAAGTTTTTAGTTATAACCATATTTTTTGTTTGAAATTAAACCAAAAAATATTTGTATTATAAATTTTGTTTGCATTTGCTGTGTAACTGAAGAAAAAATATTTTTAAAAAAATATAAAAATATAATATCAATTTTGTTTGAATTTGTTACGTTAGTTTAGGGAAAATATTAAAAAAAAAAAACAAATTAAAAAAATAATTTTGCAATAAATTTTGTTTAGAATTGTAACGTAAGTTACGAAAAAATATTTTAAAAAATAATAAAAACAATTATGGCATTTTGTATTTGTTTGTATTTTAAACATAAAAATTACTAGGTATTTGTATTATTTTTACATCTGATTCTTGAAATAACAAAAATACCTTTTTTAGAAATTCCATTTGTTTTTTTCCAAGATTAGGAAAAAATAAATAAAAATTACTTAATAATAAACAAAACTAAGAGCATTTAAATACAAATAATAGTAATTATCTCCAGGTATTTACTTATACATTTAAATTCCATTCGACGGGGGAAATTTCCATTTAAAAGCCACAACACAACGGTGCGTATACGTGATATTTCATTGCAAATCCGCCATCAAATATTCATCTGCGGTAGCGGTAGTATTGTGGCTTCTGTTGCTGATGTAAACAACACCGCTTGCTGCCGCAGTTTCTGTGCGACTGCACAGTTTTAATTAATATCACTCATACGACACGTATGCTGGCACTTGTGCGAATACCAACCAATGTGACAACCACGAAAACAAATGCATGTGAACGATTTCAAACTAACTAACTAACTGTGTGTCGGTCCGCTTGTTGTTGTAGCAAACGTATTTGTTGCTCACAAGCGCACAAATGCGCTGTAAGCCAGCTTAAGTGGTACACCGGCTTGTTGCCACCACTTTTAGAGCTTAAGTGAAAGCGCACGCTTCGATGCCCTGATGCGTCGCTTTCTACCTCTATTCTCTACCTCTACTCTCTACCCCTTCTATCTACCACCACTGTACTAAGAAAAGTGTTTAAAAAAGTATTTCAAGTTTACAGGTGCTTCGCCCAAATGCATTTGCTGGCATTAATAAAAGTAAACCGCGTAAAGTCCAGCGCGCTGTTTAAGTGTGTGTGTGTGTGCTTAACACATTTCATTTTCACTCAACACGTTCACACAGCATTTCTATTGTTGTTGTTTATTTTGTATTTGGTTCTTTTAATTCCTCATGCCGGCGTCGGAAATTTTTTTGCAAAAGTATGCGGCTTTGTGCATTGCGTCGGCATTTCCCATCGGCACAATCAGCCGATACGTGATGCCTTCAGTTTTATGGCATTTCGTGTTGTTGTAAATTGTTTCTTACTCTCTTTTTATATTTTCTACAGCATAAAATTCACTACTTCTTTTCGTTTTGTACTCACCTTCGACAGCTTCTCTTCAGTCTTTGCGATAATAGTCTCAAAAGACTCCCTGTGTGTGAAAATTTTCCGACTTTGAACTTTACGATGAAAGGATTTATCGAGCATTGGTCGTGACACCTGCAAGAAAAAAACAAAGCAAATTGAAATACATTGAACATTTTTTTCCCCGTTTAAAGTAGGTAAAAGTCGCAGCAATGTGCACATGAAGCTGTAACTGAAAAGTTGGCACATTTCATGCTAAACATGCAGCGAATTTAGTTGAAAAATGGCGCACAGCTAAGCAAATCAAAACGGCGGCTCAAAAGCAAAAACCTTGCGGTCATCAGAGACGGTCGTATGCTTACGGACTGCGAGCCATAAAGTGGCGTCAAGTAGTTGCACGTAATAGCAAAAGTAATTAGTACTTCACCTGCAGCACAAAGCGGCACCAAGTGTTTTTCTGTCAGTGTTGTTGTTGTGCTTTAACACTGTTGCTGACAACGCGGCACTTAGATGGCCTGTATTGTGTTGTTGTAGTGCTTCACAGCTAACACAGTGTGCAGAAAACAAAAACCACAGCATGCTGCAAAAGTAGACTACTGCATGTGTTACGTGGCGTATGCGTGACATTTAATTGTGCGTTTAATATATTTAACAATAATAACAATAACAACATAAGGTTGAAGTATGAATTTTACAACCATTGCAATTAACTTAATAACAATACTTGGGCCAAATATTTAGTAGAAAAATTGCATATTACTCATACGCTTCCATGTCAATTGATCTATGACATGCAAACATTTTGGATAATTAATTGGAATTGCATTGCAGTTATGCTGCCATTAGTGCAAATAGAGTAAAATTACTCTCTGGTTTTAGTCTCAATTAGCGCGCATTCAGACTGTAATTGAATGCTTTTCCCTATTAGGGTAGACGCTATCGACATGTTTACTTATAATTTGGCGCTAATGTGTACTAAATTGACAACATCAGTTACAATTTACGAGATATATAATTAAATATGGCTTATTTTGGATATAAATAACTGAAGCGTTACATTGGGAAATTGCTACTTTGGTAATTACTCGTAATTTGATTTTATTTATATCCAAAAGTTAGCATCATTAATGTTGCTATGAATCGACAATGAGATGTTTTGCGTTGTGCGCGGTTTGCTTAAGGCCAAAGCTTGTGGCTTCGTGCTATGCTAATTTATTTAACACCCACCAGGCGGTGTTAATTGGGTCACACACAAAGTAAGCGCTTCTACTATTTGTTAGTCTGTAGCGAGTTGATGGGTGTGTCGGTCGTGTTACGTTTGCCTGGACACCTACGTGAACAAAACCGCATTATTTTCATATAGTTTTAATACACTTTTTGTTGAAAATTGCAGTGTTTATGTGCTACAAAAGGCATCTTTGCGCTTAATGGGTATTTATAGGAAAAAACTGTCATCACAACTTTTCACATATATGAGATAGTTTTCTACATAAAACAATAATTTATAATCTTAAGCTTAAGTCCTTGGGGATTTTGTAAATTGTTTCATAGGTGAAGTTTCATGCCTAGGGGATGTAAAATTAAAATTCAAGAACTAATTTATATTGGATTATGACTGCTGATGTTTACTTTCTGAACAAATAATTACTAAACAATCTGTCGATCCCATCTTCCATCCTTTCCTTCTCCTTCTGTGCTTATGTGCTCCTAATTGTGCTGCACGGGCTCGGCTGTTCGTGGCGTCCAGGGTACCTTTCAGTATATTTATGTTTTATTCGTTATTCAACTAAACTTAATCCATGTTTTATCAAGAGCTCTGACGAGGATAGCCTCGAAAGTGTTCACTTTCATATCGGAAGAGAGTCACAAAAGGCCATTTGGCCTCCGAGTGGAAGTGCGGCCTACGCTACATACTCTGACCTTCTGCATTCTCAGCCTTTTGATAGCTTATGTCTTTCTCAATCCAGAGAATTCCTATAGTTTATTATAGTGCAGACACTATTGATAAAAATTAATCATACGCCAAGTTCAACGCACGTCACGAATTCCATACAACTTTCCAGCCTTGTTTCTTCAATTATAATCACAATTTTTTTTATCTTCAAATATAGAAACAGTCTAAGCCATTCTATATACATCTAAAAACTAACATGTTTTTCATATCAGCACGAATAATAAAAAGTTAGGCACACGCCAAGTGTAACTCAACGAATTCCATACAACTTTATAGCCTTTTTCTTCAATTATAATCACAATTTTTTTATCTTGAAATATAGAAACAGTATAAGCCATTCTATCTACATAAAGAAAATAACATATTTTTCACGAATAATAAAAAGTTAGACATACGCCAAGTGTAACTCAACGAATTCTATACTACTTCTGTTCCTGCTTCTTCAATTATAAAAACAATTTTTTCAATTGCTCTTAAATTATAAAAACCGCCTAATAAAAAATTACTAAAATTAAAATTTTAAAAAATAATTAAATTAAAATACGCCAAGTCTAACGTAATGAACGAATTTCACAAAACAGATTTTCTATTGGCTTTTCTTCAATTTTAATTACTATTTTTTTAAATTGAGCAATTCTATAGTTTATCTACATGCATAATTTTTTTCCACATGTCAGCACCAATAATAAAAAATTACGCATACGCCAAGTCTAACGCAATTAGTGAGTTCGTATTTTATTTAATTTTTTAATTTTTTTTTTAATTTTTTTAAATGAATAAAAAACCTTCAAAAAAACTATGCTAGTTTTGAATTTAACCAATGCAATGCTCTGCTTCACACATTTTATTTGTAATGCCATAAAGCATAACTAAAAAACAATACAATGCGATTAGAAAGAAATTTATTCGCAGAATAATCTCGTGCTGCACATAAAAGCCAAACAGACAGACAGATATTCGTACAACCAGCCATAATATAAACGTTCGCTTGTTTATTTTGCTTCTGATCGCACAAATCGCACAAACAAAAAAGCCATTATACTTTCACTAGACAAAACAATAACAAAGCCAGCACCAGCGGCATCCAACGCCAGCGCACAACCAGCGCACATTATTCTAAGTAATAAAAAAAGCAAAAGCGTCATTAAAATGCGCATTCAGTATGCGACGCTTCTATATAAAAGCAACAATTGCCGCACAGTCTGACGCGGCCAATTATTGCCCCACAACGTTCGCCGGACGCACTTATGGCCAACACTATCGACGGTTACTCACCTGACGCGACAGCACGCTGGCCACATCGTTCGATGCCTGAGAGTCGGTTTCGACCTCCTGTAGGAATGTTTCCCATGCTTGGAAAATTGTCAAATGACATGCGGGTCTGAACGTACATGACGCAACAATGTAACAGCAAACATTTTCAGTCAGCGTGAAATTTAATGTTCATTATAAAATGTGAGAGAGAAAATGTAAAAGAGATTTCAAGAATGCGAATGTTACCTTTCTTTGCGCAGCTCGGCATTCTTTTTGCGGTAATTGGACACTAAAGTTTGTAGGGCAGTTGCATGTTCCTCGTATAACTGGGAAAGGGTTTCGGTGAAATCGGATACTGAAAATAGTACAACAAAAAACAACAACATGAATTCAAAGTCAATATTTTACATAGAAAACCTAAATTATTAGAAAACTTAAAGCGATTTACAGTAATTAGTGCATTGGCGCGATGTGCTGAACCGAGTCTGAAATTTATTATGCAAATTCCTGAGTAGCGCATTTATGCAAATGAGCGACTGAAACGAACGGCAGCTGCCGTTACACCGACGCCAGACTTTAAGATAACACTGCATAGTTTTGGCCGATTGGTGCTCGTGCAGCGGAAACTATTAAAAGTTTGTTGGGAAATTTTATCGCGGTGCGACAGTCAACTAACCTGCATTAAAAGTTTACAATTTCTTTAGCGTTTCTTGCGGCACACGCTGCCGCGATTATGCCGAGCTTAAAGTTTAGTTGGCTGTTTGCGTCAATCGAGCTCAGCCGCTGCGGTTAAAGTGCAAAGTCTGAAGACAAACATGCAACCAACTCACTTTTGCTTGCATACATATCAGTTGTCAATTAGTGTTACGCATACGCAATGTTGGGTAGTAATTTAATTCAATCCCTGATGGCAAAACGATTTTGGATTAAATATTTCAAATGAAAATATTTGTGAACCAATGAAGAGTATCAAACTTGATAATCAATCATATGTAACTAGTTCTGAATATTGCACTCGTTTCCTTTTTTCTGTATACTACGCCATCGACCTCAACATCAACGCCAAAGCCAAATAATGTTCATGGTTCTGAGGTCATGCTGTGTATTTGGTGGGACCAAAGGGGAGTTGTATACTATGAGCAGCTACAACCTGGCGATTTCATTATGGGCGATCACCAAATGTTTCTTTTCAACCGAAAATGAAAACACGCTCCGTCAACGGTCGAATACATTTAAATATTTTTACATAAGCCCCGCCAAAAATGGTACAAGTCAAGCTCATTTCCATCACAATCTCTAAACAATTTATGAATCAAACCATTTGACATTTTTTCGACATATTAAAGCTGATTCCAGATATCTGTACATAATATACTTTGGTGTTCGCACAGACATTACAAACTCTGCACCAAAAGTACTAAAAATATATATTTAAAAATTTACTAAAAGAAAGTTACGAAATTTTTGAGCATAATGAACCGTAAAAACCTCTAATTAACGATACTCATCAACAAAACTTGACTGCATTTTGCATTGTAATAAACCACAAAAAGCTCTTCTTAATGTTACTCATACACCCCGTGAACGCATTGGACTGCAATGGCAGTGATTGATTAACTTTTTAGCAACTTTTATTGGAATAGTGATTCACGTTACTCATACGCCGCCTTGTTCTACACTGCACTTTAAACACTTTATGCGCTTTTCAACGTCAAATTTTTTACAACACTGCACTAAAGAAGATTTAAATGGTGCAATTAGCACTTAAGCCAAGCATTTCAATAAAAAAATTATGCACGCCATAAGTAATGGAACAAAAATACAATGCAACTGATGTGCAAAACTTGCCCGAAGCGTAGCATAAAATTTCTTAAGAAAACAACAAAATGTTATGTGACACTCAACTGTGCAGTTTTTCCTTTAGCTCTTTTGTTAGTTTATTTTAATATGTCATATAAAAATTATGACCATCACTTTCCGTTTTCTTTCATACTTTCCGTTGTTTTTTTTTGTTGTTATTGCCATTCCACTCATATTTATGTTCTTCGAAAGGCAGACGACACCACGTCTGCCACATTAACTGTGATGTTGATTTCAAGGAAAAACAATTGTGCTGCTGACAGGCAGAACGTCTCGTCTCGGTGTTGGCGTTGACGTTGGCCGCTGGATGCTCGGTGCTCGGTGCTGAGTGTCCATTAGCAGCGGGCAACGTTTAATGTCACACGCAGCGGAGCACTCAATTGTGTTACGTTTAATACGCTTTGTCAGCCAATTTCACAACCGTCCGGCGTTCGCTGCAGCCAACGACACTGAAGTTCAGTGGCTGGCTCGCGCGTATTGTGAACCACTGCAGGAAATGCTGTGCCAACCGACAAGCATTTGAAAATTGAATCACAGTTGAGCGAATTGTTATGCAATTATAGTAAGATTTGATATATTAGAAAAAGTAAACAGTTGTCGTTGCCAATGCGCACAGTGTTGCGAGTAGTGACAAAAACGCCAAAATCTGAGTATGAAGTTTTGTTGGAAATATTTCAGTTAAGAGAAATCCGAAGTTTTATGAAAAAATATTGGATAACATAGAAGTTATGAGCTCTTAAAGTACGCTCCAGCGTTGAAAAAAAATTGTGTACAAACAGAAAATTTTTGCTTTGAATTTG
This sequence comes from Melieria picta, assembly GCA_964056695.1. NCBI lineage: Eukaryota > Metazoa > Arthropoda > Insecta > Diptera > Ulidiidae > Melieria > Melieria picta. Next base: position 18,588,765 of record OZ057400.1, read on the forward strand.
AGGTTGAATATTTCAAAATAAATTATGAGCAGGTCCCTAAAACTTACTATTGTCGTAAGTTTCACATAATTTAGATCTGGCAAGACCAAAATTTTGTTGCTTACTCTCACCTCTGAGCAGTACCGTTATGATGAAAATGAAGTAAAGAAAACGAGTGAATAAAAAGTGAGTTCAAACTTTAAAAGTGATTTAAAAAAACACTAAATACAGTATAATCTCGATAATTCGGACACTCGCTAATACGGACAACGCGGTAATCCGGACACGTAATTGATTTCTATTGTAGACTCTGTAATCCGGACACCACAGATTTTGTTTAACTCAGAAATCCGGACACTCATTTTAGTGTGCTTTTTTACGGGGAGTCCCCGTTTTCTATTTAAATATATGTTTTCATAAAATGCAAGAAATTCAAGTGGAAATCTATATGCTTTCTCTTCCTGTCGTATTTGCTGGTTCAGGTGTGAAATAGGAGGTTGCATAAATTCAAGTGGTGTTAATTAATTCTAAAAACTGTAATTTAACTGTGTAAACTACATCAAATATTAACTCTTTCGCTATTTGTTGCCATATAGCAACATCCTTAGAATAATTTGAAGTTTTAGGAAAAATACGAAATTAATAAACTGAATATTTAAGTTTAAAGAAAAAAAGTATACTCGTTTTTTAATGGTATATCTTGACATAGTAAAGGAAGAAGAAGCAGAAAAATTTAGAGAACTTTTTAATTTGACGTTTTGTTTCAATTTAGATACTTTTTTTTAATTTTGGCTGAAGTAAATGAAGAAATATTCAAATTTTCGTTATGCGTAAAAAGTTTTATGTTTAAGTAATTATTACAGCCACAACGATGTGATTTCTTTCATAGAAATACACTCTAAAATACAGGGCCCGAGTATAAAAATTAAAAAATTTCTTATGGAATGTTGCTAATATAACCATAGAAGCCTAAGACGTAAAATTTAAAATTGTAACTTTGCCCAGTAAAGACCTGTAGCGAAAGGGTTAACAATGGCACCTATAGTAAAAAAATTAAACGTAAATTTTAAGCGTTGGGCCAGAAAAAAAGAAATTATAAACAAAATAAGTCGAGAAAAGTCACTTCGTCAACTGTCAGTGGAGTTCAATGTAGGCAATTCTACAATTTCGACAAACAAACATGAAACAAACAAACAAACAAACATGAAAAAAAAATTTTGCCAAACGAAAATTACTAATTTCTTTCAAAACCCTTAAAAATGATTATAAAATATTAAAAATGAAATGCTTAAGCAAAAATAATTATATTCCAATAAAAAACAATAAGTTTCATTTGTTTTCCGTAGTATTTTTATCGATTTTTTTGTAATCTTGGTAATCCGGACATTTCGATATTTCGGACAGTGTTTGGTTTTTAATTGTCCGGATTATCGAGATTATACTGTATCACTTTTGAAATTTTTTGATATTTTTTTTGGCAAGTATGTACATTATGCTGTAAAATTTTTAGCTGCGCGTATTTGCGCGAATGCAAGTTATTGGCATTCTTCGGTGAAGGCTTGAGTTCAAATTCGCGATATTTTCACCGTTTGGTTGAATGCCAATGCAATCTGTCAAATAATGCTCTTTTGCTGATGGAAAAATTTGTTGAAGATAGCTTCGGAAAATCAATTACGATTACTATTATATTCAAAATAGAGGGGTTAATGGAGTTTCGACACTACACTTTGATTTTATTTTCGTACAAACCCAAAAGTTGACAACCTAACTACTTCACTTGTATGGGAGGCGCCCTCTGGTGGTGAATTTTTCAACTTTAATTAATTTTGTATTTTTTGCATTCAGGAATGTTGACGACTGTTGAATAAATCATTCAAATTGGTTCAGTAGTTTCCCAGATACAATGTTTCCTCGCTTACTTTACTACATTTACAAGTGTGGAGCCAGTTCCATTGAAAATTACTAGTTTTGTATGGCAGCCGCTTTAACAGTTGGATATAGCGGTTAGGTGTGTATGGAAAAAACATTCGGAAGGGGGAAAAAATGGGGGTCAGTCTTACATATGGTACGTCTGGGACAAACCTGAGAGCAGCGGGAGCTCACTTTCTAAAAACGATGATTTTGTATGGGAGCCTTATTAAAGGTTGGAGATAGGGGGTAGGTATGTTCGAAAGAAGTATTCATGAGCAAAAATTAGTGGGGGTCAGTCTAAGATTTTAACCCTCTAAGAGCAACTTCTGAGCAGCTCTAGAGCAATTTATCGAGATTTTATTTGGGAGGTGGTCGAATTTTTAGTCCGATTTCATTGAAATTTTGCACAGTAAGTTCTTTACTCATACAATAACTGTATACCAAATTTCTTATTTATGTACGACTACTCCTCCTTTTTTGTCACTCCGCTATATGAACTCGCAACACTGTGATGCGTCGCTGCGATGACAAGTGGACGCATGGCTTTTAGTTGTTTTGCTTGGTTTGGTGCAATCAAAGTGAGATGGCAAATTTGCACTCAATAGTGCCGCCATGAGTCAACACAACACTCACTTCAAATTTTAGTACAATTAATTTCATTTCAATGGTTTTTTCTACATAATCAACTAAAGAAATTTGAAAGTTTTACACATCGAAGAATCGAACTACTCAGAAATGCAGGCAAACTGTTGTCTGTTGTTAGGTTTACTTCATAAATTGTTTTAAAATATTGGCTTTTAATGCGTGACTTTTCTGATTTATTGCCAATACGTTGAAACGTTGGCCATAAAAACGAATAAAGTCCATTGTGTAGACAACAAAGACACGACAATAAATAAGAAGAATGTCTGACGCATTTAAGCGGCGCATATATGCAAAACTCAGGGCAGCTCATAAGCTGACAAGCGCAAGAAAAATGACTGCCTTAGGCAAATCTTAAGCAAGCGCTGCGCTGCTCTATGACCAAATGCATTTTATGGCACAGCCTTGTAGGCGGCAAGCAACTTTGCCACCGCATGCAGCCAACAGATGCGCTGACCATTTGTTATTGCGGCTCATAGCTGAGCGCTGGCTGCTGATGTTCTCCACTATTTGCAGACAATAATGCAAATTGCTATTTTCAGGGACGGCCTGCTTTGCAACTCTTACTTATGTTTTGCATTTTATTCTATTTTATTATGGCCGCTTGCTCACATAAAACCGAAATGCGCTTGGAAATTGCATTGAAACGTTTTGACTGCACTTTTGGCCGCACTGCAGTTACCTGCGCGCAAACAACTTGATTCAAAGCCATGTGTGTATGTGTGTGTGTGTGTGATGCAATAGAATTTCCCTAATGCCAGCGTTGCATTTACAAATTGCCGCAGTTCAAAGCAGCAGCATCTCAATTCTGTCGAATCAGTGCGCTCAGGCCACTTTACTGGCCCTACACACTCGCTGTATTGCCATCAGTTATTCAGGTAATGTAAGCTGAATTATTGATTTGACAGTTTTATTGTTGGCAGTCAAACAAGTGAGCGCTGCCTTTGCTCGCTTTCAACCTATGGTTTCATGTTGCTCCTACTTTTGGCTGTTTGCCGTTTTACTTGCAGCGTCTGTTAGCTTCCAAAATTATGACAGCAACTTGCTGTCTAAACTTTGCTGGCTGTTGTTGAATTTTTAAGCATTCACTCCCAGCGGAATAGCAGCGCATTTTCTTCTTGCTTTAACCCCCTCGCAACCCATTCCATCAAACGTCCCATAATAAAAACTTTGACTTTATTCAGTCAGCCACACAGCATTGGTTACATGTTTTTGTTTACACTCTCACACACACACTCACACACGTGATCACAATCGCAATGTATGCGGTCACATTTGCGCTTGAAAAAGTACAGCAACACCAACCACAGAAAGTGCTGTTTAAGCGCCTGAAAAACAACCACTGCCACAAAATACAACCGGAAGTGAAAACATCTTCAGAGAATAGACAACTTGCGGCTGTTGTATGCAAATTAGTTTCAGCTTTCACGCCAGCTCGATGTGCTGTAGTCGGCAACAGGCAGCGGCAGGCATTTATTGTCAACAATTGACACTTGTTCCGAGTGTTGTTGACACACTCACATACACACACACACACACGCTGCCCCCAGGCACAACGAATTGAAAAGCTAGCGGCGGCGCAGTTTACCACTGGGACTTGGTACAATATTTTGCGCCACACTCACTCACACTCACTCACACTCTGGCCATGTCAACACATTCACACGTATGTATGTATGTGTGTGTCGCTGATAATTGTCCTTGTGTGCGTCAATAGGCTTAGCAGGTGTTGGCGCTGACTTGTTTATGCCGCACTACTTGATCCATTATTTATTCAATGCATTAGCTGAAAGTTATGCTGCCACTTTAAGTCACGTCGGTGAATATGTCTGTCGCATAGATGGAAATGAAGCTGTGAAACTTCGATAACGAATTTGCATAAGAAATTCCCGTTGCGGCGTGTTGAAGCGATAGAAGGAGATTCACTTGAAAATAAGCCGTTGATGCGATTAGCAACTGTTAAATTTTACCTAACAATGCACTTACACAGAAATTGTTGGGGTGATTTTACGAACCATAAAATAATTGTTGAGAATTACAAAATTTGCTCAAGAAGATTGGAAGGTGATTCCTGAAAGCATTTGTGCTAACTGCGGGTTAAACTGGCGATGAGTTTCACTTTTCGCTAATAAAAAAATTCTTGGAATATTTTTCAACATATTTCTGATAGTGAGATTAGTTCTATAAATTCGCGCAATGTAAGCATTTTTTAAATTGTTTGCTAAGATTTTCTTAAGAACTTCATTTTCGAATTTTTGGGTGAATTTGCACAAATTATTTGAGTTTAAATTACGATTTTCAGTGTCAACTGAGGCTGCTGTAAGGCACCAGTGTCCCTTCAGTAGCGATAGGGTTAACTCACTTGTTTTATCGAAACTATCAAACAAGCACAGCACTTACACGGAAATACATCCATTGTACTGCAACTTGAGATTAAATTTTACTTTTGTTTGAAATCTGAAATCTTGTTGTTTTGTAGAAATCTGATTTAATAAATTCAGAGAGCCAAGGTAATCGCTTCTCAGCACATCAGAACCAAATGGCTTAAATCTGACTCAGACCTAAGTACAGAAGACACAAAAAAAATGGTCTGCTGTCTCATCATCCTTTCCACAGGACACACCGCACTGTCTAACCTGCTAACCGTTTTCATGCGTCTTGCTTTTAGAAGTAGTTTTAAAACAAAGAAAACAAAGCTAAGAACCACCTGTTGCCATATTTTGGATGCGCCCATTACCAATTTACAGTCTTAGTGACATTTGGGCAAACAACTGCAGTCCCTCTTACACAAAGACAGTGAAAGCCGAAAGCGCTGCTCTGCTCTGAATTGACGCGTGTCATAAGTTTTGTCCATTTCTCAGCATCTCACAATTGCTCGAGGGTTAAAGCAACCCATTCCTTAGAATTAGTGAAAGAAATGGCATAAGTGGTTCATAAATGAATGCTCCAGGCCCATTCTGGCTAAGAATCATCTCAGCTTGTCATGTTCGCTCGTGAATTGAAATGACCCATTCGACAACAGTGGCTTTGAGCTGCGATGGAAGCATATGGGAAGAATGGCAGGTTCAAAACCTATAAATGCAGCCTCAAAGACCATTTTCGCATTTAAAAGGCTGAGGTCTTGGTACCAGCCATTCGCGATGTGAGTGTCAGGTTACTATATCTTCCTACACATTTTAGCCCGGATTTACACAACCTGGCTATTTCGAAGGTGTTTGCTGGACTGTTTACAGCCATAAAAGCAGCTTGGCTGTCGCTACAGAGATACATAAATACTGGCTTTCCGCAATTCAATGGCTCCACCTGCGCCTGCATTTCGAGAGAAGAGAATAGTCGAATCTTACTAAAATCGAGGAATACCCTAGAGTGAGAACCTTGTTCGGACTTAGGGTAATTCATAGGTATACAGGAGTAATTTTTTCCAGACTCATTTTCAGCATTTGACCATAAATAAGCTTCTGGCAGCAACACCTTGTAACATAATCCTAGTATGACGGTTAAAAGCCAAGCAAGCAAGAAGTCATAAACAGGATCCCAAAATCCGATGCACCGTCTTCTAATATCGAATCCGCGTCATACCGAGCCTTAAGGACTTCACCTACTATGAAGACATCAATGAATCCAGTGACGAGCGAAAAGTAGTCGGAGAAGCACCTTTTTTGACTTAAGGGGGGAACTACCTTTAGACACTTCAAAAAATCGATATTTTTTTTTATTGTTTTAATCGATAGGTATATTGCCTTAGAATATCGTGTCAAAGTTTCAAAGGTAATTCTCGAAATTGTGGAAGAGATGCATCCCGGAAATGACTGGCGCCGAGCTCGCCGAGCGCGCCGAGCAAACTTTAAACGGCATTTTCTCGAAACCATGTTTTTCAAAATTGTGTAAGTGATAACAAAATTACTAATGAACAGATTTTCATTATCTAGCATTCATTTTAAAGAGCATAAAAAATTGTTCTATCTAAACTAAAGATTTAAAAAACAAAACATTTTTAGACATTTTTTGACTGCATATATAACAAAATTTCTTGTGAAAATCCTAATTTTTTTTTGTGAAGCCTGTTTTAGAGGGTTAATTTTCGAATTTCGTAAAAATTTTAGTTCATCGACGATAGAAAACCCTCTCGAGTAAGACAATGTTTGGTTTTTTATTTCAGACTAAAATTGCGGCCAGCATCACTTACACAATTTACGATGTCAGCGGCGATATGACTTACAGAATCATTGAAAAATTTGTTAAATTTCTGTTTTCACTTTTACAAAAATGTATTTTTTTTACCTCAGACATCACTGTAAATATATATTATATTGATTTGAAAAGAACTGTTTTCATTTCCCTGTAAATCGACTGTAAAAATGACCTTTTTTTCGGCCTCTAAAGGTAGTTCCCCCCTTAAGTGACTTAAATCATTGCTGTATTTCAACCTACAAATGAACTTAGGGACTTTACCTACCAAGAAGACATCAATGAATCCAGTCACAAGCAAGAAGTAGTCGTAGAAGCACCTTTTTTGACTTAAGTGACTTAAATCATTGCTGTATTTCAACCCACAAATGAACTTAGAGACTTTACCTACTAAGAAGATACCAATCAATACAGCCACGAACGGAAAGTAGATAGGAAGGCACCTGTCAACTCACACATTCACTCAAGTCACTGCTGTATTTCAACTTACAAAAAACCTTAAGGACTTCGCCTGCTATGAAGCCATCAATGAATAAATTTATGAGTAAAAAGTATTCGGAAAAGTACCTGTCACCTCATTTAGACACTCACTTAAGTCACTGCTGTATTTCAACGAACGGATGAACTTAGGGACTTCACCTACTAAGAAGACATCAATCACTCCAGCACGAACCAAAAGCACGTGGAAAAGCAGCTGTCAACTCATACATTCACTTAACTCACTGCTGTTTTTCAAGAGAGAGAGAGCTTCGAGGACCTCACTTGCTAGGAAGACACTAATGAATCTAGTGACGAGCGTAGTCGGAAAAGCACCTGTCAACTCATTTACACATTCAGTTAAGAAGAGTTGCACAACGCTAAATCGGAAGCAAAAAATATCACTACACATGCAATCTGCTTCTATTTCTCTCATTTATTATACAAACAACAATCACTGTCGAAAGAGAACTTAATTCGCACTTACTTTTACTTAAGTTTAGTGATTTTTCGGCTTCGGTCATATTCAGGCAAAAAACGCAAATAAGGCTAATAATAGGCTCAACCCAAAATGCAGGCTGGCTGTTAGTCTGGCAGCCGATTACCCCATTGCCGCCTAATGGGTAAAAATTTACCCATGAAAATTGACTTTTAAAAAAAATCACAGAAAAGTTCGTGGTAGAGATATCTCAAAATCATGGATAGGGATGGTTGGGGTAAAGATGGAACTACCTTAGTCTAGTAGAGGTCACCCTATAATTCTGCCATCTAGCTAGAGTTACCAGACTCCAAAAATTGTGAATTTTCCGGAGGTGAAAAATGTGGCGAAACGTAGTGGCCTTAGAACTTCACAAAAATCTGCCTCCTAACTCACCTGTAAACAATACAACTTTTGTTCACGTGTTTAGCTGATCACTTTAAAAAGTATGGAAAAAAGCTACCATTGCTGCGTAATGGGTACAAAATACCTAATAAATATCTCAGCAACGTGCAGAGATAGAAAGCTGAAAGCTGATTTTGTTTCTGATAATTTTGGGTCAATTCCAGGTCGTGTATGAAATTTTATCAAAATCGTATGGGCGGAACTGGTACCCGGCTTTAATGGGTTAATGGGCTTCGGTCAAATATCACCTTCGATCGGGATTTACTTAGTACTTTTTGTTTGACAAAAAATCAGAAATTTAATAAATTAACACTCAACAATTTAGCCTCCGACAATACAGAATCACTTCGTACTTGGTGTGGTTTGAATAAAAATAAATAAATTCTAAAAAAAAATTTGTGTTTGCAGTATTTTAAAGATTCATAGCACAACTTGGATTAGTTGATTTGGACTAATGCAAAATTTTAACAAACTTCTTCAGAAAATATTTCTCATGTGTTTTTATTTATGAATCCGTGTAAAGTTCGGCAATAATTACCTCACTTTGTAGTAATCAACTTTGATTGAAATTTATTTTTCTTTTACTTTTTAGTAGTAAACTTTCCTTGAAATTTATTTTTCTTTTACTAAGCACTGATCCAATTATAAGTATGTCACTTTGCGCAAACAATTCAATACTTGATACATTTTTATTAGAAAAATTTTAAACATTGAACAAGTGCGCGTGCACTTAGTGGTGTTAGAAGCTGTGGCGTTGCCAACGGTGATGGCACATCTGCGGTGAACTTAATGCCCGAATCCAAATCGAGCACAATTTGCGCGCCACCGATTGAAGGTTCAAAGGACATAAGATGTGGTGAAAACACTAAGAAATAACTAAACAAGTGTTTTTTTTTAATTAGCTTTAGCTTTAATTAGCAGAGTTATGAGAAAAACGTGATTTATTAATTTAATTTTTTATTTGTGTTATTTTAATTTTTTTTATTTATTTTATTATTATTATCATAGAATTCAGATTCCTACAGCGATTTCAGTTTTCACAACCAACATCTGACAGTGTACAAAATTGGTTAGAAGTGATTGATAAAATATTATTTAATATTTTTCATATTTGAGGTGAGCAAAAGGTTCAATAAAATCTTGAAATTCTTGAGTGCAAAGCCGCCAAGAATTGCCCATAAATAAGTAAAGCTGGTGAGTGTTTTTTTCAAAGAAGCGAAAGATGCTTAGCAAATGCAAACATAGACAATAAACTGAAAATTACTTCTAATCTTACATAAGTACTACTGTACATTTTTGGCTACAGTGAATAATGTAACAAAACATTAAATAGTACACAATGAATATTTAATACAGCGGCAGACAAAAATATTATAGTTACTAATAAACACTGCACTCATATCTTTATATGAGGCAATAACTAAGCGGAAACTATTTGCAAAATGAATCAAACATTCATCTTGTCATCAAATTGATGACAAGTAACCCCTTATGTCACATGTCAGTCGAAAATCATTTTCAAATAAAACATCAAAATTCCCCAAGTATTATATAACAAAAAAATAATAAGATATACAGAAACTTACTGCATGTTTATTTGTTGAATTTTACTTGCACTACAATAAAATGTTTGCCATTCAATGGAAACTCGTTTTAATTTCAAGCAATTCCCGGCAGATCCATTTCAATAATTGACTGTTTGCAGGCCAGAAATACGATAGCAAAAATGTTAACAGTAAATACAAATATGTGACAGTGTGTGTCTGAGTCTCCGTGTGTGTGTGTATGTATGTACACATGTGCGCTTTTGATTTGCTATATGACTATTTGCGCTTGTGGCCACATTATTGGCAAACAGCAAAATCAATGTTGGCCCAGCTCGCTTATCTGGCATCTGCTTGCTGCTTTTCTCTCCTCTCCTCACTCACTATCTCTCTCCTATTGTCTCTTTTGCGCACTTCAGTAGCTGCATGCGAATATATGTGCAGCCATTAATCAACTTTGAAGGCAATTGAAAACCAAAATTCACCAAACACAGCGCCCGGCGCCTACCACAAACTGCTGCAAACTGCTGTAGTCACCCAAGCGATAAGCAGGGTCAGTAAATAAGGCAGACAAAGCGCTCATAGTGTGGCAGATTTTGTGGTAACATTTGGTTGCATATGTTGTAAGTTAAATTAAATTTTTATTGTGCACAATTTTTAATAATATTTTTCTCTAAATCAAAGCATTCGTTAGCTACTATACGGTTGAGGTTACGTATCCTAAATGTATGCTATAAAAAAATTCAAAAATGTGTAAAGTATTAAAACTAACCTGAAGATGACATTTTCAACAAATCTGATTGTTGTTAGAATGTGCAAGATTTGGACAGAATGTCAAAAGTCAAAGCCCATTAATAGGTTGAGCTTCAACAAAAGGCGATGTCGAAATTTTGCTATTATAATAAGTTGTCCCAACCACTGGCCTAGACCCATTCTTTGAACATTTGTACCAACAATGCAATGGCCAGTTATAGATAATGCCGACCAGTGCCGCACACAGGACTTCATTTTTGAGGGTGAAGGGGGGGATGGTTTATATAAAATTTTTGAGGCAAACACCATTTGGAACCATATTTGTCATCCAAAATTTTTCTAAGAAGCCGAAATATTTAAGAGTTTTGGTGGTTCAAAACTCACCACAGATGCTAACTCATTCCTATGTAATGGCATGTAATAATAAAAAATTACGAAATGTGCCCTTGAATTTTTATATACGCTGTAGTGCAGTGGTTCTCAAACTTTTTTTGCACACTATTCATGTGCACTAGACATGATTTAATGCACGATTTAACGACTTCGATGCTTCAAAACCTCTACTTTTATGTGGTTTAATAAAAAAGTGCAAGGAATATCTGTCACATGTCTTAATGAAGAATTCATATTATCACAAAAATTAAATCATTCCTTCATAACACTCAATTACGATTGCAATTATATTCGAAATGGGGAGGTAAATGGGGTTTAGATAATACATTTTGATTTTTTCTTCGTAGAAACCCAACAGTTGATAACCTCACCACCTAGTTTGTATGGGGGGCGCGCTCTGGCGGTGAATTTTTGAACTTTAATTTATTTTGTATTTTTAGCACTCAAGACTGTTGCCAATCACTGGATAAATTATTTAAATTTGTTCAGTAGTTTCTAAGATATGATATTTAAGTGGGGATAAGTAGTGAGCCAATTCAATTCTCCCCCTTAAGAGTTATAGATAGCGCGTAGATATGTATGGAAAAATTATTTTAATTGAAAAATAAAAAGGGGTCAATCTTACATTTAATACGTCTGGGGGCAACCTGGGCGCAATGGGAGCCAATTTTATAAAAACCATAATTTTGTATGGACGCCCCATTAAGGGTTGGAAATAGTGGGTAAGTATGTTGGAAAGAAATATTCAGAGGAAAAAATTAGTGGAGGTCAGTCATAGATGTTAACCCTCTAAGAGCAATTACTGAGCAGCTGTGGAGCAATTTGTCGAATTTCCAATCACTTTTGGTAAACTCTAGACACGATAAAATGCCATTTAACCCCATTCTAGGACCTAACTTTTTAGCTCATGCACTTTTTTATGAAACCGCATAGAATAAGAATCGAGAACCCATTATTAAAAATCTCCATACAATACTAAATCATGTCTAATGTGCAATGTGGATTGTGCTCGTACCATCATTGGAGGCCTCGCGTACCACAAGTTGAGAAGCGCTTTTTTATAATTGAAATGAAAAAATAACCAATTTTCTTATTTCAACTCTTTAATCTATTTTTTTATATTTGCTGTTTTGATGCAAAAATTTACAATTGGCAGATTCCCCTTAAATCTATGTAGAGCAATTTTTAATTTAACATTACGAAGCACATATCATATCAAGTTTTAAATGATGCCAACTTTTCATACACAAAGTAACAACACAAAAGTATCATAACACAAACCTAATGAAAACGAAACCCTATGAAAAATGCACTTAAATGACAATTAATTTTGATTTGTCGTTTTTGCTGTGGTGCCGAAAAATCGTTATACCGTTAAGGCTTTTAAGCTGGACCCCATCGAAAGCCCACAAGCGGCATTAACTGCAACATTTCTGCAATGCGCGCAATAACAAAGAGGACTTTTTTTGAAAGTTTTATGAGACCAAAGCGAATGACAACGACCGGCGAATGCAGAGTGCGTTGCGCGTTGCAGCGGCCACAAAAAATGCGCTTTAAAACAAAGTAAACTTTTATGAGCCGCTGGCAAAAGTCAGCAGTGCAGACAGCTGCAGGCACGCGTGCGGCAAATGCGTGCCGAACATGCTCGAACACACACACACACACACACACACAAGACAAGTTTTTATGACCATTGAAAAAGCACCGCAAAAATGGCGCAAATATTTTATTCTTCACTCATGGCTTTTTATGCATTTTTGCAGCGAATGTTTGCAATGAATTGTTGCTGCAATTGTTTGCCAGTGAAAGTGAGCGCTGACACATTGCAGCGTCCATGGCAACATGTGCGGTCTAATGCTGCACCGTTGTGATCCACTGGCCGGGAATTTGCGGTCACTTTGAACGCCAGTGGAACACAGCGATCAGTGTCAGCGGCGTCAGAGCATGTAAGGCAACGCTTAACAGTCATTCGGCATGTGAGTGCAGCACAAAATTTAATTTAATCTAAACGAAATGAAATGAAATGAAAGGCCGCAGCCAGAAAATAGAAAAGAAGAGAAGATAGAATTGATTTAGTATTTAATTTTGGTCACTTTGTAGTTGCCGTCAGCCGGCCACTACTCGCCACTATTGGCCGCTTTGGGCCACTATTGCGGCCGCCATGCCAATCACAGCTGTCAGTCTGAAGCTCGAGCTGTGTCTGTAGCGAGTGCAGCAACAAATCGTTGTGCATTTATCTTTTGCCATTCGAGACAGTGCACACAATTACATCTCACACACACACACACACACAGACAGTTTACACGTAATCGCATCTTCAAAATCACTTTAGTGGAAAACGTGCACAAAACGTCCAGCAACAACAAGCAATAAGAGAAAAATGCCAAAGCTAAAGAACAATCAAATAGAAATTGACCAAAGAAAGCAAAACATTACATTCCCATTCCACCAAAACGAGATACAACACCGAACTCAAGCATGGCAAATTCAATTTCCGCATAAAGCAAAGCAAACCAAAGTGAATTGAATTTAATATTCAGCACCACGAACAGTAGTAAGGAATCACTTGCACTGAAAATTTGCTTCAGGCAAACAAGCAAACGAAAAGGAAAAGACACACCGGAGAAATATTGCCTGGGGAACAGACAGGCACAAAGACAGATTTAGCACAAAATTGGAAAACAGAAAATTGAGAATTGAGAATTGCGAACAGTGGAACACATGAACTGAAGGATGAACAGAAAGACAAACGGACAATACAATCGAAAATAATTGGAAATTTTCGGAACAATTTTATTACACAAAGACCGGTGAATGTCCAAATGGTTAGACTTGACTGTCTGACAGACGATTAGACGTAAATATTGAAAGACGGACAGCAGTGAAAATATAGAACTTAGTGCTAAATCGCAAGCTTCATAGACACCCTGAGTGAAATATAGTCGAATTTAATGGCCATTGAAATCGGTGCAAAATTTGAAAAAGACAACAGAAAATTGATTGCGAACGCATAGCAAATAAATGAATAAAATCAAGAATAAGAAAATAGCGAAGTAAAAGAACGCGAAGGAAGATAAACAGCTGCATGATTACTTATGCAGTAAAATAGTTAAATGCATGGAACTTATTTGAAGCAGATCAATGCAAATAGATAGTTAAAAGTAGTAACCGCTGGTTATTAAAGGATCCGAAATTACTCGACTCAAAAAAGTTTCAGAAGTACTCAATTTCGTGTTACGTTGAGAAAAGTGTGTGCAGTGTTAGTGGCACTTCTACTTGAAGACCGAATAGACCCACTATTAGTGCTTCTGTTGAATACTAGTCCGCAAATATGAATCCATTCTGTTTTATACTCCTTTCGATTTGTAAAGGACTTTGCTCTTACTAGACCATCTATAAACCAGTTCGTAAAGGGTCCAAAAACACTCGATTCCAGAATGTTTTGACAGTACTCGATTTCAGTTTAGATTACAAACGGTGTGTGCAGTGTTAAACGCTCTTTTACTTTGAGACCGAAATGACCCACAGCTATTCCTTCTATCATACTACGCAATACTATATTTTATACTTCTGCTATACTATTACACTTAATATACAAATACATGGAAGTATCCGAGGCCGCTTAAAATACAAAAAAATCCAGGAACATACTTTCACATACTTTTTAGATATTTTCCTCTAAGTGTTGCCAATTTTCAGATTTTTAATTTTGAAGAATATTTTGAATTAAAAGTGATGTAAAAGCCTCAGCTTTGCATATTTTGAAAAAAACTTAAAAGCGAAAATGGCCACATAATTTTTTAATCTATATTGTAAGTTTTAGCAACTTCTTGGTAACCATGTATTTTTAAAATTTTTTTTACTCAATAGACTAAAAAACAGAAAATATGTGTTTACATTTTTTTGTGAAAAAAGTTTGAACTCAATTTTTCATTCAAAAATCTCAATTTAGCTTATTGCAATTAGCGCTAAATTGATTATAAATCAAGCTCGATTAGCCATGCAACCCAGTGTCGTGCTGTTATCGATAGCAATTTCATTCACAATCGACGGAACCAAAACGAAATTGAGAAACTGTTAGAAGTGAAGGACGTTTGTTAGCATTTGTTTCCTTTAAAAATTGTGCGCATCAGTAGAAATGTTGAATAAATATTACTAAATGTTCAATAAATGATTTTCATAACTTTTTTATACATAAACAGAAAACGCCTTTTTCCGTTCGATAACATTTTCGATAAAAGTTAAATTGAGATGTGTGAACAGGAAAAGCGATAAACTCAATTAAGAACTAAATTGCCTCAATTTATTTGTCTGAAAAAAAATTATGTAGCCTAGCAAATCTATAATAATAATTCGTCTTCCGCCTCTATGGTTCGGCTTTTTAATATAGCTTAGCAAATCTAATAAATCGTCTTCCGTTTCTATGATTCGATTCGTTAACACTACATTGTCAGGCTAATCTAATATTTTTTAATCAATCTAAATACATATAATACTGTATTGGTTATATGGAATCATGTTACAAAAAAGGTGAAGAGCTTTTTTAAAATATAGTTTTTAATTTTCTTTAATTTGGCTTTAAAAGATAGTAAAAGTTACGGAAAATATTCTTTCAGAAAGCAATGTAATCGATATGCGATAGTTATTTGTCCTCACTGACTGACTGATTGACTGACTAATTGATTGGCTGACTGATTCACTGACTGATTGATTGACTGACTGATTGACTGACTGCAGTGTAATCGATATACGTATAGTTTTTTGTCCTGACTGACTGATTGACTGACTAATTGATTGGCTGACTGACTGATTGACTGAGTGATTGACGAACAGACTGATTGATTGACTGACTGACTGATTAATTGACTGATTTATTGACTGACTGACTGATTTATTTACTGACTACTGCCTGACTGATTGACTGACTGACTGATTGATTGACGAATTGATTGGCTGATTGATTGACTGACTGACTAATTCATCAACGCCAAGTCCAAGCCACTGAAACTACAAACATGAAATTGGAACTGTAGATCCACTATTAAAATTGAACCCCACTAAGACGGGATTTTTTTGAAATTCGGGGTCTAAAAGGGCAAAACATGGATTGAGGTGTTGTATGAAGAAACTAGATCTATTGATTTCAAACTTGTTGAAAATACTAAAAATCAAAAATTATTCGACAAGTTTTTTTAGTGTTTTCAAAAATCAAAATTTAATTGGGTCTACAATAGGTTAAGGTTCGTATATGAAAAGAGTATGAAAAAAATACGAACCGCTGGACCTATCGACTTCAAAACACTTTAAATGTGAAATAATTCGACACGTGTTTTTTACTTTTTCAAAATCACAACTCTGTCTCTCTGTTAATATGTTTTTTACTTCAAACATGTTGAAACAACTCCAAGTGAGAGTGTTTCTCATTCTTTCGAAAATCAAAATCAATTAAAGTTTATATGGAGAAACTGTGAAAACACATGAATTAATAGGCCTATTGACTTGAAACTTGGTGAAAGTGCTCCAACTGAGAAATAATTCAATGTGTTTTTAATTTTTTGGAAAATCAAAATATAACAGAATACACAATGGGATAACGTTTTGTTTTGGGAAATATGATTTAATGGGCTAATGGGCTTCAAATACGGTGAAAGCATTTCAACTTAGAAATAATTATACAAGAATTTTTAATAAAAACCTGACCTGAAAAAGGTTAGGAGAAACTTGATTTATTTGGCTCATTGACTTGGAAAAATTTATTTATTTATTTTATTTTTTTATTTTATTGTATGTAGGATAAAAATCAATTCTTATCTTACAGTTAAAATATGAGCACTAGCTGCCAGGGCTATCGGATCTTGGAAAATTACTCAAAACCCAAAATAACTTAATGCATATCCAATATTTGAAAATCAACATCAGATGAGGTGAAATCTTTTTTATAATGTTTATTTAAAAAACAAACATTATTATTTCAGGAAACAAATTATTTCAATGAAATCATAAAATTCTTGCAAGCAACGCAATGAATGGTGTTACTATTTTTTGTTTACTTTAATTTTACTGCTACTTCTTCAAACACAAAGGTCCAACGTCGCTATTCATAATAATCGCAATCCATCTAATAAATTAAATGCTTACCGGAGCGCAAGAGGGCGCAGATCGAGCGAGTGGGATATAAACAAATCAATATTTCATGTCTCAGGTGTGTGTGTTTTTGTGTGTGTGTGTGTGACTGATAATGGAAATTCGCTGCAAGTGTTCAATCATATTCGATTGTGGAACAATTCATCAAAATGCCACACGACCAACTGCCACCTGAGCAAATTAACGCACTGAACAAATGCGTCTTTTGTGTTCGATTGCTTAGCCAACGATGCCAGTGATGTCACAGGACTACTGTGTGCAAGCCTGGCAGCGTTTTGTTTTTTAGCTCATAAAGTAGCAAAACAAATTAAATGGTAGAGTACCCAATATATTTGTAAAAAATGTCGAAGAAAATAATAAAAATCACAATAACTGCAAAAAAAATCGAATTTTAGCTTTTGGGAAAGTCACATTTTTTATATTAACAAAAAATTTTCATAACGAAGTGATTCAAGTTTTGATTTTTGTTAAATGACAATTGGCAATTAATTTTGGTATGAAACTTCTGGCTTCTGCTCAAACTATGGGTTGAGGTTATGAAGGAAATTTTAAATTAAAAAGTAAAATTTTAGTTGTTCAAACAACTATTAAAATTACAACAACTACGCCCTGACTCAGCAATGAGCTGTGATTAAACCGTCACACAAAGGGTCCAAGTCCTTGTCAACAAGTATTTGCAAGTAATTTCCAGAATAATTATTCTGATAAAACACAATCCGAAACGATTAGCTCTGGAAACTGACGAATGAAAAGGAAATGGTCACATGTTAAGAAAACCAGCATGCAGCATCACAAGAATGGCGTTGGACTGAAACCCCAAAGAAGTAGAAGTCATATGGGAGCACACAAAAACAACAACTCCGAATTGAGTCAGATGGAAAACCTTGCTGAGGCCCCAAACAAAGTGAATAAGGAGACAACAAACGAAACAGTCCAATATGAGAAGAAACAAAAGACAAGTTCTAAGTTCTAAACATGTTTGCTCAACAAGCTGAAACTGCACTATAATAAATGGCAACAATTTCCTTGTTAATATATAAAATATATGATATATATAGTTATATAGATAAATCAAACTCGATCAAAATCTGAAGCCAGATTGAAATTACAGCCTTTAAGTGTAAGTGCATAGTTTTTCTTCTTGTTGTTGTTGTTGTTGTTTTTATTATTGCCACAGCATTGCGTTAAAGTGCGTATTTTGAAAATACATCAGCGGCTTTTGTCAATTTGCTGTTTGTACATTATGCAGTGAAAACTTTTGGCACACTGCTGCTGCTGCTGTCGCCAATGTTGACAGCAGACTTTGTGCAAAACTTTCCATGTGCCGCATTGCCCACTAAGCAGTAGCGAAAATATTTTCCCTATGCAAAATTGCAAAAGTTAATCTTTGCTATGAATCGCAAACTGACACCAACACACACACACACACACACACAAACAAACAAATTCATAAAAGTCAAAGTTGCGCCAAATTGATTTGCCAGAGCAACACTGGCGCTGTCAGCTGCATATCCGAGCCACATGTTTTTCAGTTTTGCCTGAATTGGGTGTCATTATTAAGGAACTCAATTAATTATGTCGATTAGCAACGCTGCCGTCACTGTTAACGTGACAGCACAGTTTTTGTGCGGAAGCGCTCGAATGACAGCGGACCGAGTGGTCGTCCTTGTGCCGCGCCATAAACTTGATTGAGTGCACATGAACTTTCGCCAAGCAAATTTTGCGCTTAATTTAGTTTACAAATTCACCAAACTTTAATGCATCAATAAATATTTTAGAGAAATTTTAATTTTAATTTTTTTACTTTTACCTTTTTGCAATGCAAAACTTTTGCTTTACTTTGAGCTCAAGTTTTAATGTTCATTTTTTTTCTTTTGCGAAATTTATTCGCATAATGCATGAATGCTGCCGAAAATGATGCAAAGCAATATCAGCAACTCGTCGCCATTGCTGTCCGAAAGGAAATTCACTCATTAGCAATTCAATGGTTGACATTTGTCGAGCAGCATTGCCTCAATTTTTCGCTTCGATCTCTATTTCCGGCCAATGCCAGTTCAACCGTCGCGCATATTCAATTGACTGTAGTGCAGCTCTGGCCGTTGTTGTTGTAGTGCACAAGCGGAAATTGTGATAATGCCATCGCGGCTGGTGTTGCTTGTACTTGTTGGTGGTGTTGTTGCTTGTTGTTGCTATTACGATTAGTGTTGCTGTTGCATTGTGTGTGGGCTGGTTGAGTCGTTCGAGTTTATGGCACGAGAAATGCAACAGGTTGCACTAATTTGCATGGCAGCAGCGCCACCAGCACACACACACACATACATACGTACTATACACCCACATACATGCATTAAAACAAAACCGCTTAACAACCCGCCCGCGAATGCACATTGGCGCAAAGGCAAATAAACAGAGCTGTGCGTGTGGGTAGCACAGCAAATCAAACAACAATTCAACACGCAAACAATAAAACAGACCACCCAACAGCTGAAAGCCTCATACCACCAGTTGCCAGACCAACACAGACACTGATGGACAGAAAATTGAACCACCATAACGGTGGTCGTTCAGACAGTTTGCTGTGCAGGCAACTAAAAGCTGGTAGACAGCTAAAGTGCATTGAGTCAGCGGCCGCAGGCTGTACCCGTAAATTGTATCCTTTCGAAGGACACGTTGAAATTTAACTTTTGAAATTTTTGAATAATGATTCATAATGAGGCATCAAGTATGTATTTATACAAGCTTTGTATATAATATGCAGAACTTTTGATTCATTGATTAATAATGAATCAGTGAATGAATCAATTAAAAATATTTAAGTTCGATTATTCAATCATAATAAGGCTTATGCCATTTTTTATATAATTTAAAGAATTTTTAAACATGATTCATGATTCATGCAATTAATTAATAAATAAATAAACTGAAAATAACTGCATTCGATTATTCAACAATCCTTACATTTTTTTTTATAAATTTAATACTTTTTGATACGTGATTCACAATGAATCAATGATTAAATAAATTAAAAGTAAATAAATGCGATTGTTACAATTTAATAATGGTTCATAATGCCACAAGTCAGTCAAGATACAACATAAAATTTTGTTGATTCATGATTTATAATGAGTCTTTAAAGTTCTGAATTATCAGCATTCTACAGTAGACATATTATTTCATAATTATTTATATAGTGTGGAAGTATTTTCATGCATGATTTTTAAAAATAGAAGCTCCACAGTCTAATTAGATCATATACAATTTTCAGCCAACACACATTTACTGCATTTTAAATGCATTTACTAAAGATTCATAAGGCGTGACTAGCCTTCAGGTTCTTTAATATTAACTTTTTTGGCATTAGCTGTTTGACTTACGATTCGCAGGCTCATTAGCTTAACATTTTTTATTTATTAATAATCGCCTTTTGATTCATGATTCATAACTAAGTATTTTCAATTCTGCAAGTTAATCAAAAATATAATATTTATTTATTTTAATATATGTTGGAATTTTTGTATTCGTATTTCCCATGATTTGAGATTATTTAAGCAAAATTGCAAACCTTGCAATTACTTACAATGAACTTTTTCTCAGTGTAGACGGCCAATCAAACACACCGCAGTGTTCGCTGACCACTTCCGTTTGGTATTAAAGCAATGCAACGGCGCACAGTGTCGCGAGTGTGGCCAAAAATGGTCAAAATCAATGTTACAAAATGACTAAAATGAATATGACAGTCGACAGATAATATCTCAACTAAGAAAAATCCGTTTTCCGATCTTCAATATCCTACTCCGTTCCATTTTTATATAGCTTCAAAGTTGATGTTAAAAAATACGCATTCGTTCCAAGTTTGTGGGTAATTCTTTATGCTGAATGAAAAATCAAATAAAAATATAATTTATGTACTAATATAGTCATGTTATATATTAAATAAAACTTTGGAATTTTTCCTGTATGGCAGCACTATTTATTGGTTTGTGCTTTGAAATAACAGTGAAATCCCGTTACATTGAAAAATTACGTTTTTCGGTTTGCTTCTAACAAAGAACCAAAAGTTTGGTGGAAAAAAGTTTAAAAACGTCAAAAAACACTTTTTTAGTTCCAACCCTAAATTACTCAAAAAGTATGTCTTAACATAATCCGGAGTAATTTTTTGCTTATAAGTGCTTATTTGGTTGTTATTCGCATTTTTATAGTGACACCTCCACTAAAAATACGTGATTTCTTCGAAATGTGGCGTAAAGCTGAATCCAGAAAGCGGTCAATAAAACTTAATTTTCTTATAAATTTACTTAAATATAAGACCGGCGTTGATGTTAATCATGAACACCTAAATATTTACTTTTTGTAGTGGCACCTACAGTCAAAAATCGTGATTTTTTCGAAGTATGACTTCCGACGCACAATTAAAGTAGGGGCAAAGCAGCTGCTGCAATGATGAGCTATCTAAAGGACAAGGTTGGCACATTGTTGGTATCATCAAAAGTAGGCAGAATGCCACGCCCACTTTAAAAATATAAACATTTATACCAAAATATGGTATCACAAGCTGAAAAAATGAATACACGAATTCATAAAGGAAAAGCTTTGGCCACTTAGTAAATATGCTCCAGCTGCCACGCCCACTTTTAAAGTTTTAGAACGCTTACCAATTAAAATCACATCGTAAACCGAGTATCGTAAACAGCCTTCTAATAATACAGGTTTAGTTTTAGTGAAATACGAATATTTTTTAAAGTGGGCGTGGCAGAGCGCCCATTTTAAGTGTGAGCTTTTAAGTCATTATTTTAAGCTCAAATACCAAATCTCATAATTCTGTCACTAATATTAAGCAAGTTATTTCAATATTACAGATCCTTTCGTATGGGAGGTGGGCGTGGCAGTGGTACAATTTTA
Source organism: Melieria picta (assembly GCA_964056695.1). Classification (NCBI taxonomy): domain Eukaryota; kingdom Metazoa; phylum Arthropoda; class Insecta; order Diptera; family Ulidiidae; genus Melieria; species Melieria picta. The sequence continues at coordinate 18,610,578 of OZ057400.1, forward strand.
ATGATTTTTTGTAAATTTCTTATTTTCGTCTATGAAAACAATCTCACAAAGTTTCATCGTGATAGGACAACGCTAAGTATTTTTGGCCACGGCTTATATGGGATCGCGACACTGTGCGGCGGCGGTTACAGGCAGCAGCCCAGCCTCAACCGGCAACAGCATGCGGCAGGGATTTCTCTGCTGCTGTTGTGTTGTTATTGCAATTGTGGCGAGCTTAATGGGCGCCATTTAATATTTCACAATGTCTGAGCTAAAAATGTGCTTATAGCTTTCTTGACTTACATTTACATTTGAAAGCAAAGTGCATAACATTTTTAGGTTAATAATAATAATAATGCCAGATGATGAAGTGAGCGTTTGTGTTATTTTTAAAGTAATTGAAAAAAGGAGATCAAATGAAAATGACAAATCACTTGAAAAACCTGGCTTTGCAATAGATTACTATGTCACTGTCACTGATAGTCGATGATAAATTGAAATCTTTAGTGATTCGAAAAGTATGTCAGACAGAACCAATCTTTAATGGTTTCCGTTTTGATAATTGGATAAATGTTGCAAATGATTTTAGTATACTTTTGGGCTGCAGGTACTTTAAGAGCTGTTTTGAGGTGTCTTGTTATTTTGTAAAAAAAATGAGTTCTGTTGTCCAGTGTTATTTGAAGCAAGTCGAAGATAGTCAGGATTGAGTTCCTGCTGTTCTCCAAGAACTTGAGAACTTGGTATTTTCTTATACACCAAAGCTCAAAGAAGAGAGCCAGAAACTCGAATCATGAGTCATATAACACGGCTGCTCGCCAAGAACTAGAAGAATTACCTATTTCTTATACGGACACTTCCAGCTAATCGTTCATATCTAGATGGACTCATAATAGGTAAGACATTAAAAGTCAAATATCCAACTTTAATTTCCCATAGGGCTGGCATGTTATAGAACTATTTTTGATATACGAATATCATGCAAGCCGCATGTACATTTATCTTAAGTTTAAAGCCAGTTCTCCACTTGTTCATCAACAGTCTTTTAAGCCTAAAATTGTCCAATTAAAATAGAATTTTTTTAATTTTTTGAGTGCCCAAACAAAAGCCGTAGCCCTAAGGATAATAAGAAAAACGAAAACAACGGTACACATAACTTTAAATGAATGCGCAATGAGCGACTCGGCTGCCATTATCCACTTAACAATATACAATATTGACATTTTAATTGCGTATTTTTCTCATCGAATATCCTTGCAAAAACAGTGAATGGTGCTGGTCAAGTAGTCGGACTGGCAATTGCCAACAAGTTGTTGTTGCTGCACGCCACCTAGCAACAACGACTCGGCGGCAGCAATTGTGAAGGCGCCACCTGCCGCAACTGTAATTCATAAGTGGGCACCGACGCCGCACAGTGTTGCGAAGAATGACGAAAATGCCAAAATTTAATATTAGAACCAGACAAATCTGAGTATGAGGTTTTACTGGAAATACTTCAATTAAATTGAATTCCAAGTTTAAAAAAAAATATTGGACAACAAAGAAGTTATGAGCTTTTAAAGTAAGCAGCTTTAAAAAAAATTGTCTACAAAAAGCAAATTTTTTCTTTCACTTTGGGCTTCAATATTTCAAAATCAATTATGAGTGAGTCCTTAAAACTTATTGTTGTCGTAAGCTTAATATAATTTAGATCTGGCAAAATAAAAATTTTGCTGATTCTTTTTAAATTAAACAAAGAAAATAACTACATTAAAAATGAGTTGAAACTTTAACACTAGAATGCCCAAGGTAGTAATTTTTACTACATTGACGTCTTTTATTGTAAATAACTTTTGTTGCATCACTTTCTAAAAAAATATCTTACGTGACTTTTATTAATTTTAAAGCTAAATGGAATAAATAAATTAAAAATATTGTACAAAAATTTGTTATCCCAATTTTGCAAAATTTACCTTAAATGCCCAAAATCGTACTGATAAATGGACAAATATGCATCTTCAATTGCAAAATATGAAAATTTTATATAATTGCAAATATTAAAAATAAATTACTATGATAGGTTGTGACAATTCCCAAGTTTTTCAATCCAAAATTCACTCACAAAATTCATTCACAAATTCCAAATTTCATTCCATTTTATCCCATTGATGTGTAAAGTACGCCATTATATTTAAATGAATTTTCTTCATAAACCATTGAATGAAAATGTATGTGAATTGAAGACTAGTTTTGTTGTTGGTGGAAAAATGTGTTGAAACTAGCTTCAGAAAATCAATTACGATTACAGTTATATACGAAATAGAGAGGTTATAGGGTTTCAACAGTACATTTTGATTTTTGCTTCGAAGAAACCCAAAAGTTGACAACCTCACCACTTCGTTTGTATGGGAGGCGCCCTCTGATCGCGAATTTTTGAACTTTAATTAATTTTGTATTTTTTGCACTCAAGAATGTTGCCAATCGCTGAATAAATCATTCAAATCGGTTCAGTAGTTTCCGAGATGTGATGTCTCCTCGCTTACTTTACTACATTTACAAGTGGGTTGGCAATTCCATAGAAAATGGCCAGTTTAGTATGGCAGCCCCCTTAAAAGTTGGAGATAGCGGCTAGGTATGTAGGAAAAAATATTCGAAACGAAAAATAAATAGGGGTCAGTCTTACATTTGATATGTCTGGGTGCAACCTGTGAGCAGTGGGAGCCCATTTTATAAAAAGGATCATTTTGTAGGGGAATCCCATTAAGTGTTGAAGATAGAGGGTTAATATGTTCGGAGGAAATGTTAATATGGAAAAACTAGTATGGGTCACTCATAGACTTTAACCCTCTAAGAGCAACTTCTGAGCAGCTGTGGAGCAAATTGTCAAATTTGTAATTTCGATTGCTTTTGAAATGAGCGCATTTTAAATTTCATTAAATTTACATTAAAATACAAATATTATGAACGTAGCTTTTGTGATCTAAAAAAACTTTCGTTATTTATATAAAGTTTTTTCAAATTTTTTTGTATTGGAGGTGGTCGTAATATAGCTTCGATTTCATTGAAATTTTGCACAGTAATTTCTTTGCTCATACAATAACTGTGTACCAAATTTTATTTATGTATTTACAATGACTCCTTCTATTTTTGTCACTTCGCTACATGAACTCGCAACATTGTACGCCGCCTTGAAGCGCCTGAAATTTGCTTTCGCTTCAAGTGCGCCGCGCCACTTCTCGCTATTATTCTCGGATTTCCGTTCTTTCGTTTTTTACTTTGGTTTTTTATTTGTGTTTTTGTTTGTTTGCCTTTCACTGCGGACTGCAGTCCCGTTAGTGTTTGGCGGCGCGCAAATTACGCGCGTGAAGCGTGAAAATCTAATAAAAAAAAAGTTGCTTGCTCATTTGCCACAATCAACAGTTGGCGCCTGCGTTTACTTAGCGTCGTTGCGGTTGCCGTTGCCGCTTGCAAAAGAGTGCAATGCACACAGCAACGTTTGCATGCGCAAATATTTACATTCAATGCTCTAAGAGTAGCAGCAACAACAACAACAAGAACAAGAACAGTTGCTATAATTCTTTCATGCGCTTTGCAAATTTATGGAAAAATTCCGCCATTACTTACAGCGCGCTCGTTATTTTTGTTCTGCTCGTAAAGGAGTTTTGTGTTTGTTTGCTGTAGCAACAACAACAACAATGTGCGGCTAACTGGCTTTTTCGCATTTGCTGCTACTTATGCGGCTTTTTGTCGTCCCGAACGCGCACAACGCGCATTGCAAAGGTCGTTCCGTCTGTATGTCTGTCTGTTGCTTGCGTCAAGCGGCACCCACACAGCCCGACGACGCTTCTTATCGGCGCTGTTGCTAACCTCTGGCCGACAATTTGCGCACATTGGCACCCATTATTGCACCTGGCGGACGCTGCGTAAACGTTGCGCGAGGCGCAGCCATAAAGCGTCGCATTGAATGTCGTGCAAAACTTTTACGCCTGCAATTATTTTTACTGTCTTGCCGGCAACATAACCGCAGGCACAATCAACAACTAAACAGCAGCAATTGCTAGCAACAACAACCGCAACCACTGCGTACAGTCACAACCAACCAACGGCCACAGCTGGTGTGCGGGTTTTTATTATTGTGTCGTTGTTTGTTGGTCACATGGAGGCAATTTTTATATGCAAACTGCCCGCACACAACAGCGAACCGGAAGTTTTAGTGCACCATTTACAGCGCACCAAAGATGGGTTTTGACTAGTGTCCGACCGAATATTCGGTTTCGGTTTCGGCCCAAATAAGTGGTTTCGGTTTCGGTTTCAGTTTCGGTCAAAAAATGGCCGAATAGCCGAAACCGAAACTTTCTAGAATATTTTTTACATTTTATTGTGTAGCAGATATATAGTGAAAGGAGGAGTCATTTAGATGCCAGCAATGTAAATAAACTTCTTTTTTTAGCATATAATATTAAATTATTTAATTTTGAATATTAGCGAGTAAGGTACGAAAGGGTGATTTCTTCTTGTTTACATTTTTAAAAAATGAATAAATTGTTTTTATTAATAAGTATTTATTTATTTATGCTATGTTTGTTTGTTTGTTCTTTATTTACTTAATGTAAAATTCGTTTGTTGAAAAAAGTGCTTGATATGGTGATTTTTATTTCAACTAGAAAGTTTCGGTTTCGGCCGAATATTAAAAAAAAACCGAATATTCGGTTTCGGTTTCGGCCCAAAAAAGTGGTTTCGGTCGGACACTAGTTTTGACCTTCGACTTTGTGAATGTTTTATTTGCACCAAAATGTGTGTGTATTCTTGTGTGTTTGTGTGTGTGTGTAGCTAGTCTCTAACTTTGTTGTAACAACGGAAATAATTGTGTAGAAACGTTACTGTGCTCATTCGGACTTTGTTCGCTTTCAAGCACGTGCAATGTTTTCAACTGATTGCGTTTACTTTCGGTGTACGAGCTTCGGTAATTGGATTTGCTTTTACGAGTATATAAACAGATTTGATGAAGGATCAGCTGCAAAATATACAGAAAGTATATTTTGCCTTCTTGGGCTCCAGTGGCGCACAAAAAATTTAATTTGAGTGGGAAGGCGGGTGTTTGCGTACAAAATTTGAGCCGAAAACCATTTGAAACAATATTTTGTACCAGCAATTTTTTTTTATTTGGGGGTTTGAACCCCAAAACCCCCTGTTGGGCTCATTATATTGAATACACCAATAATACACCAATTTTTTTTCTTTTGTATGAACATTTCGTTTGAACGTCGCATATTGTGTGCCAGTATCCAGTTCTGGCTGGTCAAAAGAAGTGCATTCTAGGACAACAGTTCATAGAAACATTTATGAATCAATTAGTCAAAGTCACTAGTCTGAAATTCTTTGGCAAATTGGCATTTGTTTCTCTTGGCAGTTTTGCCATTGCCTGCCAAGAGTGCACTCGTGCTATTCTTGTAATTTTCATCTGTTTCACCAGCCCGAGCTAGGAATCGAACCTAGAGCCTTTGGTATGGGAACCCAGCGCGCTACCCACTGAACTATCAAAGCCGGCAATAATTAAGTAAGAAAGTACCTATAAGGGCTTTAACCCATTTTCGGCCGCTACCAGAAATAGCCAATATTTTTTTAATTCCTTTTAAGGACTTACATTTAGGACCTTAATCAAGAATATTTTTGGATTTTTTTTGTGTTTTTTTTTTAAATTTTTTTTATAAATTAATAAAAATTTAATTTCAAATAAAAACCAATATATATGTACACCTAATTCTGTTTTTACACGGTCTTTTTTTACACGGTTTTGATTTAACACGGTTTGAAAATAAATATATTTTTAATTTTTTTACAAGATTTTATTCCATTTAGCACGAAAAATTAAAAATTTTTTTATTTTCAAACCGTGTTAAATCAAAATCGTGTAAAAAAAGACCGTGTAAAAAAAGAATTAGGTGTATATAGTTTTAGTCCAATAATAATCAAGCATGAAAACAAACAATTGTTGGCTTACATATGTACATACATGACGACTTCTGGCCAATGGTCGATTTTTCGACCACTGTAAAGTACGCGGTGCGGAGGGGTAAAAATATTTTCATAATCTTATGGATATCAATTGATTGTGGTAATTTGGTCTTTAGGCTTCGTAAATAATCAATAATAAATCAATAATTTGAAAAGGTTATATATTTTTCAGAATATTCAAAATATGACTAAAAAATGCTTTTTTTCGTGCCTTCGCCAACATTATTATTTCGAGGGGTTACCAAAAGACCAAAGCAATTTTATGCATCAAAAGTTCAAAGATATAATGTCTAAGTGCAGAGCTACTCTCCTTCAAAGTGGCTGGTCGAAAAATCGACCAGCGGCCGAAAATGGGTTAAATACCGTTAGATAGTCAGGCAGCTGCGACTTTGACCTCCCTGAACTCACTCAGTTAGCACTAAATTGGCGTGTCGCTTCTTCGAATATTGCTTCCCTACGTGTGGGAAAAAATAGGCATTAGAGCCAACTGCATTGTCAAGATAGGACTTGATGCATCTCAAACAAATCTTGTATAATCTCAGACAAATCGGCTAGAGAGCTTATTAGACTGTTTCCTGTTTGTTCTTTTGCAGTGTCTTGTAGCAATCATTTGGCTTACTTTCAGTATTGAATACAGATCAGCTTGAAGCAGGGGCGTAGCCAGAACTTGGTCATGGGGGGGTTTTAAAAAATTTGTTTGCCAGTTTAGTATTACATGTTTTTTAAAGTAAAGTGCACTTTCCAAATAGGGCATTTTGTTGTGGCTTATGTGACTTAATGCATTAAAAACTAAATTTTGTCCCTGATTTTTAATAAAAATTTCATGAAATTTGGTGGACTAAAAGCGAAGTAATTTCATCTGAAGTGGAAGTATGTTTGTGTCATCGTACAAATATGTGCATCGAACAAAGTTCCAATATTAACTATTGTTTTAAAAATGTTTAAACTTTAACCGAAGCATTTAAATTGATGGACCAAGTTTATGGTGATTTTTATTTATACCGTGGTGGAATTCATAAGTGGTAAAAGCGATTTAAAAACGATTGTCAGAACATAAATGATGACCAAAGTGTTAGCCAACTGAATCCGCGATCACCGTAGATCAAAACTGGGCGGTAATTCATAAAATATTAGCCAAAATCTTCATTGAAATTCTAGAAATTGGATTTAACCTTCGCTTTACTTATACCCAACCGGGTGATCTTTTTAATATTCATGTTTAATATCTGCACAAATTTTAAGGTAATTTTCAATAACATGAAAAAATATTTTTTTGAAATTTAGTTCATGTTTAAACTTGAATTTCTCAAATTCTTTGGATATTAATCTTGGTCTATCTAAAAATGTTTTTTGCAATAGTTTGTCTAATTCTAGGTTTCTTAGGTAATTTGAATTGTTATCTTTCTATCTGTTACTTCTGTTAGTCTGTAAGTTGTTAGACTGAAATAAATAAATAAATAAAAATAAACAATTTTGTCATTTTTTTACAAATGTACCTGGGTGATCCCAGGCGCTTTCGCTACCATTTTGATTAAAACTTACGATACATTTTTTTGCGTACCTCATTATGTGTTCAATAAACCCTCTCGAAAGAAATCTTCTAATATTTTCCATAGTCTCAAAATAAATCATTAAAGTTAGGCCTTTTTTCGAAATACGAACTATCGCCAGAGGAAGATACTAAATACTGAAGTATGAAAAAAATTTATAAATTATTATATACTTATTTATTGTGAGTTTTACTCAAAATAGCGGCGGAAGTGCCTGGGATCATCTTTAGTAAGGCGAAGGTTAAGCATCTCAATAGCATAAATTTATTACATTTTAACTGAACATTTGGCTATCGAAGGATGCCATCCCATCTATTGACACTTGTTTTGACTGTTTTTTGTTTACTAAAAGTCGAATTTTAACCATCAACCACTGCCCGTTTTCACATGATGTGGCACCGTTCGAATTTCACCTTTTCAAAGAATGCATTTGCCGATGAAAAAAAGCATTTTGAGAACGTAGAAACCATCCAAAAGGCTTGCACCGACATCCTGAAGGACATTCCGGTCGACAAACTAAACTACTCTTTAGACATGTTTTTAGAACATGCAAATCGCTGTATTAAGCCTAAACGTGACTATTACAAAAACAAATTAGTTTCGGTAAATAAAGGGTTTTGTTAATATTCTTTTAAATATTTAAAGATGAAAAGACCTTTTTGCTAATGTGGGAACATACATACGATGCATAGTGATTGAAAATGTTGACAAATTATAGGCTATGGGGGGGGGTTCTGACACCCTAAACCTCCCCCTTGGCTACGCCCCTGGCTTGAAGTATTTATGTGTAAGAAATAAGATGACTCTTGGTCCTACATACATACAAAATTTAATTTTTTTTTAATTTTTTGTCTGTTGATGTACTAATAAAAGTTCTTTGATCTGAAGCTGTACAAATAATTCAATAAATAAATAAATAAAGTAAATAAGTAATTGCTAGTTGCTACGAAGACATCTGTCTACAACTTTTCTTGGTCATTTTTTGGACACTTTGGGTTGTCAACAAATTGCTTTCAAGTCGTAAAGTCGATTAAGTACCTCTTTCTAGGACTGAGTGAGAGTGAATTCTATAAAGTTTATGATTTGTTTTAATATATCAAAGTACGCAGTAAAGCCCGGTTGCCTCATATAACCTGCCAAATCTATAAAACAAAAACAATAAAAAATTAAACACACCGACACACACATCCTTCCGTTGCCAACTGCAATCATTTGTGCCCATAGTGATTCACTGATAAAGCAGCAATAATTTCGATTACAATCATTTAACACACAACTCCGTAGAGCTTTTCATGCAACAATGCTGGATGCCAACGCTGGCAGCTCATTGTCGACGCAATGCTTTTTAACTAAAACTGATTTATTAGACTTCGCAACATTTTCGCTTGGTTTGAGCAACTTTTTCATCACAGCAGAGTGTTGGCAGTTGTACATATTTCATTTTTATTATTTTCTGTTTTTCATATCAATGGCAACGATAAAAATCCAACTACCTATCAGTTATTATTTATTCATACTTGATGGCCATTGCTGTGTGATTTATAGCTCACGCGGCTTTGACTTTGCGCGCAACAAACTTGCAGCTGCAATGCGCGCCACACTTGTTTCGCATTGCATAGAAACTGATTTATAGTATAGAATATGATTTTTGTTGTTGTTGTTGTGCTATTTTCGTGCGCACATTATCGCATTGTACAGCAACGCGTACAGACGATAAAAATCAATACGACCAATGCACGTCCCAACCAGATAAGCGGAGTATAAAAAAAAAACAGTTGCTTACAAAAAAAGGTAGCAAATAAAAATACGAAACGAAATCGAATCCTTAACGCTGTAAACAGCTGTCAAGCAAAATGCCTGTCCAACAAGCAAAAAGGGTTTTGCAGCCTAAAAAGATGCAACCAAAAAACGGTACAAACGTCAAGAAATGAGAAACGAAAATACCCAAGTTGGAGCGGTTAATTTGGCAATGGAGACGGCAAGTGTCGCTGTCAAATGTGACAGCAACGTAAAACTGGAAAAGGAAAAATAAAATTCGAAAACTTCAAACGGCGCTGAAGCGTTAAAAGGCTAATCCCCCTGTGGCGACGCCATGTGGGACCACGAAACGCTCGAATGACGCAAACCAGTTTGATGCGGGACCGGCATTAACACATCTCAATGGCGCTGAATTTTATTAGGACGTTGCTCGGAAAACGTAGAAAAAAACATAATACGAGTCGAATAATGATGCTAGCGACATTCACGAGTTGCCATGTTGACAATCGCCCAAAAATATTTACAAACAAACATACAATAGAATTGATTGGAAGATTGTCGCACTCTGAATTTCATTAAAATTTTTGAGTCCATTTCAAGTCTTTCTAGCTTTTGACTGAGTTGCAATGCGATCCTGCCTCGTGTCTTAAAAGTAAACAATGTCAGAGAACTTTGTAGACATTTTCAATGATTTAAATTTTCGTTCATCTCAGTTGCATGCAGCTTGGAGTTCATAATAAAATAAAAAACTTGAAATAAATTCAATAAATTGCACATTATAACTTAACAACGATTACCCGACTCAACTCAACCTTTCACAATTGACTAGTCGTATGCAGTCAAAACCACCTAACTGCAAACCCCGCTTAACTTTAATAGAAATACAGATCCAATTTTGATTTAGTATTTTTCCTAAAAATTAGTTCGCTGACACTTCGCATAACTTAAAAAGTAGCTTAAGTGAACGAATATTTTAGGCCCAAAACATAAATTTACACTATTTCAACTCTGCCTAACTGAAAAAATTGTGTGCCAGATTTCAAAATACTACCCTGCTATTATTTGGTCATATTATTACATCCCTGATAAGTGGATCAGCTGATTTCCTTATATGGAACGGTTGGCTTTTGAAGTTGTAACGTTATCGGAAAATTTCAGAATTAGAATGTCTTTTCTTTTTACTCATCCAAAGTACGCTTAATTAAAATTAATTTCACTTAACCGAACTTTGCTTAACTAAAAACACCGCTTAACTGCACTTAAAAGGCCAGAAAAATCCACTTGCAGTTAAGCGGACCTGACTGTACTACATACTATTTCTTTGATTTTTGTTCAAAAAGATGGATTCGATAATATATATCTCGCATTGTTTCAGTGCGTTCGGGTTACGATAGATTTCGTTAGAAAGATAAGATTTCGTACTATGAAAACTTCTCAGACAGTTTTATAGTTGCTTGATTCAGTTTTGTTTGAACGCTCATCAAAGATGGAGAAATGCGATGACATTAGAAAGATAAGATTTCATAGTAAAAAGAACTTCTCAGACAGTTTTTGATTGCTTGACTCAGGTTTATTTGAACGCTCATCAACGACGACGGTATTAGAAAGATAAGATTTCGTACTAAAAAACTTCTCAGACAGTTTGGCGATTGCTTGACTTAGTTTTGCTTGAGCGTGCATCGAAGATGGACATCATTTAAGCACTGTTTTGATTGTCCAGGAGACTTGAATAAGGCTGGATGCAAAAACTCAAAACCTAATGGACCTTAAATAAAAATTCTGAGTTATACTTGAAACATTATTTTAACAATTTTAATTATTATATGTTCCTCTGAAGTTTATAATATACTAAAAAAATTCGCAGGAAAACAAGTTTTGAAACAAGTACTGTCGCTTAAAGCAGGAGTGTGGGTCTACATGACCCAATGCGTTCTCGTAATGGGATCATTCTTACTATGCTAAAAAAGGCCTTTAATTTCATTTCTTAATTTAATTTCTTTCTTATAACTTTGACTTATTTTGCAATCTGTGTATGAATCTTTTTGCAAACTTTCTAACATTACTTCTGCATCTCAAAACTAGGTCCAATTGTATTTAAAAAAAATTAAATATGTTGTTCACTGGCAGTGGCACACACAAGATTTAATTTTGGGGGGTTCCAGGGTTTGCGTACAGTTTTTGAGCCGAATACCATTCGAAACCATTGGAATTTTGTACCAGTAAGTTTTGTGTTTGAGGGGTTTGAACGCCCAACTTCCTCTCTGTGTTCGTCACTGGTCACCGGTCACTTCATTTTTTTTCGTTCCCCCGCCATCAGTTCAGTTCTTGCACATTGTGAATACCTCAACTGTGTGTAGTTTGCAAAGAAATTTCGCCAACATTTGACATTTGACAGGCAAACAAAAAGGCAAAAATCATTTATTTTCCCGCCACAACTTAAGTAGTGTTTCATGTTTTATTTTTGATAGATTACTACTTTTATCTTAAGTAACTTTTCGTGTTTGACTTTTGATGCGCTTTAATATTAAATTTTATTTAAACTTTTTTGTTGTTGTACTCACCTGTTTTGATTAACTTAAAGTTGACATTGTTTTGGGATTTGAAAGCCTCATTCAAACTGCTATGACCGTAATCCTTTAGCACCCCATTATAGGAAGCCATACTGGCCTGGGGGCTAAGGGAACCACCACGTGGTCCCCTCCACCCAAAGAACCTACGACTTTTTCGACCACTTGAAGATTTTCCCGAGAAATCTGCGCACAGCGTCACAATTGTTGTGTTGTATTGTGTATGCGAAGTAGAAGAGCAAAGTTTATTCGGCATTAGTAAAAATGATCATTTTTCTATAAATACTTTTTAATAGAAAATATGAAAAATTTATAAATAAAAACATAACTCATACAAGCCTTGAAATGCGCAACAAACTCAAACTCAAACTCAAACAACCTTTTAAACACAAAAGCGCGCATCAACAAATTAACAAAAAAGCTTTAAGAAAAACTTTAACATGTAAACTTTTGTTAAACTAAAGTTAAAAATAATGTTAAAAAAAATATGTGCACCAAACCAAGAAAAACGTGTATCGTATGTCCGAATTATGCAGAGTCCTTACGGTCTTATTACACTTTCACGGCAACGTAATTGCCCGATGTGTGTCCTGTATATATATTTTTTAAAAATCAGATACCAGTACACAAACAAAAATACACAAAAATTGCATCGGGTCAAACGGAAGTGGGTGAAGCCAAATGTTGGCGAAAAAACAAGCTGCAGCTAAACGACAACGCCCGGCAACAACAATTGTACATCATCATCAATTATTCATGAATGCCTCAATTGAGGATCTTACGCTTGCTTACAGCTGTCAATCTGCGCACGAAACGCCGGAGCAATGTAGTAAAAAAATACAAGGAAATTAAAAAAAAAAATTTTGATCTAAACGAAAGAAGAACAACAGCACAAAACGCAAAAAAAAGAACACTAAACAAACTTTAATAATTTTATTCTAATTGTGTCACGAATTCTGAATAGCGTCGGTAAACCAAGCGTGGCCGCCGCATAAAACCCGCTCGCCCCTTTCAATTCGATAAGCGAACGTTTTGCGGCGAAAAGTTTGTGCACAATCACGCGTCACAAATGATTGAACTCTGCTTTGAAATCATTAAAGCGCAAATGTTCGCAAGCAACCAATACATGAAAACGTTGCAGCTTTTTAGGCACAATTGCTCGCTTTTTTCAACTGGCGCATAAGAAACATTTTACTTTTGTTATTGTTTTTTCTTTTTTTGGAAATTTCTTCAACTTGCTTTCCGACTTGCTGCCATTTCGTTTGGCACAACGGTAGTCATCAAATCTCATAGCATATTTTTAGGCGCCAGATATGCTGCGTAAATATTGACATTTTTGATTCCCAGTGCACTTTGTGGCATCCCAAGTTATGCTTTGAAAATTTGCAGCAATTCTAAAATTTGCATGGCACCATTTTTGTTCACAATTTTCGGCAAATATTCGCTAACGCCCTGAGGTATGCTTGGCAAATTTTACAGTCTATTGAATTTCAATGTAATTTGTAGCCACCAAAAGCGATGCTGATGCTTAAATTGTTTAAGATTTTCCTAAACGTCACAAAACCGCCCAAAAGCAGGCCATGAATTTGCCACCTCACCAATTTGCACAGCTAGTAGCGCTTTGAACCCTTTTTAATGCAAAATGCCACCCATCATTTTTATTCATAAGTATTAAATGACAGCTGTTAATGTTCTTCTCTTAGTTTGGTCGTTTTTGTTGTTATTTTTGCCATTTCCCTAATGCATTTTGAATCATTTATGTGGAAAGTTCATTGAGGTATCAGTGGGGCACTGAGCCTAAAAAACAAAATCACGTGCTTTGACATTCGCTTTTCCAACGTTTTGTACATTCACTAAGAAAGTGTTTTTGATTAGTTTGACAGGGCTGAATGGTTGTTTTGGGGGAGGGGAGAGTAGAAATGTAGCAGTGAACAGTAAATTAAAAGTAAATGTTTTGAATATAACATGAAGCGGAAATTGCTTGAAATTACTGAAATTGTTCTGGTGAGCAGCCAATTTAGGGACAGTTTTCAAAAAAGGGAGAAGAAGGTTCAAGCGAGAAAATTGACGGAGACACATTATTTTTCATTAGAAAGGCAAAAAGGAAAGAGATGGGCCTCAAATGTCCGATTGCGCTGAATAGCACAAAGAAAGGAGAAATCAAAAGAAAAATAAAAAAGTAATTAAATAAATAAAAAATAAAAAAATAAAAATAATAGAGAAGCACAAAGGAAGGAATAGAGAAGAATAAGGAAAGATAGATAAGTGTTGGAATATTAAGAAATAAATTTGTGAGAAAATGCTAAAGATTTTAGCAGAAAAGGAACAACTAAGAGAAGTACGAAATGTGAAGAAAACGTGATAGAAAAAAATGAGAAGAAAAATGAGAAAAAATTGAAAGAGGCAGGATAAGGCCAAAAAAGACGAATGTAAAACCATTAAGCGAAGTAGCGAGAGAAAAAAATAGCAATTTAAATAAGAGTGAAAGAAAGTGGCGATCAAGATAGAAAAGTTGATAGGAAAAGAAAGTAGAAGTAGTAAATAAGAAAAAAAAAGCATAGAAACATAGGCATGGAATTGTTTATGTATGTGTTTTGTATAACATTTTTTTAAAGGGCTTTGAAATTTCAAGGACTTGTTTATTTCAAAAAATTATTTTAAAAATTGAGCGCATTATAGAATAATAATATGGGTATCAAATGAAAGAGAAAAATCCTTAGAATCTTAAAAAAATTAATGTTTTGGTGCAAAAGGACGAAGAGATATTGAAAATGTCCTTTTAAAACTTTATCCTTGAATATCCTTGCAAATTTCCAATAATTTTTTTTTAAAATATATCTTAAGGACTAATATGTACGCTACTACATCCTTGAATTTCGTCCTTCTAACTTTATTAGTTTAAGATATAAAACATTTAATAAAAATTAAAAATATTTTGTATTTAATTAATTTAATTAATTAATTAATTAATTTGTTAAATTAATTAAAAAATTTGTTAATTAAATTAATTAATTAATTTAATTAATTAATTAAATACAAAATTTTTTTAATTTTTATTAAATGTTTTATATCTTTATTTGTTAATAAAATTAATTAATTTTATTAATTAAATTTAATTAATTAATTTAAATTAATTTAATTTAAATTAATTAATTAAATTAAATAATTTAATTAATTAAATCAATTAATTAAATTTAATTAATTAAATTAATTAATTTAATTAACAAATTTTTTTTTTTAATTTTAAAAATTTAATTTAGCCGTCTAAATTCTCCCAAAGGGAGGGGACTAAAGGTAGACGGTAGAAGGTAGGCAAAAGGTGAGAGGATAACGGCAAAAGATTGAATGAAGAAAATAGACGGTAGATAGTAGAAGATAGAAGGTAGGAAGCAGAAAGTATTAGGAAGGAGTACGACAAAAGTTAGAGTTAAACGGTAGAAAAAATGTATAACTAAAATTTTGATATGGGCAACAATTGAACACTCATGTATTACGAACTCATTCCAACTCTTTTAATGCAATTACAATATAAACTTTTCAAACAAAGTGAACTACTTTTGGAATTTTCTATTTGAAATGTTTCACTGCATGTTCTGTGTGCTTTGTGTGTGTAGGATTGCGCACAGCTCATCAGTTTCAATTCATATGGAAAAAGTTTTCGGCCCTCTCCGTCCTTAACTCTACTCGCCGCTATGCTTTTCCTATGCGTCGCTTTGTATGCTACACAAAAGCGACACGTTTCAGTTTCTATTTCAATTTTGTGCGCCAATGCAAGGAGCACACAAAAGTGCAGCCCGAACTTTGGCAGCGCAAACAAAATGCAAAAAAGTCACGTCTGCCGCACTCACACACACCACACACACACATAGAGTCAGAGAACAGTGTTGCAGAGCAATGCACCCTGCGGCGCGGTGCTGCTTGCCACATGTAGCGCAGTGAACACAACTTTGGCAACAATAACAAGCCAACAACAACAACGTCGAGCAACTGGGGTAACTTTAAAATTAATTTTCGCCATGATAACAAAGCCATAGCAACAACAATCTCCAATATGAACAGCAACAACAACAACAACAACTGCGACACGCATGCAACGTGGTTCGTAGAAAACGCAAAAAGTTTGCTGCCACATGGATTTCAATCGCTTCGCCGTGTTGCGTGCAACATTGTGCGGTGTTTGTGTGTTGTTGTAGTTGTTTTTGTTGTTGGTTGTTTCATGTTTGTATTTTCAATGCACTCTCGCCTTTTGTTGGTGCTTATGTGGCATTGCATGTTGTTTTGCGTTGCAAGTTGAAAGTCATTTGTTTGTGTGTGTGTGTGCTTCAACAAAGCTTCACTTAAAGAGTTCGGCTTCGGTTGCCATTGCTGAAAGTATTTTGTATTGTCATTGTTGTTGTTGTCAGCAGGGTTATTGTTGACTGTGTGCTTATTGCTTGTCAGGTGTACAACATGAGTTGGCAATTTTTGTAGCACGCTCAGCTGCTACGCTATGTGGCCGCAGTGTGAAGAAGAGAGAAAGCAATACTATTGAAAATAGTTATGCAACGCAAACAAGTCCTAATGTGTATGTATCACAAAAGACAATAGTGGTGCTCACTCTTCGTAGCATTTTAGGTGTAAAGTTTCAATAGTAGCAATTTTTGAGTTTTCGCAATGTTTTCGAAAGCAGTTGTAGCGACAGATTGCTACGATAGCAACTTTACACCTCAAATGCTAGGAAGAGTGAACTCCACTAATGGCAATGGGCAGAAACGGAAGTGGGGTAAGAGGGGAAGTAAGCGACAGATTTCTCGACTATTGATTATCGTCATTTATTGAATGACAGCCAAAATGGCGTCGTTACTCCAGCACAACTGTCAGTTGAACATTGCACGTGACTGGGGGCAATTTGTTGACTTGCCAGCGCAGCAAAAACGTTGACTTGTTTGGATTTAAGGAAATTTATTCAAATGTCATTTGAAAAGTTTGGAAAGTGTGGGACACGTAAACTGGAGGGAAAGAGCAAGAAGTACAAGTAATAAATTCATTTCTCATGCAGTTATAAATTAATCAAAGTTCCATATTTTATGCCAGACATGGCAATTTAGCAGTGGCAGTGCTGCCAAGCTGTCAATTGTGGCGAACATTCATTTCAAATGTTGCTGGCAAAATGCTTTGCAACACAATGACAGCTTCACGGGGGGGCAGAAGCCAACGAATCAGAGAAGTTTGGAGGTGAAAAGGGAAGACCCATACCAACTAAGGAGCCAAATAGCTAAAGTAATAACATAAAAGGAAACCAACACAAGTGAGAAAGAGAGAGATCGAAAAGGAGACAACAGTTCAATGTCTACACAAATCGAAACTTGATGTAAGGTTTCAAGAAATAGTCGGTGAAGTCAATGGCGCACACAGGATTTCATAAGGTGGAGGGGGGCTTTTGTACCCAAATTTTGGGCCTCATAGATGGGGTTTAACCCCCAACCCCCTTCTTGGGTGCGCCACTGCTTTACCCTTTCGGTTATTCTATGCCATATGGCATAGTCTCTTTTCAGTGCCTGTTTTAGGTCAAAAAACTTGTGGATACTATATTTTTATATATTTTGTATTTTTCTCTAAAGTTTTTTATACCAAATAATTTTTGTAATTTATTATTAAATTATTTATACCAAATAATTTTTGTAATTGTAAGGGTTCAAAAAGTGCGCGTTCCTATCGAGCTGCGTATTTTACAAAAAAAGATCACTTCGTACTTTTATTTAGTCTATTACAAAAATCAATTTATTTCATAGCTTTATGTAAGTAATCTGGTAGGTATTTATTGCTTTAGTAAGTGTAAAAAAAGTTAGATCCCAAATATAATATAGTTCACCAAGGCTGTTCGATTTTTTTTATTTCTTACTATGCCATATGGCATAGATTTTACCCAACGGAAATACAATTTTTGATTTGATTGAATAGCGGCAGTGGCTGCACGCTTCATTTATAAGCAATACAATTTTCCTTTTTTATGTTTTTTTATTGTATTTTGTTAATTATTAAGTTATTATTGGCGGGGAATGTGCACTGCGACCTAAAAGATCTATTGTGCCCCTTCTTGGCCTTCACAGTTCGTCCGTGAGTCCAGTATCTAAGAGGAATCTTAGTACATTTCCTAAGCCTCTGGAAACGTTGTCCGAACCTGGTATACTAAAATCACCCAGATGCTTTTTTCGTTTGTATATTAGTGCAGGGCATATGCCTACTATGTGTATTGCAGTTTCATTGTCCTACAAACAGAACCTACAGAGTTCGTTCACCCTGATACCTAGTTTGGTTAGATGATAGTTCAGTCTACAATACCCTGTCAATATACCTGTGATAATCCTTAGATTATTCTTTGAGAGACTCATACATTCCTCGAACATTTTCTTGTTGTAAGAGTCAATAACCATCTTGGAATGTTCAAGGTCTGGTTGATTTTCCCAGTATTGATTCCGGATGGTTATCTCGTCGGATGGATAGTGCTCCTTTGCCTAGAACACAGAAGGGTTCTGGGCCGACGAATGGGGTAGGCGCCCCCTTCTTGCAAGTTTGTCGGCCTGCTCATTCCCATCAATACCGGCGTGACCCGGAACCCAGAGGACCCATACCTGATTGTAAGGGCCAAATTCGTTCAGCTTCTCAAGGCATTCCGACACCAGTTTCGAGGATACCTGGTAGAATCTTAATGCCTTGATTGCCGCTTGGCTGTCTGACAGGATCGCGATCTTCCGGTTCCGGTATTTCCTCACCAGATTGAAGTGAGCGCACCTTTCAATGGCGTATATTTCCGCCTGGCAAATGGTGATCTGCTTTCCTGTAGGTTCCGAGTATCTAATCCCAGGTCCATACACCCCGATTTCGGTACCTTCCTCCGTTAGGGAGCCATCTGTGTACCAGGAAATCATGTACTGATCTATCAGATATGTCTCTGATATACCTATCCAGCTTATTTTATTAGTAAGTTCTTTTTTAAATCTAATAAATAATTCTTTATAAATAAAAATAATAATTTTTTCCCCCTTTAAGTACATTCTATGCCACATGGCATGATGCCCAAAAACCACTTTTTCGATCAATATTTTAAAAAATTACTTTTGATTATTCATTATGTAGGCTTAAACAGTAATAAAATGGAAAAGAATAATTTTTAAAGTCTAAAACAAAAAAGAAATACCGAAAGGGTTAAAATACCTCATCAGTCGACTATTGTTACAAATTTTATTTAATTTTCTTTATACAAATTTCAATCTATAATTAGCTGTCAACTGGCAGCTGTCAAATTCACTCACACAAACACAAAAACTCAACAAAACATTATCAAACTTGAATCAAACTCAACTCGCAAAGCATTCAAAATACGCAATAAACAAATGTTTTGAGGTTAGATTGTTTTACTGTTGCTTTATGCCAAACCAAACAAAAATCATTAAAATTCATTCTCTGTTGCTCCGAACTTTCGTAACGTTTCAATTTCATTTCATTTCATGTCTTTTTTTTGTGTTCAGATATTTTAATTGTACGCTTGTAAAGCCGCCAAACTGTAAACAATTTGATTAGTTTTCATAAAGAATTTTGTGTTTTGGGGGCACCTGTCACCTTTCTGGGGCACACCACTACTAACGGACTTCGCGCGCGTCTCGCGCGGCGCCTCGTCCTGGTCGGCGCTGCGCGAGCGTCCACTCAGCGCCTTTGTGTCGCGCGGCGGCCGCGAAAACAGGCCGCCGCTGCCGCTCGTCGAGCTGCGCGCATCGATTTGCGGCGAGTGCTGGCTGCCGCTGGCGCTGGCGCTGCCCATCGACAGCGAATCGGCGGGCGCTGTCGATGGCGTTTTCGGCTGCAGCTTGTAGACGGGCTCGCCGGACTCGAAGAATGCATCAAAGTTGCGCTGTCGCAGATTTTCACTATTGAAGACGGGATTCTCGACGTGCAGGTGCAGGTCCTCGCGCAGTCGCTGCGATTCGCGCTGATCGGACGACGTGGAGCGGCCCAGGCGGCCCAGCGGTATGTGCAGCTTGGGCCGCAGCCGCGACTTGCCGCTGCCAGTGGGCGATTTGGGATGCAGCGCCTCGGGCGGTATGTCCATCGGCGACATGGGCCGGCCCCAGCCGGGGCCGAGCGATAGCTGCGTGGGATCGGGCGTGGGCGGCTCCAGAAAGATGCTGGGACTGCGGTCGCGCGCCGCCAGCAGCGCGCCGCTCGGAAAGTCTAGCGAGGCGGCGGCGCCGTCGTCGCGCTCATCCGCATAGTCGTAGTTGTAGTTGTAGCTGGCATCGAGGCTGCGCACCGGTGTGCTGCGCTGCAGCGTGCGACGCGGCGTGCCCTCGTGCGGCAGCGACAGTTGTTGCTGCTGCTGCTGCTGTTGCATGTGCGATGGCGATTGTGTGGCGCGCATTTTGCTGTCATTGTTATACATCGGTGACGTCGTTGGGTTGAAGGGCGGCGCGGGGTTGTCGTACAACTGCTGCTGCCTGAGCTGTTGTAGCTGTTGCAGCTGCTGCTGTTGCAGTATCTGCTGTTGCTGCTGCTGCTGCACTGCGAGCGGTATCTGCAGCGGCTGCTGGCGCGACGGCGTGTCTTGGTGCGAGCGCGTGCTGCGCAAACTCGAACGTTTCGATGTGCTGGGACGTGCCGCGTGCGTCTGGGACGTGCGTGAGTTGCGGCGAGTCGGTGTGGGCGGCAGTGATTGCGTCAGTGGTGGGCCAACGGGCTCGTACTGTTCGTAGTTGAAGGCAGTGGCGAAGACGGGTGGGAACGATGCGTTTGTTGTGGTTGGTTTTGTGGCGTTTGTGAGCTGCTGCGACGCCTGCGGATTGGGGAATGCAACCGATGCAGTGCTGGCGTTGGCGTTGGCGTTCGAGGTGGTGGCTTTGGTGGTGGTGGCGGTGGTGGTGACTGCAGCTGCGGCGGTTCTGCTTGGATAGGCGAGTGGCACGTTGGGCTCCGGCAGGCAATCGAGTGTTGGTCGCGGACTGAGACGTGGTAAGGCGGCACCGTATGTCATCAAGATGAGTTCATCAGCTGGAAATATCACAAACATTCCTGGCCGCCCCCATGTGACATGGTGACTCTATGAATTTCACAAATGGCGCCAGTTGCTTTCGGCCCCTTGTGGACGTCCGACTGATTGATTGACTGATTTATGAAAGCAATGCGTTTGCTTTGCTATTCGTTCGGTCCGGTCGATTGATTGCGATCCGCTGATCCACTGCTGGCGAAAGCAGTCAACTGTCGAATCGCTGCGCTCGTTTTTTATTTGCTTGCCGTGGCTTTTGACTCTCCTATGTGGCTACTATACTTTCGGTGGCTAAACATTTATGAGTGATTGATGTGTTGTCTTTTTTGTCTTTTTTCGTTTCGTTACAGAACTTAACTTGCAATTTGTTGAACTAAAAATTTTCGCTAAAACATTCATAAATGGTTACGTATATAAAGTTAAACTGGAACTGCCAAGTCACACAAGTCGTCGATGTCGGCATAGAAACGTACAATAAATTATACAAAAAAAATGTAACGAAAGTGCGCTCTTAAAAGAAAACTTTACGAAAATATTTTTATAGTTTTGCTTTACTTTACAATCCTTAACGTACTTCCTTCAAATTAGAAGAAGAAAAAATATCACAAACGAAAACTCAACATCCTTCGCTATCCGTCGTTTATTCGTGTCGTCGTCATTTAGAACGTTGCATGTTGACCGGTGCCTGAAAAAAATAAGAAAAACAAATAATTTGTAAATATAAAAATTTTTCTTTTTTATTTAAGAATTTTTCGTTTTTATATTCAATATTTTTTAATGGGAAATTTTAGTATGGTGTATGAAAAAGTAAGCCAAAGTAATAAATTAGATATGAACAACATTTGGCGGTACTCAACACTCTAACAACTTCGTTGATTTTTCTATAAAAAAAATTGTTCAAAAACTTTAATAACTTAACTTAACTCTCATGGATCACTAGAAGCAGTGGCGGATTCAGGGGGGGGGGCTTAGGGGTTGAAACCCCCGAAATATTAGGATCGACTTTAAAACTGCATACATACAAATTAAACGGCATTTTATAAATATTAAAGAATTCATTTTTGAAACCCCCGCCCCCCGAAATATTTTTTGAATCCGCTCCTGACTACAACTCATAATCGGAACTCCATCTGGCATCGCTAGGGACCCAATTAAGGTCTTTGTGTGGCCATTCCCAACTAATTTCCCTAAAAAAAATTGAGAACAGTGTCGTTTTCATACGGTAAAGTTTTCATACTAAAAACTCAACAAAGACGCGAAACAGTTTCATTTTCAACACTGAAATACCAACCTTAATGTTCGACGCACCAGTCACCAGGTAAATGTATGAAAATTTAATATTTTTTGGCAATTGAATCTTGCCAACAGAATCGTAATTTACGCTCGCATACAGCAGGCGCCAGCGGCCAACAACAACCAAGACAACAGGCAGCAGCCGCATAACATTAACACCGGCCGACCGCACACTGTGACCGCCATTGGTCGCGCATACTTTTTGCATTAAAACAAAAAGAAGAAAGTGAAACTTTGCGGCAAGTTGTGGCAGTGATTGCGGATAATGGCCGCCAGGCAGATGTGTACAAACGAGCAAACGACCGAGCGAGCAAGCGAGACAGACACTTTGCACTGTGGGCCACATTTTGTTTGTAGTTTGGAAAAAAAACGGTAAGAATTGACAATGCCGAACCATCGGTTTCATAAGAATTGTCTTGAACAGCTTAAATTGTTTCCGATGCCGATTAATTGGTCGGATTCTATTAGAAATACTAAAAATTAAATCGCTCCTAAATACTTCAATCAAGCACACAGAATGTTCAGTAAGGAAAGCATATCGGATTTAACATTTTTGTTACGACTTTTGCAGCGCGTGCAGTTTCAGAGTCAACTGAACAGACCGTGAGATACCGGTGACCCTGAAGTGATGAAAGGATTAAGCATTGAGTAGAGATGATAGACCAACATTGATCAACTATAAAGGGTGTTCAGAAGGGAAAGCATATTGAATTAAAAGCAGTTTTATTGGCTCTTTCAATGCAGAAAAATCTAACTAATCTTAAAAATTATTAATCCTCTTAAAAGTCAAACTTTTTTTGTGGTAAGAAACCTTTAGTCATGTTCTTGTTCCTTTTTGCTTTTATATATAATGAAACATTGAAGTAAAAACATCGTAATGTTCAGTTCAGTGATCAGTAACTGATTGAATTGAATTGTTGAATAGATTTAACTATCTACCTTCTAATATAACAAATCTGAATCGATTTGACATTAACCCATTAAAGCCGGGTACCAGTTCCGCCCATACGATTTTGATAATTTCAGCTTTCTATCTCTACACGTTGCTGAGATATTCATTGGGTATTTTTTACCTATTAGGCAGCAGTGGTAGCTTTTTCCATACTTTTTGAAGAGATCAGCTAAACACGTGAACAAAAGTTGTATTTGTTTGTGAAGTTCTAAGGCCACTACGTTTCGCCACATTTTCCACCTCCGGAAAATTAACAATTTTTGGAGTCTGGTAACTCTAGCTAGATTTTAGGGTGACCTTCACTAGACTAAGGTAGTTCCATCTTTACCCCAATCATCCCTATCAATGAATTTGAGATATCTCCACCACGAACTTTTCTGTGATTTTTTTAAAAAGTCAATTTTCATGGGTAAATTTTTACTCATTAGGCAGCAATGGGTTACAATAATTATTTTTCTTTTTATTATTTGTTTGTTTCCACAATGATTCTGAAAACCGTTCCCAAAATAAAATAAAACATAGGTTAGGTTAGGTAAACTTGTTGGCCAGGTCGGTCACGCATACGCCCCGTTGGCTCGCTAGTGATACCAGTTTAGGCTGCTTAGTATTGCTGTTGGGCATAAAAGTGATGGATGAGAATGTGGGTGCTTTTAGCGAAGTTCAACAGTGACTCGTCGTGCTTGGAGACCCCATCTAACCCACAGAAAAAGTGAGTAAAACGCAGTCTTTAGATATTCGCACAAAAGCAAAGAATGTGCTCCAAGGTTTCTCTGGCAAAAAAAAACATAATGTATGAACATAAAATGTAATGTAGAGAAATATTCATTACGAACTTTTAAATCTACGAGTAATGTGATCCCCTTATCTCCTTGTCTTCCTTAGTTGAAAAATCAATTTGTACATCATGTGTTCTCCTCTGTATTTGTACCTTTTTTCATCAAAGGGTTGAACGAAAGATAATACAATAATAAAATTGTATGCATTGTATTATGTTTGATGGAATTCTGTGATCAGGAGAAGTGATGTTTCCTCACTTTCTGCACAAAATCCATGTCGAACATGTACCTACATGTATGTACTATAAATAAATACAATTAAAATGGGTTATAAGTTTCTAAGTTTACAACTGCATATGTTAGAGTTCTTTGGGTTTTTAGAATTATAAGCCTTTGATTGTCTTAATCTCAGAAGATTTATACAGGACTAACTTCCTTTTTTGTTAAAAAATTCTTCCCTTGTGTTGGAAATAAGCATTCAAAAACGTTCAAGTACGTTGATGTGAGATGCTGCTGTATTAGAAGGAAATGAAAGACCATACAAAAAAGTTCACATCCGTCCGCTCTTTCCTGTGGCCTATATAGAATCACTCTTGCCAATAGGTTCTATTACGGTCTTGATAAACATTTGAGTAGCAGAGACCTCTCTAGACCGACAAAATCTGCACTCTATAGGACGCTTATTCTGCCTATAAAGGAGCACTTTATGACGCAGAGGCATGGACACTGTCGCGCAACAATATAGCGGCCCTTGGGGTGTTCGGGAAGAAGATGCTTCGCAAAATCTTCGGCACCGTTCATATTGGCGAAGACCATCAAATACGAACAATTAACGAGCTGTTAACACTAGAATGCCCAAGGTAGTCATTTTGACTACATTGAGGTATTTTATTGTAAATAACTTTTGTTGCATCGCTTTCTAAAAAAATATCTTACGTGACTTTTATTAATTTTTAAAGCTAAATGGAATAAATAAATTAAAAAAATTGTAAAAAAATTTTTTACCCCAATTTTTGCAAAATGTACCTTAAATGCCCAAAAGTAGTCATTTTGACTACCTATATAAAATTTTCAGCAAATCTTACTGATAAATAGACAAATATGCATCTTCAATTGGGAAATATGAAAATTTCAAATAATTGCAAACATTTAAAAAAATCATATCATAGTAGGTTGTGACAATTCCCAAGTTTTTCAATTCAAAATTCACTCATTAAATTCATTCACAAATTCCAAATTCCAAATTTCATTGCATTTTATCCCATTTATGTGTAAAGTACGCTATTTTATTTAAATTAATTTACTTTGTAAACCATTAAAAATAAAAACGAAATGCTTATTTTAGTTTAATCTCGTGTACATTTATTCATATTTGCTACTTAAAAACCAATACAATTAAAAAAAGTCAGTAAACAATAATGTAGTCAAAATGACTACATATGGACATTTTAGGTATGTCAGATTGTCGGGCATTCTAGTGTTAAAAGACACGGACGCAGCACAGCACAGAATCAAAATCCAGTGAAGTAGCTGGATTTTGGTTTGGCTTGGTCATGTCTCCCGTATGAACAATAAAACCTCGGCGAAGAAGGTATTCGATGCGGTAGTTGAAGCTCAATGCGGAAGAAGAAGACCGTGGTTTTGATGGAGGGACCTAGTTGTGGATGTTCTATTATCTCTTGGTGTGACCAAATGAAGAAGAATCATGCAAAAACGCCTGGAGAGAACTTTTGCGAGAATCGATTATCAAATCAGCCAGAAATTCTCTCCGGATGTGGAAAACATCTAAGACTGTGAGATTTGAATTAAAACTGCCCAAACTACGTCTGCAATTTTCATAGGTACTTATGTGTTTCTGGTCATCGCTTTTAATCATTCTTCCTAACCATATCTTTGTATGTAGCCACATGCATCTCAAGTATGTAAAAAGTTAAATAGAAAGGTTGAGTAGTCGTCTCAAGGACTATGCTGAGTTACTTTTCTAGCCATTTGTCATATTTGTTATTTTAGTCAGTTGCTCTTAGGAATCGTAAAAAATCGTTTGGCATCGTTTTTTTCACCTTAGGAAATGTTATCCTTTGCAGATACGAAATGTTTTTTTCAACTTAGCTGATATCTTTCAGTTATATAAATAAAAATGGGATTTTTTGGCATTTTTTCAGCAGCGTTGCCAACTGCAAATTTTTTCCCCATATCTGTGAAACAAATTTTCAAACTTAAGTCATACAACAAATTGCAATCATGCCCCACAGTGCAATGGACAACTGCCCGCAAAATGTATCCTGTTTGCTGCTTAATGCGATACAACCGCATATTAAAGTACATTTAAGTAATTTGTGCACGACACACGAAAAAATTTTGTACAACGTATAAATAAAAACTTCTGAATATTTGCCTCGAAGTTCTCGTGTGCTGTAAATGGCCGAATGAAGGCGAAAGTTCGCTGCAATATTGCGCGTCTCAACTTAATGGACTAGCAAAAACTTGTATGCTATTTTTCGACATTTTGTTTTTTTGTTTCTTTCGCTTTGTACATAACAACATCAATAAAGTAACAATAGCAACAACAACACCTGCCAAAAACAAAATGCTCTCTTTTGTGTACAATACAGTGGTGGCCAATGACATGGGTCGAGTAAAGTTTTATGCATTACATACACTTGGCTTCAAGTATTTTTGGGTAGTTTTTGTTGCTGTTGCTGTCATATGTGTTGGCATTTTTAGTTGCCAACTAAGCCACTCGCCTCTTATCAGTTAATTCTACGCACACTAATTTGTTGATTTTACGAGTATGTGTCAGTCATTGTGGTTGTTATGTGAACTTCATACATTATGATGAACGACACGTGCACATTAGATATATTTGAGCTTTAGTTGAGTAATTTGTTTTAATATAGATCACGTTATGTTTGAGTTAATTAATTGTGATTTATGTGGCAACGCTAATTGACAATGGCAACGCGATTTCTTGCTTTGTTGCTGAGAAGGGGGGCGAAAATTTTCCGATAAGCATTAAATTGGAGTGATGGAAAAATACCAAATTGTGGGCAATTAAAGATGACAACATTGTATGAAAAAATGTTGTATTTAATGAAAATCAATGACAAAATATTGGTACCAATTTGGGTCAGCGAGTAATTAGTGTTGACTGGGAAAACTCGAATGCTTGTTGGGTTGGTTTAAGCAAAAAGAAAATTAGACACATGAGGTGCACAGAAAACAGTTTTTAGTAGTGTCCGACCGAAACAACTTTTTTGGGCCGAAACCGAATTTCGGTTTTTTTAATATTCGGCCGAAACCGGTGAAATAAAAATCACCATATCAAGCATTTTTTTCAACAAACAAATTTTAATTTAAGTAAATAAAGAACAAAAAACAAACCTAACATAAATAAATAAATACTTATTAATAAAAACAATTCAATATTCATTTTTTAAAAACATAAACATAAAAAAATTACCCTCTCGTACCTTACTCGCTAATATTCAAAATTAAATAATTTAATATTATTTGCTAAAAAAAATTAGTTTATTTACATTGGTGGCATCTAAATTACTCCTTCTCGCTGTTCACTCGCTACAAAATAAAATGTAAAAAATATTCTAGAAAGTTTCGGTTTCGGCCGTTCGGTCATTTTTTGGCCGAAACCGAAACACTTATTTGGGCCGAAACCGAATATTCGGTCGGACACTACATTTAATTTTTTTATAAATAAATTAAATTTTATAAATACATGAAAAGAACTAATTGAAATTTAATTTATTGAATTTATTAATTTAAATTGAATTACAAATTAAATTAATTAAATTCATCAATTAAATTCGTAAGCGAAAAGAAAATCTCCACATCCGAACTCGTAAAAACAAAAGTACACACATATATTGTACAATATATGTACACACACACACACACACACGCACAGTTGCCTATCCTCACCTGTGCGCATAATTCAATTACACTTTAATTACCACTGAAAGGGATACAAAAAAACGTAAGGCAGGACAACCCAACCTGACAACGAGCTCAGTGCCACAACGCAGTGAAGAGAGAAAATGCTTTATTCAATTGGCAGCTGGCAGCAGGATTGCAGCAATTAGCCAGCAATTAGACAGCGCACTGAATTCGTGGAAGTAGCCAAATATGTGCGAATGCAGCAAAAATGAATTAAAAATGTCTTAATTGTTGGCAAACAAATGCAATCAACATGTGGCCAGGTGGCGCCTTCAACACGCGCACTCGTTCGTTCTCTTTCTCTCTTTGTCTCACTCTCTGACTTTAGTTCTTTCTCTGTCACTCAGTGGCTTATTGCCTTAGCACCTGTGTTGCATTGCTGGAAATGCTATCATTTAGCATTTTGTGTCTGTCAATGTTGCCAACTGCAATAATAATAACAACAACAACAACTGAATTCAACTCTCTGAAAAACAATAAAAAAAAAATATTATAATTGTTTGTCTGACTGGCTGATTTACTGACTGACTGATTCATCATCATTCATTGAACTGTAGGTTCACTTTAGAAAACGAACCTCGGCTAAGACGGGTTTTTGAAATTCAGGGTCTAGAAAGACTAAACATGGGTTAACCCTTTCGGGACAGAGTTTGATTTTGAAAACCAAAATACTTACTTTTGGATGAATGTTGTATGTAAGTTGTATGTATACTCACCTATTCTGAAATCATCTTTTTTTCCGGGGACGTAAAATTCGAATAAATATTTTACGTGGATGATAAGATCTGAATAATTGTTTTGAGAGGCATTAAAAACTTGGTGGGACGTATTATCCCAGTAGTCCCGAAAGGGAAGAAACGTGATTAAATGAGTCTAGTGATTTCAAACCTGGTAAAAATGCTATAAATCGAAAATAGACTATAAAAAAAATGAATTCGAAATTTTTGGAAATACTTGAAATAATAAATAAGTAGTGTCCGACCGAAACCACTTTTTTGAGCCGAAACCGAAACCGAATATTCGGTCGGACACTATAAATAAGTAATTAGACAATTGTTTTTCATTTTTAAATCAAATTCTTACGGGGCCATCGATGGGATAAAATTTTGTATGAAGACAATTAATTTAATGGGTTTTCTGACTTAAAATACAGTAAAAGCACTTCAAATTAGAAATAAGTAGACAACTATTTTTAATTTTTGTCTTCAAAAACTGACGGAATCAGCAATGCGTTAAGGTTCGTACACAGGGAAAACTATGAATAAAACATGAACCGATGGGCATTCGTCTTCAAAATTGATGGAAACACTTGAAATGAAAAATAATTCGAAAAGTGTTTTTAATTTATCTAAAATTAAAATCTGATGGAATCAATGGGTTAAATGTTTGTATAGAGGAACATGATTTAAACCGCTTATTGACTGAAAATATGGTGAAAGCTTTAAATTAAAAATAGACTAGTTTTAGGTATTGGTTAAAAAATTTGACAAGGTCAACAATGGGTTAACGTTCGTACATATATATAATCTTTAAAAACTCTTCCGAGAAATAAAAGACGAATTATACAATTATTTCTATTATTTATTTAATTGTTTTTAATTATTTATTTAATTATTTTTAATTATTTATTTAATTATTTTTTTTATTTATAATTTTAACGGGGTCAACAATGGGTTAAAGGTTTGTATGGAAAGATTGTGAAAAGCCATAAATTAATTTGTTTATTGATTTCAAACTTTCGGAAAAAACTCCAACTTAAAAATAATTCTACACAATTTTGAAGTTTTTTGAAAATCAAAATATGAAGAGGGGAATAATGGGTTAAGATTTATAAACGGAATGACTATGACAAAACATGCACTAATAGGCCTATTAGTTCAAAATTTGAAACATTTCAAACATTTTAAATGGAAAATAATTTTATACGTGTTTTTCAGTTTTTTGAGAATCAAAATCTGACTTGGTCAACATTGGGTTAACAGTTTTTATGAAGAAACTGTCAAAAAACATGAATTAGTAGGGCTATTGACTTCAAAATTGGTGAAAAATAAAATATTAAAAAAAGATAATTATACACGTGTTTTTCAGTTTTTGAGAATCAAAATCTGGCTTGGTCAACATTGGGTTAACAATTTGTATGAAGAAACTGTGAAAAACATTAATTATTGGGACTTCAAAATGGGTCAAAACAGTTGAAATAAAAAATAATAAGACACATATTTTTAATTTATTTGAAAATCAAAGTCTGACGGGGTCAACATTGGGTTAACAATTTGTATGGAAAAACATGATTAAATGGACCAATTGTCCTCAAACTTGATGAAAGCGCTTCAAATTAGAAATAAGTAGACAACTATTTTTCATTTTTTTTTTTATCTGATGGAGTGATTTACTGGGCCCATTCACAACTCACGTTTTTCATAATTCGAAATCAACATCTTATGGAGTAACAAATTTGTTAGAGTCTCATGTGGAAAGGCATAATTAAGGAAACTAAATAAATTCAAGTTAGTAAAGATTACTTCAATGAAATCATAAAATTAATGCAGACAAAGACGCCGAGTCCTGCTATTACATACATAGACAGTTATGTTCGTATGTTCATCTAACCAAAAATTTGAGCATTTCGTTGGCATTCCAAACGTTTGGTTCCTCCTTACAAACTTAGAGCTGCCTTGTTGCGAGCGCGCGAACACCGTCGCAGGTAAATGTTCAACACAAAGCATGTCTTTTAATTGGCCTTGTTACCAGCAATTGAGTGACACACCACATAAATATCCACATTAGGCATATTATCTACATGTGTGTGTGTGTGTGCGTGCGTGTTGTGCGTGTCGGCTGCGTGTTTCTGTGTCATTTCCCGCTTTCGTGTCGCTGTTGCTTTATTAGCACAGTGGACATGGTCCCAACATAACACACTCACACACACACACACACTGGCCTGGTTAATTTAGGGCGCATACAATGCAGGACACGCTCTACTTGCCGCTACTATTTAATATTACTACCGACAGCACTGCACATGCACACATGTGTATTTTCATAAGTACGTGCGTCGATTATACAAAAAAAAGAACACAACTTAGAACATGATTTGTACGAGTATGCAGGAACATATAAATACATATATATACTCGTATGTATGTATCCCTTCCTGTATACATATTATAGCACCTTTGCAGAAAAATGTGGCCCAAACACGCAAACGAAAACTTTTGGAAATTCTAACATACACTAACTAAAATATTTTTGACCTCTAATGAAGCTGAAATGTTTGAAAAGCCTTAAAGAGATCAAAAGAAAAATGTAAACGATTGTCAAAGCCTTGTGTGAAGTATATTGCTACATATAAACCTCTGTATATAGGTGCATATATATCCGAACTTTTGAACGTACAAGAGAGGTAGGCAGGTGAATGAGGCTGCCTTTCGTTGTGACTAGACAAGTTTATTAGACAGCTTTATCATCTTCTGTATGTGTTAGTGTGTGTGCGTGTGTCAGCGGCAAAATTCCATTTCATGTTTGATTTCATGCTTTGATGATATTCATGTTTCGATATTGGAAAGTGAACGTTAAATTAAAACCATTTCGTGTGCAAAGTTTTCAACTACAACAGCAAACAAGACTATTGTAATCAATTCTTTAGAACCAATGTAATCCTTGCAATAATAGAGGATCAGGGGATCACCTGCGCGTTGGCTCTTTCTAAAAACAAATTCTTATAAACTGCCAGCAGCTATGCATTTGGAATATACTTACTTTAGACTTTGAAATGGAAATACAAAATGAATAGAAAAACTATGCAAAATTCAATAAAAAAGTACCTTGTGACACTTTTTAAGAACTTAAAATAGACTTAAGAAAAAAGTAAATTTTTATGTTTTTATCTTCTTTACTTTTCTTTTACTTTTTCTCCTCCTCGATTAAAAGTAGATAGAAAAATATATAAACAGAGTCGCATCAGTCGTCGGAATGAACTGTTCTCTGAAA
Source organism: Melieria picta (assembly GCA_964056695.1). Classification (NCBI taxonomy): domain Eukaryota; kingdom Metazoa; phylum Arthropoda; class Insecta; order Diptera; family Ulidiidae; genus Melieria; species Melieria picta. The sequence continues at coordinate 18,642,401 of OZ057400.1, forward strand.
TTTTCATTCATACACACATAGACATTCTTGTACTTGACTTAAGAGAAAAACTAATGCTTAAATTCTTCTTCAATTCTTCAGTTTTGACTTATTTCTGGTATTCCACAGTGATTCGACTCCACACAACCGCGGGACAAAATTAGAAGGAGTGGTCCGTTCTTCATAAAATTTGGTATATTAGTTAATCATGGTTTGCTGAATTAAAATCTCCATTTTGTTTTTCTTAAACTTTTGTAGTTTGGCAATGTCTGAGACTTAAATTTGCAATTTTCGTCATTTTTGGTGAGCTATAGCAACGAGTGTGTTCGCTAGATTTTTCAGATTTTACATTTAACCCTTTGCACTCCGAACGATTTTCGACGTTGGCTATCAGCTACTCAGCGCTTTCTTATAATTTTGGAACTAAGTAACGTATTATAATGATATTGGTCTTATATGATTTGGTTGAGATCGAAGAATGTATATTTGCAAAAAAATCAATACTTTATTGTTTATAATGTCCCCTGAGAGGGGACATCCGAGTGATATGCTAGACTTACGATGTCCCCTGAGAGGGGACAGCAGAGTGCAAAGGGTTAATCGGTAACGTCAACATTGATAATTGCAAATAGTAACAGAAATTGTCTTAGGACCCTTTAGTTTTGCAATAAAAACGATAATAGTAGACGTATGTTTTGCTTTTTTGCAGTTTTCTCAATTTTTCATGCTGAGAAAATAGGTGTTTAGACCACTTTTCAAATATAATTATTTTCTGAGATCAGATGATATCGGAGGATGTAATTACATTATCCGACAAAGAAAGAATGCTTCTTAAAATAAAAAAAAAACCAGGAACATACTTCCACATACTTTTTAGATATTTTCCTCTAAGTTTTGCCAATTTTCAGATTTTTAATTTAGAAAAATATTTTGAATTAAAAGTGATGTAAAAGCTTCGAAAATGGCCACATAATTTCGTAATCTATATCAAAAGTTTTAGCAACTTCTTGATAACTATGTATTTTTATAATTTTTTTTACTCAATAGACTAAAAAACAGAAATTTTGTGTTTACATTTTATTGTGTGTGCAAAAGCGGCTCAAAGTTGAGCGGCTCAACTTTGAACCGCTTTTGCACACACACTAAATCATTTTTTGCACAAATTTTTTGGGATTTTTTTTAGTTGCAGTTTTACCTTTCAAATGACATCAAAATCATTAAATTCTGAGACTATAAATTTTTTGAATTTTGTCTATGGAACGAATCACTGTGCATTCTGAGCTTTGGTGTATTCAAACACCTAAGTGTAATACATAGAATTTTATGAGCAATATTTTCTTGGTACATTGCTTCCTTAAAAGTTTTATTTCAAAGGACATTTACTAGCATTTTAGTAAAAAGGGGTCAAATTTACCCATCAAAATAGGATCTAAAGGGTTAAGATGTTCCACAAAAATATTACTCGTAGTATTTAACACAAAATTGCTCAATACATCTTATACCTAAAATGAAAGATCACATGGTTCTCGTATGCCGATTCAACATAAAAATGTGCAAAAGAGGACAAACTTTGATGTTAACACATTCAGACGTAAACTTTCCAGAATCCGCCCCCTCTACCAGAATCCGTCTACCAGTACTATTAATTTTCTACTAATTGTATATCTCAGGTTTAACAAAACAAAAACAAACTTAAGTACCACAGAACTCATCATCATCATCAGCAGAATGAACAAAACGTGTTTCAAATCCAGCAAAAACAAAGCCATTTACATTTGATCTGACCATGAGTAATGAACTCTGTACAAAACGTCAATGAACTCACTTTTGAAGGCTTACACGCGCATCCATTGTTGAGTTAGCTGTCATTCACTGAATTACTCAACGAGTGAAAGACGTGTAAATGCATTTGGACACGTTAGAAAAGCATTTTGGCAAATGTCAAATGGCACTTAGTGCTCGGCAAATGACAGGTCATTGGCAGTTGCAGTTAATTTGTTATGACACACATGTCAGAAACTTATTGACAAGTCAACTGTGTGCTCGAGTTGTATTCAATGCAGCCAAATTCTTCATTTCAATGAAGCTTTTAATGTGCACAAGCATAAAGAATTCTTATGCGTCCGCTTCGTAATTCGCATTTGTTGTATTGAAAGTTGTGATAAATATTTTGGACGCAACGTTTCATGGCTGACAGAGCCAAATGCCATAGCAAGCTGAAAGTTATTTGGCTCTGACTGTCTGACTGCTGCAGGGCCAACTGTGCGCAGCTGGCGGCGACTGTTCAGCTGGCGGCGTAAAATGTAGACGCGCGTGCGAACGCCACCCGCGGGCCAGCACGTTACCACATATTACGCGCGCACACACACATACAAACATTTGCACATATAAAGTCGTATTATTAAAAATGCCTGCTTCATGGGACGCCACCACACAGCACGCAGCATTTATCTTCCGTGACATTTGGCATTTGCCGCTTTCTCGCACGTTGCCATGGCCGCTGGCTGAGCAAACAAGACCTTAACAGTTTGTTTACGGCACTCCACAGTAGTCCGAGATACAAACACACACACACTCACGCACGAACTCAACTAAATAGAATTAGTTGCAAATGCTCTCAAAAAGTAAACAAAAGTCTGCTTGATGTGAAAATGCGCGCAGTGAAATTGAGCCAACATAAGTCGTTGGCATTCATTGAATTTTTCTTCAGCATTTTTTACTTGGTTTGCAATTTGTTTTTGAATTTGTTTTTCTTTGTGTTGAACAAAACTCAGTGTGAAAAGTTGCTAAGGCACAAATTGTTTTTGCATTTTTTGATATTTTAAATTTTCTGAGAAATTTTTCGCCATAGATTTATAAGCGGTTTACTGAACAAGTCAAATATGCAGTAAATAGATGATTTTATAAATATGTAATATATATAAATACTAACAACACCTACTACTGTGATAAGTAGCTTCTGAAAAGCTATTTTTATAGACAAAAAATTAATGCATAAAATAGGCATTCTTTTTAAATCTTTCTTATGGATGAACCTTTGACTCTAAGCCAATAAAGATAGATGAATAAGTAGAAGAATAAGATGAAGTATTATACTACAATTTGAGATCCAGAACATATATTTAGTTCAAAAGGATTCACAAAAAAACTTCAAGGATATCGAAGAATACATATATGAAAGGACTATATTTTGCTCCTGAAAGTTTCAAGTAGAATATTTAGTCGAAAAAGTGAAGGTAGTGAAAGACAAGTATCAAGTTTGGATGAGTTTCGATAAAAGTGGTTTTTGTCCCACGGTTTAATAATAAGAAAAAAGTGATCCTTCCTTTTTTCAATAATATTGAACAACGAACTCAAACTTTTTCCAAAATAACCAGGTTCTGACAACGGATTCTGGTAAAATTTTTTAAGGCCGTCAAAGATTTCCCAGCATACGAAAACGATCTAATATTACATTTTAGGTATATGATGTGTTTACCAATTTTACATATTAACCCTCTAGCTCCCATTTTTATGGGTCAATTTAACCATAAGCCAAAGCTCAACATTTGATTTAAACGCCATAAATAAGTCAAAACTGAAAAATTGTTTAAAGATTAACTTCGTACCTATTCAAACTTGGTGTTAAAATGTTCTTCAAACTCTAAAAGAGTTGTAACTGTATTTTAAGTTTGAAGTGTATGTCAAACGTTGCCTTTGTGGCTATCGAAAGAAAATCTACCATAATACCTCATATCACATTTTAAATGATTCGCAACCCACTGAACATGAAATGCCTTGAATTGACCCCAAGCCCCAAGTTTATGCTTCGGTTTGAACTTTCTTTCACTCAAAACTGATGGCTGCCGTTTTCACCTTTCCACCTGTAAACACTTGACCTACTAACAGACAAACTCTTTACTTATTTGTTTTATTTAGCAACCAAAGTTTCTTGGCCGTTATTCAATGATTTTTTTGCCACTTCAAATGACTGGTTTAAGTCAATTTTAATGTTCACTTAAAGTTTTGAATAACAAGCCAAACAAATTTCAAAACTTAATACGCAACAGAACAACAACAATAGGAAAAATAACAACAATCACAACTTGTACTTCTTCCACTTCTTACTAACGTAGAACAAAGCACAAAAATGCACTTGAAGCAACTTTCGTTGCTGCCATCAAAACATACCAAACTTCACTAAAACCGAATGAACGACCAAAAAAAAGTCCAGCGCAGTAAAGAGAATAGAAAGAGAAAGAGGTAAGAACGAGCAGCTTTTGATGCAGAAAGACACACAACAAAAACACACAAAATGTATGCGGCTGGAAGCTGGTTCGGCTGGCCAACTGAAGCATGAGATGGAAGCACAAAAGAATGGAAAAAAGAAGGCAACGCCATTCGTGCGCCCAAATGAAGACGGCAGCAACAAAATACAGAACATCAAGTCCCATGTTGCCACTTTACGACGCAAGTTTTGAAACAGCAAACTTTCAGCTAACTGCCGAAAGCCAAGGCACAACAAAAACAAGCTCATTTCATGCCTAAAGCCAGACACCAACTACAACAGCAACAACAACAACAGTAAGAGGCTACTGCAGCTATTGTGTTGCATGAACCGAAAATGAAAAAGAAAGTTTTCACGCACTGGCACGAGAAACGAAGCTGTTGTTGACGCTTTAGTCGCCGTTGTGGGCGACGCTTTAGTCATCCCAAATGTGCAAGAAAGATTGATGTTCCATTAAATTGTCATTTAAGCATATCGAGCAACAGACATACGTGCCGCTGAAATTTTCAAATAATCCCAGTGAGTGATGAAAAGCGGTGTGTGAAGAAGCTTAAAGGACGTTGCCCAAAATAAAGCCGCCGCATGAAAAGTGTCCATTGAAAAATGCTGCACTGGTGAACGAAAACAATGACATTCACAACAACAGCCAGACGACATCAAATGCAGACAGACACAACAGACACAAGTGGACAGAGTGTGTAAAGCCAAGAACAACAAATAAAAGCTGCCCGATACGCAGCTCCAGACACTGACTGACGTATAATGGGACAGCCTGGCAGAAGGAATAAATTAAGCTAATTCAATCAAACGAGAGTGAGAGGGCAGAGAGAAAGTAAATTAAATAAAAACATGAAAGCAGCAGGTGGTCGATAGGATGAAAAGACATTGAGACAGACGTTGAGTGGGAGCTAAGTGGATTTTGGAAGTGAACAGCCGGATAGTCAAGATTTGATAGGAAAAGAGTGAGAAAGCATCTCTGAGTGGGCAATTTCGCAACCAATCAGACTGGTCAGTTCATTGTACTCGAGACGGACCAAAAAAGACTTAGATTGGGAATATGACTAATCTAATCTAATCTAATCTAATCTAATCTAATCTAATCTAATCTAATCTAATCTAATCTAATCTAATCTAATCTAATCTAATCTAATCTAATCTAATCTAATCTAATCTAATCTAATCTAATCTAATCTAATCTAATCTAATCTAATCTAATCTAATCTAATCTAATCTAATCTAATCTAATCTAATCTAATCTAATCTAATCTAATCTAATCTAATCTAATCTAATCTAATCTAATCTAATCTAATCTAATCTAATCTAATCTAATCTAATCTAATCTAATCTAATCTAATCTAATCTAATCTAATCTAATCTAATCTAATCTAATCTAATCTAATCTAATCTAATCTAATCTAATCTAATCTAATCTAATCTAATCTAATCTAATCTAATCTAATCTAATCTAATCTAATCTAATCTAATCTAATCTAATCTAATCTAATCTAATCTAATCTAATCTAATCTAATCTAATCTAATCTAATCTAATCTAATCTAATCTAATCTAATCTAATCTAATCTAATCTAATCTAATCTAATCTAATCTAATCTAATCTAATCTAATCTAATCTAATCTAATCTAATCTAATCTAATCTAATCTAATCTAATCTAATCTAATCTAATCTAATCTAATCTAATCTAATCTAATCTAATCTAATCTAATCTAATCTAATCTAATCTAATCTAATCTAATCTAATCTAATCTAATCTAATCTAATCTAATCTAATCTAATCTAATCTAATCTAATCTAATCTAATCTAATCTAATCTAATCTAATCTAATCTAATCTAATCTAATCTAATCTAATCTAATCTAATCTAATCTAATCTAATCTAATCTAATCTAATCTAATCTAATCTAATCTAATCTAATCTAATCTAATCTAATCTAATCTAATCTAATCTAATCTAATCTAATCTAATCTAATCTAATCTAATCTAATCTAATCTAATCTAATCTAATCTAATCTAATCTAATCTAATCTAATCTAATCTAATCTAATCTAATCTAATCTAATCTAATCTAATCTAATCTAATCTAATCTAATCTAACGTAAAACAACTTTGTAAATTAACTGAAGAAATAATAAATAGTATACTTCCTAACCTTACATTTCAAATATAACACACACACACACACATGTAAACACCAAGTTTTTTGTCATCTGATAAAATACTCCATTAGAATTTGCGCTCAAAGTTTTTCAATGTTTCCGCCAACTTGAACGAACTTGTCTGTTGGTCGCAACAGTCGCGTCAGCGCCTAAAGACAGCATTAAAAACTTTTCACAAGAAGATCTCAATTCAAAGTGAATTTAATTATGTTAAAACGGCATTTAGGTAATTACAACCCAAAACCGGCTACAGCCCATTCCAGCGAACTGCAGACCGCAAAAAAGTAAAAACTGTTTACTTCAAATGCCAACTTTGCAGCAGGTTTAAGGGGTTTAAGTAAAAAGTTTGAATTTTGGATTTTTAAATATAATTAAAGTTCGCGACTGGTGGCTGGTCGCAGTTGTGCGTCACGTTGGCAACCCTTATTTTCATTCACCTTCTGGCTCATAAATGCTGCAATATAGCGGCCGCAACTTCATTTAGGCTTTTAAATAATTTAACTCGCACTTTTTGCGTCCAACTTTTAACAGCCGCCAAAGCAAAGCAGATAAAAGAGCAAAATGATTAAAGTGCACCAAGGACACAACTTGTGATTTTTTGCACATTACTTAGTATTAGTGAACAAAAGTGTAAACCAAATGTGTATCCTTTTAATTGAGAGCAAGCAACAAATTTGGGCGCCTTTTAGGCGCTGTCAAAATTTGTATAATTCGCCGTAGAAGTACCAACAGTTCTTGCTTGCTTTTTGTTCGTTATTGACAGAGCACGCATTTTTCGGGCTAATTAAAAGTTTCTTTGCGCGCTTTTGGGTTGTTGTGACAGAGCGAAAAAAGTTTGACACCAAAATTAAAAACAAGCAAATTACCAACATTGACATTGGCTGTGACAAACTGTAGTAAAAAAAACTCTTGTTGCCAATTTGCGTTGAACGAAACGTGCGCGCATTGAGTTGGCAGCTGACTGGTATTTGGGAATTGGCCAGCAATACAAAATTGCATTTGGCTTTTTTTGGGGAAATTGTGCAGGGAATTTGCGGCTGAAATTGCTTTCGAATTTTCATAAAATTCGGACATGAATAACTCTGAGAGAATATTGCAAAGCATTACAAGTGAATTCAAGCGACTTGAAAACGGAAAATGGGCATAGAAATGCGAAGGTTAAGCGGTCGTGAATTGTTGCTGTAAAACACAAAAAGTGCCTGGAATGAGTAACTTTGCTATCAACGGCAGTAAAAATTTTGCTATTTGACGCTTAAAGTGGGCGTTCAGAAATTTTCCATAACACATATGAGGGATTCATCTTAAATGTTCACAAATTCTATCTTCAGACATTTTTTTCTTAAGCTTAAAATCATTACAGAACCAATGCAGTTAATAGTGGCTTGTGGAACTGGAAAAATTTATGTATGTCAGAAAAGTCGAAACCATAAACAAGGCAGAATTAAAATTCCACTGGCTTCCCAGCTGGACGCTTTTGGTTAGCATTTGATTGCCCAAGGGAGTCAAAATGATTTCATTGAGCTTTTCATTTTGTGTTTAATTATTAAAAACGTGGAAAAGCCATACAATTATTTTTACACGAAAGTGGGGAGCACTGGCTGCCTCGGACTCTCGGCTTGCTGATTGCTTTTTTATTATTTGATTGCATTGCTTTTGGAAAGAAAATCCTCCGTGACTAATTTACTAATTTTTGGTATAAAGTTAAATATAAATTATTTAAATAATGTTAAGAAAGTATTTACTAGTATTTGTAACATGATTCCAAGAATATTTGGAGATTTTCCAACCATTAGTACAATAACAGATACGGATACAGATACCTGAATCGAAGGAAAGGAAGAAGCATGGCATATGGACTTTTAAACTAGACTTCAATGTGTGTGGTAATGCTTTTCTAACCCTACAAGGTGTTGTGAAAATGTATCTCAAAAATATTAGGTACTCTCATAGAAGACAAGCAGTGATTCCCCAACAAAAAGTCAAAATAAACTTGATTTAGGGATCCAATTGCCTAGTAGCTACGATCACAAATTTAGCACCGACATCATCTGCTCAAATGAAAATCAAACAGCCTCTCCTCTGGAACGTCAAACAATTTTCACAGCAGTAGCGATTCTAACTAGTCATTCGATCATGGAAGACACGGCTAGGTCTTTCTTTCAACGAGCACTGTGGCATGATATATAAAGAATGTAACTTTCCGTATCTTATGTGTCATTATCCAGTCCTGGCCCTTATGTTTCAAATCAAAAGTCAAAAATTCACAGATTCTAATCTCGGTTCAATCAAATAAAATTTGATCAGTTTCCTTTCAACTTTAGCCTACAGAGATTCACAGATTCTCACAGATATCTCACTCAAACAAATACCGAATAGTGATCAATTTTCTTGCAGCCGCTACCTTCTCACCTACATTTCCTTAGCTATTTTTACCAACAAGTCACTTTCAGGGGTTAACTTCTCGCCCACTGATCTCGCTTGGATGCTTCTGCAAGGTTCCTGTAAACAGGTCTAAAAGATAATCAGCTGCTGACAGAGATAGAAGACTATCAGCTAGTCTGCTGAGATACCAAAGTAATAAAGATTAGTCTAATCCTCTTTGTGCAAACTACACTTCAAACTATACTTTCAACATCTGATACAGAAGAGGTCAAATTTCGTGAGAAACTAAGTTCTTAATTCATTTATGATAAATTAAGATCTTAGTTTCCTAAGTTCTTAACCCTTTCCGGAAATTTGTACGATGTATCGTACAATTCTTTCGACGATTTTTTTTTCAAAGCGAACGCACATTTTATGCAACAGTTTTTAATTTTCATTAAGTAGGCTGTGTTGTATCATTCTGTTTAAAAATATAAATCATAATAGCCGTGGCTACACAGTATGAGTGCGTTTCGTAAGCAGCTTTTTGCAAGAATTTGAAAAACCAGCAAATGACGGTACTTCTGCATAGGAATTTTTAAATATGTAATACTTTTTGTACCAAAAAGCGAAACAATTTCAAAGTTTGAATCTCAGTTGATTTATAGAACCTACAAAATTCAAAATTTTTTGCGTCTAAATATTTTTCCCGAGTCTTTAAAAAAATTGTACGATATATCGTACAAATGACCACAAGGGTTGCAAAGCTTTGTACGATAGCAAAGGTTGCAAGTTGTGTTTGCATTTTTTTTAAGTTATAGGTTTGGTAACAGATTTTCTGCGTTTGTATGCCTGCCACGCCCATCTGTAAACCACGTGGCTAATAAAATTCGGCTATTCGGCAATTTTCGCTTAAAAATAAGAATTACTAGACGATTTTGTGTTTTACTGGGCAGACACGGGTTATGTAAGGTTAGACAGGCGTACTTGCCACTCCCACTACGATAAAAGGAATCGGCTATATTCAGTATCTTTCTGTGAAATTGTACGAATTTTAATTGATTCTGTGTTTTATTGAGAGGAAAAGGGCTTTACAACAACAACAACGGTTATATAAGGCCGAATAAATGTGAATCAATTGTTTATATATATAATTTATATAACTTTCGATCAAAATGAAATCACGTTTTGATTTTTTGTTGTTATAATTTATGTTTTCTATCAAAAAAATCAATAAATTGTTCATAAAACTTAAAAAACCGAAACCGAAAAATCATGAATTTTACTTTTTTGCGGACCGTTGTACGATATATCGTACAAAATTGATGAAGCTGTAATTCTCAACCAAAATTATTTTTTTGAAATTTTGTTGTATTTTATTGCTAAAATGTTCAATAAAAGTCAATATTTTGAAGGAAAATATTGTATCTCAAGAAATGTGGAAATTGACGGGAACGGGTTAACTAGACTAATTCATATCTTAGCTTCTCAGTAGGCGCAGCGTAACTATTACGGGTTAAGCTTGACTCGATTAGAATCAAAGAGCTCCCTCCTTATAGACCACTGAGTGATAGTTAGGAACGACCAAAAGTTCAGTTCTTACTTTCAATGACTTTTGCCGCATCTGAGGCTTTGTGAATGTAAAGCAAGATTTACTTCATTACTCTTTTACTTTTAGTCTTTTGTCAAGTAAATATATATATGACAGCCTCTGTCCAATGACCTCACTGAATTAACAATGATAAGTATTCAATCCAATGTGCCCCCATCTATGTTAATCTAACCTTACTCGCGTCTTTGTATATCTGACTTTAGTTTATATGTTCCTCAGCAGACTTTATTTGCAAAACTGATTTATTGTTCACATCATCAGGCACCATAGCCCAATTATCAGCCCTCCTGACTTTACAAGAGGTCCATGAAAGTGTCATTCCAATAAAAAAATAATCATCTCCATAATCATTATAATCAATGCTCAATATAATCATCATTCATTGTCATCTTAATCATCATCATCACTAAAATCTTCCTCATCATCATTAAATTTTAAGTAATTTTGTTCATCATTCATGATTCACACATTGCGCTCTTTCCCCCCTGTAGCGTGCAGTTGGCCAGTAGTGCAATTTCTGGCCATAGGCCAAACAAACAAACACGACCGCCACTTTGCATTGCCTTCCCTTCCCATCCAATAGTCGCCCCTCGCGCCCGAAATTCCACCAAAGCCGATTGCACAAAATTGCAATGTGCTCAGCGCAATGAATAATTGAGTCAATTATTTTCATATTTTATTGGTATTCGCGCATTTATGCCACCGCAGCGTTGAGACATGCATTCGCCTTGTTTGTTTGTTTGTTTGTTGGTTGGTTGGAGTGTTTGTTTATTTCGCTTTTCGCTCACTGCACTCACGAATGACGCGGCCCGGGTTAATCGTTGGCTGCCTGAAGCCGTTGGCACTTGCAGCTGATGTGGTTTTTTTCTTCTTTTGTTTTTGCTGGCCATTTGTTAAATTGTAAAATTTATGCGCACATATTTATTTATGTCTCTATTTTGACACATCATTCGACTATCCGACTGCCGGACTGTCGAGCTTATTGTATATATTTTTGTTGTTGTGGCAATTGAACAAATTGTATTATTTGAAATTTCAATTTGTGTGGTTTTCCGGTTTCGCTGGCAAATTTTGTGAAAATGCATTTCGAATATTAAAATTTCGTTCATTACTTGCAATTAATTTGCGCACATTTTGTCTGACTGCTGATTGTTGGACAGTGCGCACAAAATGCATTAGAAGGCAATAAATTAGGGGAAATGTTGCTTCAAATATTCAAATTCCGATTCGTTGGTCAATTTTGATGCACAAGTTGATTTATATTAGTTGATGTATTTGGCGCATTTCGTTATCGTTGTTGTAGTTTTTGTTTTGTTTATTTGTTGGTTATTTTAAATGTCTCTTCTTGGCCTCTTCTCTCTTCTTGGTCTCTTTAAATGTGATTTTATATCTGCCTCCTCTTGACCTGGCAGACCAAAAGATTGCTGCGACTGTTGATGTCAGAGAATCCAATTCCTGGCTCATCGGAAGCTTTGGTCACTTGGTGATTCTAGGAACTCAGGGTCGTACTGAACTAACTATTGCGTAACGACAATGGTTTTCACTAAAAACTACAATGTCTCTATACGGTGGCGGACAAAGCGTATATGCCCCCCGAGGCAAGTCACCAGTGTCGCCCTTAAATTTTTTTTTAATTTTTTTATTTAAATACATACGAAAATTATCAACCATTTGCGATCTGTTTAAATTAATATAAATCAATCGATATTCAATGAAATAATGAACATTTGGAAATATTTATATGAATGCAACTTAAAGACTTTGTTCTTCTTTTCTGCCCCACCCAATATGCCGCCCTAGGCATTTGCCTCATAAGCCTCGTGCTTTGACCGCCACCGTCCTCTATGACATCCAGAGAGGAGAGGAGGAGGAGACCAGAACAGGTACAGACGACACCAAGCTCGACGGAAGAATGGGAGATTGCGTCCCAGATCTTTGGCTTCAAATTTTTTACTGCCAGACAAGGTGGCAGTAGGTATGTCACTGACCACGTTTACACCTATGAAACCTCGGGAAGATCTTCTGCATAGATGTCGAAGACCTGCTCCGATTCAAAACATCGTTCAGATGGTTTCACGAAGTTTAAACGAATTTAAGAGAAAGTTGCATATGGCATCACAATGGACCAGCTTCTTGGCCTATCTGTAGGACAGGGTCTACTCAGCCTAAATCTGACCTAAAAATACAACTCACCAACACCTAACTCCAAAAATCATCAAACGCAAACCAACACACTCCACAATTATTTATTCAACTGGCAATCCATTCAAACCATCCACGAAACAATTTACCATGCTGCTCTCTAAATAAAAATTCCGTAAAATCAAACAAGCTTTTGCACGCAGTTGCGTCGGGAAAATGCAAATTGACAAGTCAGTGCTGTCAAAATCATAAAAGCTAAAACAATAGCAATAACCGCAACCCATACCATGGCCATAACATACTTCAAATCCCAACACACTCACACATACACAAACGCGCTCTCAGACGAAATCAAATTCCACGGAAAAGCCTCAAAAACTGGACTGTCAAGTAGCCATGGCACACACACAAACACACATACACACTCACGCGAGACAGCTGCTTCAATATTTCCCATATGTCAGCTGCAATCATTTGAATTTTCCAATATTTTCGTTATCAACAAGAAAAAAATAATAGAAAACAATAAAAAACCAAGCGCTGAAATCCAGTTTAGTTGAGCGTTGCTGCTTTTTTGCCCTCCATGACACAAAATGTCACAATTGTGACAAAATCAGCGTTGACACATGCAACAAAATGTCGTAAAGGCTGTTTGGCGATTCAATTTGTGTACCAGCAATGTTAAAAATAAAAATAAGAATAATATTTAAAATGGAAATAAATAAATAAATAAGTAAAAATTATTTGTCACACGTGTGTAGGTTCGGTAAGTGAAGTGTCAGAATCAAATTATGCGATGTGCCATTTTAGAATTTGTCGTTTTTATTTGCATGGCTCAATGCTGGCTTGCAAAGTGATTTTTTATTTGTTTGTGTGTTTTGGACTGCCAGTCAGGAGGTTGTAAATTCGAATCCCAACTCAACTAACATTGTGTAAGAACTGAAGGTACAAAAGGATGAGGCAGGACTTTGATATATGTATAGAAGTGTAGTGGTACCGCGTGACCACTTATGCCAACAGTATAGCGCACAAGCCAATCGACAAGACCAACGTACATCAATCGGTGCGCGCGCCACTTTGTTTACATTTGCAAGTGTCAAGTGTCGCATGCACAAGAACGCCGGCGTCACTCAAGTGGCCTGCACTTGCACAAGCGACACATGTCACAACACATGTGGGCACTTGCACCGATCGCGCATTGCAATACGACCCGACCTACCGCAGGTCGACGCAGAGCGTTGGCCCACTTAGAGAAAGTGCCGCGTCGTCAGAGTTGACCCGCGCTGTGATTGGTTCGATGCAAATCGACTGGAAATGGAAGGAGGAGCACTGGAATTGCCCCTCCGCACAATCGTTGTAAATTTTAGTATATAAGACCTTGTTTTTCAAAAATAAAATCAGCTTAATGACAAGAGGCAAACTGCTCGTTTACTTTCTTAGACTCTAGCTCAACACATCGGCTCCTAAGCCATCCTCCGTTTGGCGCGACCCGCCTTTACAATAGGTCACCCCGAACTACTGACGACCGCAACACTGACATTTTTTCCACCACATGGCGATCCTGCCGACCAAACCTGAGATTCTGTTTAAATGCATCAGCAAAGAAAACTAAACAAAAAGAAATAGAAAAACAAAAAGTATTTGTAAATTTTGCTACTTTTTACCACCGAAAATGATAATGATGGTCATACAATAAATTTTACAAAATTCACAACTAAACTGAGAAACACTTCCACCATCATCCATACCCTGACGCCCACCGAATCAAACTACTGCCACCATCCGATGACAACCCAAGAAGAGATCGACGCCATCTTCGACAAGTGGAGTCGATTCGCCCAGCAGGAGGAATACAACCCAGAGAACACAGCAACCCACCCCGAATACCAGCCACAACAAAGCCACCCAGACACCAACCCCCCAACATACATACCGACCCCGAGATCTGCGGGACCAAAGCCCATCACGATAGAGCAATATAAAGCTCGACTTTCACTGAAGAAAACCCAAAAAGACGAAGCGGAAAATACACCGAAGAAAAACCGCCGACCAAGAGCAGGCAAGAAAGTAAAGGCCCGCAAGGAGAGAGCAATTCTCCACAAATTAGTTCCCATCACAACGGACAGAAATCTGAAGACAACCCTCATAAACAAAATACGAAACCTATGGGCGGAAGACAGTCAAAGGAAGAAATAATTGTCGCGAACAACAATGCAGCCAGTTCGACCGCAACAACCAGCAACACAACAACTAACAACACCTATTTACTCTACCTACTAACCATATTAGTTATAACACTTATAATAAGCGAAATAAATAAGTACTATAAAAATTATGTCAAGAAATTAGTTAATAAAAAGGTACAAATCAACACCATAGTCTAAGTAAAGTAAAACAAAATAAACTAAAATTATTAATAAATAAATTTTCATATACCAACACAACAATTATTTGTACATAAATTATCATATACCACCAATGTTGACATAAGAAAATCAAAGTTTTAAATATGGACAGAAAACATAAAAAGCAAACAGTACTCAGACACGAAAAAACTAACGAACAGAAGGAATTAGAATTTCTTACAAGACTTTGGAAAACTATAGGAATGCCACGGACACCGACGCTCGAGGACGTTAGGAATCCTACAACAAAGGAAGAAGAGACAATACGCATGCTCAACATGTTTAATCTCCGATTCTAAATGGAGAACATTATTCACGAGCTGACAAAAATACAAACAAACTTAAGAAAGACACCAAACCGTCGGTACACTCAAGAAACGCTAGAACGAAAACGGCAAACCGTTGCCGAATTAAAAACACAGTTCGAAAAGCAGTTGACAGAACTGAAAGAAAACGACTATACAACAGGTATAAAAATAACGTTTAACAAAACTTACTACGATATCGTTGAAATTTTAAAACAGAAACAGAGCGATACCGATACAGAAGAAATACCCAAAAACACCAACATGTCTTCCTTCAATATAGAAACGGCGATGAAAGCCATACCAAACTTTACAGGCAACTATAGAGACCTGGATACTTTCACGAAGATAACAGAACTAATATACAAAAAATTGGACGCTACTGGCAAAACAGAACTGCTAGAATTCGTATTCTACGCAAAACTGAGCCTCACAACTAGAACGGCAATCGGCCATAACATACCAAAAACGTTTGAAGAACTGACCATACTTCTGAACGAACGATACAAGAGTACGAACACAATACCCCAGCTCCAGAACCAACTATCATACCTCGTCCAAGGAAGTCTAGACATAAATACGTACAAGAACAAGATCCTTAACCTAATAGCGGAGCTAAACAAATTACAAACAGCTCAAGCCGGCTCCGAACTAACCACTATAGAACGAAATATAATTACAAAACTCAACGAGCAATACAGTCTCACCGTATTTAAAAATGGACTAAACAACGAATACAAACAAACCATTTTCGCAGCTATGCCAACAAATTTTAATAAAGCAGTCGAATTAGCCCTAGAACTAGAAAAGGACAACAAACAAACACGGGCAAGAGTAATGTTTATTAACAGGAACAGCAACTACAACGGCAACAACAGAAATTACTACAATAATCAGCAAAACTACAGAAACCAAAACAACTCAAACAACTATAGAAATCAGAATAATTCCAACAGAAATTACCAAAACAGAAACGCAAACCAAAACAATTTTCGCAATGCCAATAACCAGCAGCGAAACGGGTATGTGAATAACTCAAATCACTACCAACCGAACCGAAATCAAAACCAGAACGACAGAAACCAATACCACGGAAACAACAACCAAAGCAACAGAAACAATTCATGGTCATACACAAACAACAATCGAAATACCTACCAAGGCAATAATAACCGACAAGGTCGCCCAGCTCGAATAAATTACGTACAGGGAAACGAGGGCGACCCGGAGGAACAGAATTCGACTCCTCCGGGGAAGGAAGAACAAACAATAAACGAATATATTTAATAACAAACAACTTAACAAATTATGTCACATTCAAATGCAGTCAATTTTGCAAACCCAAGACATTTCTCATTGACACCGGAGCAGATGTATCAATTTGCAAAGTAAACGACGACGACACTATCGACATTAATACTGAGAACAGATGCAAATTAACAGGAATATCACCTGCAGAAATCAATTCGATAGGAACATTTAAATTGACATTTCCCTTAAGAGACGCAAAAACCGAACTAACCTTTCAAATGGTCAACAACGATTTTCCAATTATCACAGATGGAATTTTAGGAAGAGATTTTCTACTGAAATACATGTGCAAGATAGATTACGAAACCCTCACTTTAACAATTATAATAAACGAAATTGAACACGTATTTCCCATTACAACAAAAACCCCACACAACAAAACACACACAATTCCACCCAGATGTCAAGTCATAGTACCGATAAATTTAAACCTAGAAGAAGACAGCGTCATTTTAAACAAAGAACTCACAAACGGAGTATTCTTAGCCAACTCTATTGCACCAGCAAAAGGCAACTGTCACATCAAAATCATCAACACAACAAACAAAACAGTCACAATAAAAAACATAGAACCACAAATAGAAAAACTGTCAAATTACACAATATCAAGAACACAACACAGGAATAAGTGCACAAACAATAGCAGATTTGAAAAACTCATAGCCACGCTAAAGCTAGACACTTTTGACCCACAAATTAAACAAGAACTAGTGAACATTTTTCGACAGTACCAATCGATATTTCATTTGGAAGGAGAAGAACTCACTACAAACAATTTCTATGAACAGCACCTAAATCTAGAAAACACAACACCAGTTTATATAAAGAATTACAGGCTACCACAAACACAACAAGAAGAGATAAAACAACAGGTACAGAAACTAATAGACAGCGACATAATAGAACCCTCAACAAGCCCATATAATGCACCTCTGCTATTAGTACCGAAGAAAAGTGATGATAACACAAAAAAATGGAGACTAGTTGTGGACTACAGAAAACTCAATGACAAAATAATTAACGACAAATTTCCACTCACCCGACTAGAAGACGTTCTAGACGTCCTAGGAAGAGCAAAATACTTTTCAACTTTGGACATGACCAGTTCTTTCCACCAAATCCCCTTAGCACCAAGTTCAAGACCACCCACAGCATTTTCAACTCAAGATGGACACTACCAATTCAAAAGACTCCCTTTTGGACTTAAAATATCCTCTAATAGTTTCCAAAGAATGTTGACAATAGCTCTCAGCGGATTAAGCTCAGAAGCGTTCTTATACGTTGATGACATTATTGTGTTTGGATGCTCACTAAAGCATCACAACGCAAACTTAATCAAAGTATTTGACCGATTGCAACAATACAACCTGAAGCTAAACGCAAGCAAATGCCACTTTCTTAGACCAGAAGTTATCTATTTAGGCCATTTAATCACCGACAAAGGCGTTAAGACAGATCCAACCAAATGCGAAGCAGTTATGAAATACCCCACGCCAAAAAACGCAGATGACGTACGAAGATTCATTGCCTTCTGCAATTACTACAGACGTTTCATACCTGACTTTGCGAATATCGTCAAATGTTTAAACTCTCTCCTCAAGAAAGGGACACCTTTCATTTGGTCAGACGAGTGCGAACAAGCCTTTAAAAATTTAAAAGAAAAATTAGTCAATCCACCCGTACTACAATATCCAGATTTCAACAAACCTTTCATACTGACAACAGACGCTTCAGACCTTGCACTATGTGCAGTACTATCACAAGGTGAAATAGGACATGATTTACCAATCTCTTATGCAAGCAAATCTCTACAGAAACACGATATAAATAAACCAATCATCGAAAAAGAACTCTTAGCAATACACTGGGGAATAAATTATTTCAGATCATATCTCTACGGTAGAAAATTCATTGTAGTAACTGACCATAGACCACTAGTTTCACTATTTTCCCATAAAAACCCATCATCAAAAATGACAAGAATCAGATTAGACTTATCTGATTATGACTTCGAAATAATATACAAACAAGGAAAAATTAACACAAACGCGGATGCTTTATCACGCATAAAAATCGACAGCGACACCCTGAAGGCAATGATTCCAACACAGGAAGATAACGTAAATGACGGCAAACGAAAAGAAATTCTAGCAATGACAAGGAGCAAGGCAGCAAATTTAAGAAAGAATATTGAAGATACGCGCATTACTGAAAATGAGAATATTAATGAAGATAAGGGTACCATTACACGCGACAATAGGAAGGACAAATCTCAAGAGCCCGATCAACTCTACATATGGGAATGTACCTCTATGAACGACGTGAAAAATATAAAAAAATTGAAATTTGAAATTAAAGAAAAGCATCGGCCGATGATACATATTGATAATAATGAAGTGCACGTGACTTGTAGCGATGACCCTTTGAATCTAGATTCAATGTTGGAGAAACTACACAGCTCACTAAAGAACCTGCATATAAAGGAGCTAGCCCTTTGCAGAGAAAATTTTAAATTTGAAAATATTACAATGAATGCATTCAAGAAGAAATACAATGAATTAAATAAAGATAAATGCTCGCCTATAAAAATACTAATATACAACGCTCCACGACATATTCAAAGTAAACTACAACAATATAAACTAATAGACGAATATCATAACGCTAGCACAGCCGGACATTTAGGAATCAGAAAAACAATTTTAAAATTAAAACAACGCTATGCATGGAAAAACATGCGACAAATGGTAAAAGAATTCGTAAACAATTGCTTGACCTGCAGCAAGAACAAAACAATTAGGCACACAAAAGAAAAACTGGTCAAAACAGACACGCCAACAACAAGCTTCGAAACCATCACTATTGACACAGTCGGACCATTAAGAGTATCGAATGGATTCCGCTACATATTAACCATGCAATGCGATCTGACAAAATTTGTCATCGCACACCCAATAGAAACCAAGGACGCAAAAACAACAGCAAAAACACTTGTAGAACAGTTCATTCTGAAGTACGGTTGTTTTAAAACATTGAAATCCGACCGAGGCACCGAGTTCACAAATGAACTAATGCATAACATATGCCAACTACTTGACGTACGACAAATATTCTCGACACCCTACCACCACCAAACAATAGGGGCACTTGAAAGAAATCACAGAACACTACACGAATACCTACTGGCGTTCACAACTGAACATGAATGGGACAAATGGGTACCATACTACACTTTCGCGTATAATACGACACCACATGTCGAAACACTGTACTCACCGTACGAGTTAGTTTTCGGCAAATTACCGTCACTACCATGTGACAAAATATACGAAAACAAAGCTATTTATGACATTGACAATTACGCCAACGAAACAAAAGTTAGGCTACAAACATCTATAAATAAGGCTAGGAATATCATAGAATTAGCTAAAGATAAGAGAAAGATAAATTATAATAAGAATGTCAACAATATACCATTAAAAATAGGAGATTTAGTTTTTGTTAAGTTAGAAACAAATAAGAAATTACAAAGTCCCTACCATGGACCATACAAGATTGTAGATAGAAATGGAGTAAACTCCACAATAGAAATAAATGGTAAACATAAGATATTACATAACAATAACCTTAAGAAATTTCTAGGAAATAATGATATAGCAACTATCAAATAAAATTGTACAAAAAGCAAACACAAAATATACTTATTGCACTAAGAATTTAAATTACCCAATAAAAACTAAACATAGACATTATCTTACCCAACAAAAATATAAGAACACATACAATCATATAAGATAAATATCACATTGTAAATTTATTTGATAATAAGCCCCATCATATTGTAAAGCAATTCCAATGCCCCCCCCCCCCCCCCCCCCCGAGATTCTAAGAATTATTCCAAGGAATAATTCTTCGCTTAAGGGTAAGGGTGTAGTGGTACCGCGTGACCACTTATGCCAACAGTATAGCGCACAAGCCAATCGACAAGACCAACGTACATCAATCGGTGCGCGCGCCACTTTGTTTACATTTGCAAGTGTCAAGTGTCGCATGCACAAGAACGCCGGCGTCACTCAAGTGGCCTGCACTTGCACAAGCGACACATGTCACAACACATGTGGGCACTTGCACCGATCGCGCATTGCAATACGACCCGACCTACCGCAGGTCGACGCAGAGCGTTGGCCCACTTAGAGAAAGTGCCGCGTCGTCAGAGTTGACCCGCGCTGTGATTGGTTCGATGCAAATCGACTGGAAATGGAAGGAGGAGCACTGGAATTGCCCCTCCGCACAATCGTTGTAAATTTTAGTATATAAGACCTTGTTTTTCAAAAATAAAATCAGCTTAATGACAAGAGGCAAACTGCTCGTTTACTTTCTTAGACTCTAGCTCAACACATCGGCTCCTAAGCCATCCTCCGTTTGGCGCGACCCGCCTTTACAATAGGTCACCCCGAACTACTGACGACCGCAACACTGACATTTTTTCCACCACAGAAGTCTAAACAAATGAATTCAAGATGAATGGCAAAGTGGGAGCAGGATTCAAGTTGCAGTTCTTAAACTAAGTAAACCAATTACTTTCGCGTTCTAAATTAAACTGAAACAAGTGTGTTTCGGGCGCAATTGCTAGCCATCTTAGATATGGTTAAAGCTCTGCTCTATGACAACATAGAGTTTTCTAGAGTGGCAACCTTCACAGACAGTCAAGTTGCCATCAAAGCGCTAAACCTAAAAAATAATCAACAAATGCAAAAAAAATTTCAAACCTCTGTTCGTCACCCTTATCTGGGTCCAGGACATAAGAACATCAAAAGAAATAAAAAAACAAATGAACTGGCTAGACAAGTATCAGCTCTGCCCGGTAGCTATACCACTCAGCAGACTAAGGAACAACATACACGATTTGTGCTTAAGAAAGTTGAAGGAAAGTAGTAAAGGTAGAAAGTTGTCTACCTGTAGGACAGGTAGCAAAACATAACCAATGACCGACCTGGATAGGGCAAAGCAACTGCCGCAAGAATCATTACGGCTTTTATGAGCCATTGGGTCCGGTGGGGAAACACGCGGCCCGGTTTCAAATGTCCTTCAAAAATCATTGTCGCAGTTGTGGAGAGAAGTACGGGTTAAGCTACGCCTGCTTAGGACTCTCTTCCCGGAAGACCTCGGAACAATTTCAACCATGGGGATCAGAAGACTTCTACGTTTCCTGAATCTCACAAAGTGGATTTAA
This sequence comes from Melieria picta, assembly GCA_964056695.1. Lineage (NCBI taxonomy): Eukaryota > Metazoa > Arthropoda > Insecta > Diptera > Ulidiidae > Melieria > Melieria picta. Next base: position 18,664,193 of record OZ057400.1, read on the forward strand.
AATACCAGCCAATAACAACACAAGTAAATATGAGGCAGCAAAATGGCACTTTATGTGCTAATTACACTACTCGACACGAAAAATGCTCCTAAAAATAAAAGTATTTTTTTAGACTAATCTTCGGCTGCTGAACACGAAACTGAAAATCAAAAAAATTTTCTTAAGAAGCGTTTTCGAAAAATCTTCGAAAAACACGTTTTTCCCTCTTATTTCAGTTATGAGCACATATCTCGTAAACCAACCATCCGACTAACACAGGTGGCCCGTCGTTCAGAAGGTAATTAACTAACCTTTCCAACTTTGAACTTTGAAATAGAAAAAAATTTAGATGTATGAATCTACAGACTGAGATCAAAAACATTTATGTTTTGCATAGCTGACATATTTTGGTCCTGAAAGTTAAAAATAGAAAATTTAGTTAAAAGGAGACAATTTTTCTCTTTCATTTGATACCCATATCTTCATCATTGCGCAACCGCAAATATTTTAAAAAATATTTGAAAAGTGTATATCCTTAAAATTTTAAAGTCCTTTAAGAAGGTTTTTGGGTCAGAAAATGAAAAACTGACTATGCCAAGATACTATAAATTACCTTTAGTTTCACGTCTATATCAACATTTAGATGGGTCTCAGAAAAATAACAAAATTTTTTCGCACGTTGAAATAAATGAAAAGTTGGTGTCTTCACTCCGTGCATCATAACTTTGTAATTTTTCTTTCAATTCTATTGATGTTAGGCTTAGTATTTGCTCAAATAATATATCTTTCATCTTAGATTTTAAAACCATGGGATTTCATTTATTTTATCTATAAAAAAGTATTCGAAAATTTATGATTTTTTAAATTGGTCGAAAAATTCACTTTTTTACAACTTTCATCGTCAGTAACTTCCCCAAATCTTATCTGATTTAGACAGTCTATATATCGTTGGAAAGGTTAGTTAATGTTAGTTAAGTTTGAACAACGGGCCATTTGTGTTAGTCGGATCGTTGGTTTATGAGATATATGCTCAAATAAGAGGGAAAAAAGTGTTCGAAAAACACTTTTCGAAAACGATTCTTAAGAAAATGTTTTGATTTTCAGTTTTCGAAGATTTTTCGAAAACGCTTCTTAAGAAAATGTTTTGATTTTCACTTTCATGTTCAGCAGCCGAAGATTAGTCTAAAAAATACTTTTGCTTTTAGGAGCACGCGATGAACCCATATTTTGTCATTATACAAATTTGCCTCATAACCAGACATAATCAACGAAATTTCTTAAATTTATTACAGCAATTTAAACCCACTAGTAGCGACTTTAAGAAATATGTGCACATTTTTCGTGGAAAACGTGCAAGTTTAATTAAACCCAAACACTCAACACTCACCCGACCCGCTGCGACATCTTCCAACGCGCAGCCAATTATAATTTGCCAAAGTGTGTGTCTCATGACCCCACAACGCAGCACGAGGGCTGCATTAATTTCAAAAGTCTACATTAGAAAATAAACAACAGAATTGAGTTAATTTCGTTGTGTCCTAACGTTGTAAACAAATCTAATTTAGTCATTCTTCTGAGCGAACGCCTAAAAGTGCGCAACAAAAATGCGTATTTAGCAGAAAGCGACAGCAGCGTGTAACATACGCTTAACGGTTCCGTAAACACACACACATGCATGCATGTGTTTAGGTGCCTTCGTAGCGGGTAAACAACAAAAACAAAACACAAACTCAACAACCACAACGCGCGCAACTTGATAAACTTTTGTGACTCAACAACAACAACATCAACAATAACAAGAAAACACATGGAGCGCATAAAAACTGAAGCAAAAAGGTAGCGCTTATAGCAAAAGTAAGCCACAGGATCAGCAAGGATAACAGCATGTTTGCCGGCTGTATGCTTGACGCATTAGAAATTCTGCTGGTGCTCTCGTCTGGGACGCGCAATATTTACCGATAAGCAGCTGAGGACCCCATACCGGCGAGACGAGGCGCCTTGCCGCTGGCTTGTTGCGTCGTAAGGTGTCGCAACGTGCGCGCGCTGCGCAAGTGATGCGGAAAAAGGTGTCCACGCTAGGAAAACATGCGAACCACTTTGTCAGCTGCGTAGACGCTGCGCCAAATGCGTAATTACTGCCAAGAAGATGCGCTTAATTAGAAGATTTGCATTTAGTTGGCACGCACTTTGGCCTCCTCCTCTGTTATTTGCTACTGCAAACGCATATCAAATGACTTGCAAAATGGCTGAGCCGTTAAGCTGCCACAGGTGCTGACTCTGACGATGCCTACAACTTTTGTCTCTCACTTCTCTTCAATAATAAATGAAAATGTGCCGACACGTTGTTCGCATTTCGCTGACTACGAATGAAAATGACACAAGAGAAATGCGCCGAGCCGGTTTCAGCTGCCGCGTATTAAGCCAGTCGAATAGTCAGCCAACCAAGGCGCTGCATCTGCTCGTTTCGTGCCGCCAGCGCTCTTATATATTTTCACATATCAAGCATGCACACATTTTTGCCATTCTTCAAGGGGAACTACAAGCAACAAAATACAACATGAAAAGAAAATTACAAAAGAAAATAAATAAAATTGTTCAAGAAAAATACAAATTCTTAAACAAGAATACAAAATTCTAGCAAACCTTGCACAACAATGCAATGCAATGTGGATCTCATGCAGCGAGTACTACAGTCACAAAAACAACACGAACAACAACAGTGGCAGCAGTAACTGCTAACAACAATTTGCAGTAATGGCAACAACGCAAGACAACAACAACAACTAAGTGCATGGCAACTGCAGCAGTGGGAAGTGAAGTGGTCGCAGCTCTGCTCCCGGTGCAGTGGTTGAATGTTTTCAGATGGTCGGCAGGAAAGAAGAGGATACTGTGTAGCGGTTAGAAGCTGATTTTTTTAAGGAAACATTTGTTACTTTGATCAGCGAACGTTGAGATCCACAGAAAAGAGTAGAAACTATTCTATGTGCGTAGTCATTAGTAGTGAATTTTTTCAAGGAAACATTGGTAACTTTGTTCAACGGGCATTTTCATTATTTTATATTAATTTTTTAATTTTATTTATAGCCAAAGATACACTTAGGTCATAAAAAAGGCCCATTAAGGAAGAATAAATATTAGACAAAACTGTGAAGCTTTTCAATTTGCTACAAAGAACAGATATCTTCATCTCAGAACACGAATATCGTATGTTCCATTAAGTTTAGTAGAACATACGACAACTGATTTCTCAGTTATGTTGCATAAAACCTCATCTGTTCATTAGGTAACTCAACACATTTCATGTTCGGCATAGAGCGACGAGATTTCTATGACTGGCTGGTTGCCTCGAAGCATGTCTAGCAATTGTGACAGCTTGTCCCAAAATCTTAACTAGAAAAGGAGATGTTATTGTAGAATTTTCTCTATGACAAACATAACAAATGACTATTAATATACCTACAACTAAACTGAAAAACGATTTTTTAGAGGCAAAGAATTTTAACTAAAATGTAGAACGTTTTCTGAAAGCGTAGAACTTTGAAATAAAACATAGAAAAAATTTTGTATAGCCCTGAAACGTGCTTTATTTGCCAGATTTGAATACGTAGAACTTTGAAATAAAACATAGAAAACTCGTTTTCAAATCATTTTAGAAAGCGTAGAACTTTGAAATAAAACATAGTAAAAATATCTTTTATATCCCTGAAACGTGCTTTATTTGCCAGTTGAGTCAGAGTCGAGCGTTGTGTCGTTTTCTTCGCTTTCGTCGGTTTCCATGCGTTTCTCCCCCCTAATTTTCGCAACTACAAAATTAAATTTTAAAAAAGTGGGAAAAGAGGAAACAATAGAGTGCAAATTTATAGAAAAAAACAGTGATCGATTATATTTGAAAAGTAGAAGCTAGTGGAATGCGGCTAAGGATATAAGGAATCTTATATCCTTTGAAATAAAACATAGAAAAATCGTTTTCAAATCATTTTCAAAAGCGTAGAACTTTGAAATAAAACATAGAAAATTTTTTTTTGTATATCTGAAACGGGCTTTATTTGACAGATTTGAAGGCGTGGAACTTTGAAATAAAACATAGAAAAATCGGTGTCATATCCCTGAAACGGTCTTTATTTGACAGATTTAAAGGCGTAGAGCTTTTAAACAAAACATAGAAAAATATTTTTCATATCCCTGAAACGGGCTTTATTTGACAGATTTGAAGTCATAAAACTTAAAAAAAAAATAGAAAAATCATTTTCATATCCCTTAAATGTACTTTATTTGACAAATAATTTTATGGCATTAATAGTTGGGTATGATTTCGCAGCTGTACGTCTCAGAGACTAATCGGAAGGTCCAATTCTGATTTACTCTTCACAGTAAATCAGGCAATAATGCGTCGAATGTTGGCTTCAGAGTGCTCTGTTGTTTTTGGGCTTTAGAGGCTGACAAAAGTTAACAGCACAACATATCGAATTCTTTTGTTTATTTTACTAGTGCATTCCTCAACTTGACATTTCACTGATACAGGATACACTTTTCGTTGTTCTTTTGATTAATCGATACTGTGACATGAGAGAATTTTATATTCAACGCGAGTACCGAACGTGATTCTGACCCTCCAACGTTGATTGAAATCAACCAATCAAAATGTATTGAAGTGAGTGAACCAGCAGTAACTCATTGACTGAAATGAAAGATTTAAATTTGCATTCAGTCTCAAATGACGCCCACCAAAATCAAATATTCACAAAATAGGTTTTTTACGTCTGAAAAGTTTCCTATCACAATATGAAGATGGTAGCACTCGTCAACAAAAGGTCAGGATTCTTATGGCGCCTTTTTTGAAAGATTCTAACCGAAATTTAAGTCATTTTAAATGCGCAGTTGTTGTTTGACAATGGTTTTAGTCAGTCATTCAGTCGAATGAGTTAATGAGTTTTTTTTTGTGAAACTGCAAAACGTTGAGTATAGAGCAGTCAGTAAATATTTATTTTTGAAAGGCAAAACGCCTACGAAAATGAAAATGAAAAACGAATTGGACACTTTGTACAGCGACTCTGCACCAACATTTGCTACTATGAAATATTGGGCAGCCGAGTTGAAACGTTGCCATACCAGCTTGGGAGACGACAAACCTTTGTGATGTTCAAAAACTGCAAGTACTAACAATGACATTGCTCAAGTTCATTAAATGGGGCTAGCCAATCCTTGAATTAAAGTGAGAAAGACAACAGAGGTAATGAATATGTCCAAAGAATGAGTGTCTCATATTGAATCAAGATTTAGTCTTGAAAAAGCTGTAAGCGCGTTTGGGGTGGAGTTAGCTCACGTTAGGCCAAAAATTTGTTCAAATAAACATTTACCATGCTCTTTTTGGTCGGATTAAAGAAATAAAAGCATCGCTGGTAGAAGTGAATTACGCGGAGACTATGAAGAAACATTTTAAGAACAATGTTAAGAAAAAATATGTTGTATCTTTGTTAGATCGGAAACTTTTCAGACCAACCTCGTAAACAGGTTGCCATATGATAAAAACTGATTTTAACTGATTTACTGCTTAGAAAACTTCTCAATAAGAAACACAAAATGGGAAAAGCTAAATCGCTTCCACTGCTCTGGAAGGGCCAGTTGGAAGATAAAAGCATCGCCAGGAGAAGTGTGCAGACTAACAAGGAAACATAAAAAAAAAATTTAAAAAAAATATATTTTTTATCTCTGTTAGATCGGAACTTTTTCAGACCAACCTCGTAGAACAGATTGTCACATAAAAATGGATTTGATAATTTAATTTAAATGAGCTCTGGTCAATGCCTAGAAAACATTTCAAAAGGATTTGCAAAAAAAGGAAATGCTAAATCGAGTCCAATGCTCCACTTGGACGAGTTATTTAGAAGATAAGAGCAGACCTACAAGCCAATGTTGCCAGATCAGGAGATGTCCTCCTAGATTTAGGAGATTCTTGGCCTTTTAGGAGAATTTTAAGGAGAAAGAATTGTTTAGGAGAAAGTTTAGGAGATTTATATTTTATGTTAGGGGATTTTCTAATCCTTCGTGGATTTTTAGGAGATTTTTTTATAACGAAGTAAAATGTATTGGGAATACTGGCAACAAAACGTATTTTGGCAACTATTTTAATAGCAGCATCCTACTGTGCTAAAAATTTGTAAGCTTACAAAATGTAAGCTCGTTCTATCTCGTTCTCACTTATTTCTATTACAATGAAATCCCGCCAAAATTTCACTTTTTGTTTAATTCATTTGTTATACATATGTTTTGTTTTTGTTGTTAAGCTAAAGATTAATAAAGGTATCATGGCACGTTAGAAAGGGGAATTTTTAATGATTTAAAAAATTATTTATTTTTGTGGAGATTTAGTGTCCGTAATGGAGGATGTGTTTTTTTTTCTACGCGACTTCAGCTCCACCTATATAAGAGACAATATGCTAAAAAAAAAAAATTTTGTTTGTGTTCCTTAAACCTTGAATATATTGTGAAAAAATTCAAAAAGATTAATAATAAAGGAGCTGAAAAATAATTTTTTTACTTTTAGGAGGAAATTTCAGTATTTTTTTAAGACTTAGGAGAAAGTAATTTCAGGTATCTGACAACACTGCTACAAGCAGACTATGTGGAAAAAAAATAAAAAAGTTTATGAAAAAATATCTTGTATCTCTGTTAGATCGGAAACTTTCCAGACCAATCTTCTATAACAAGATATGATAAAACCTGATATGATGATTTGATTTAAATGAGCTGTGGTCAGGATCTCTAAAACGTTTCAAAAAGAAAACGACCAACTCATTCACTCACAATCAAGAGTACCTCATCTTAAAAAGAGCTGTTCCTAAAAAAATTTCACTTTTAGAGCGACTCAGACAATCGAGCTCTCGTTCAACATTTTGACATTGAGGCACTTGGAGGAGTTGAGATGTTAACTTCGAAACTTAGAGAAGATTTGCAAGATTGTAAACATTGAAATTATGAAAAAAAATTTACATTTTCTTACCCTGTCTCAAGTTCAAATAAGTTTTCATTAGCAGTTTAAAAGGTCAAAACACTCAACTAAACTTGACAACACATCAAATTCATTCCAAATGTTGTGCTTCAATGCTACTGTACTCCAAGTCAAGGTCCTCTACAAGTCAAAATACCCACAAAAACTAAACACTTGATCATTCCAACTCAAATTAAATGGCTGCAGTTGGTCGGTAGAGTGCCCTGAGCTACAAAACAAAGCAAATTTGTACACAAGTATGTCGCCGAGGCAAGGAAGAACTATTCTTGTTTACATACTTTTTTTTAGATATTTTACATATTTCAAAATCGTGTACAAGCAAACGACACAGTGACACACTGCAATACACCTTCAACACAAGAACACGGCCACGAACATCGAACAACGCGCACCGGCGCCCTCGTCTGGTGCCAGCGCCTTGGCCCTGGCGTCGACTTGAGCGAACGGCAGCCCATAAGTACCGGCGCGTGGCCCCTTCACAGCACAGCGCAGCACAGCGAGTCGATTGCATTTTTGGCAACATAATTTGGTAATATTGCCAAGCGAAATGCGGTTGGACGATGTGTCCGTAGCGCTGCCACAGCGTCGCAATGCCACAATCGACGCTGCCATACAGTCGCGAAGGTATGTACGCGCATAGATACTTGTAAACGTGTATGTGTGTGTGTGTGTGTCGGTGAGTGTATGACGAAGTGCGCACATTTATAGAAATAAAATTTAATGGCACTTGCGAAGCGGGTCACGGGGCGGGTGGAGGGCGGGCAATGCGCAGAGATAGCAGCGTCAGTTGACAAATAACCTTCCCCTTCAAACGGGCGTCGAGTCGGCGTCATCGGCTGCAGTGCGATTCGTAACAGAGCGACGACCAACTTATGCTACCTACAAGTTATATGAATGTGTGTATGTGTGTGAGTGTGTGTGAAAAGTATGGCAAATTTGTGTAGATATTTTTTTTCATTCATTTTTCTTCTGCTCTGCTGAGTGTCAATGTGCAAGTGTGAATGTTTGCGTTGCGCACATTTTGCTGACAGCTTCCGTCTTTGAGTTGGTTGTAGTTTTGTTTTTATTGTTGTTGTTGATTTGTGTGTGTGTGTGCGTGTATGATTTGCGTGTTGTTGTTGTTGTTTTGTTGAAGGTTATCGGCTTTATGATGGGCCATTCAATTGCAATCGAAATCATTCGACCGAGTGGCCTACAGGCGCTTTTGTGTGTCGATATGTTTGCCAACACGAGGGAGAATCCAAAGGAATATACGTTTCGAGGAATATTTTTGAAAGTACCGCAACAAAAACGTCTACATATATGCGCACTGGGCTGAAGATAAACACAGAAAATTCCGCAACAGAAATGCGAAATTCTTTTTTTGATAGCTGAGTTGAAAAGGGGCAAAAAATACATACATACAAGGCAATTTAACTCTAAGCATGTGTTGAAAATATATTTCATATTAAAAGGTATTTCTAAAGAATTGTTTTGTTAGAAGCTAACAAAAATAACGGCTGCAACGACTCCATCAAATAAACGTTGAAATGTTCACAAATTATTATTTAAAAAAAACATAAATTCCCTCGAGGAGTAAAATGCGCCATGTGCTACAGAACCCATGATTACTCAACTTGAACACTCACCAAAGTTCGTAAGTCGAAAAGTGCAAAAGTTCCCAAAGCACACATACACACACACATGCAGACTCAGCCATCAACACACACAAACACACTTTTATACACTAATAACTGATGCCGCAAATCGGATTAGAAGCATTCAGTGCAACAGCTGCTGAATTTATTGTTGTTGTTATTTTTGCTTTTGTTGCTGTCGAGTTAGTTGAGTTGGGTGGCAGCAAAACGGCATAAAATATTTTAACAGCTCATAATTGACACTTAATTCGTTTTAATTAATGCCAAATAAATACGCCAACACAAAAGCCCCACACGGTCAGCAAATCTCAATAAACATGCAATAAACGCAGAGTGGAAAATGAGAGAAAGGCGCGTTACGGCAAATAAGCCCAGCAGGAAATTTTTGCAATTTTGAGTGTTTTCAATTGAAGCAAAAAAGTATAAAATTTATGTATTGTATATGTAAGTATTAAAGTTTAAAATTTTAATTTAAAACTCAAATAAGTCTATTCACTATTGAATGAAAAATTATTCTGGAGTATTTATAATTTTGTTTAGTTAAAAAAATCGTAGAATAGTTTTCTATCATATATATTCTTTTTCGAGTCAATTAGCCCCAAAAATTCATGTTTTTTCACAATCAATGAATGAAAGAATTTTCATTTGAAGCACTTTAAAGTCAAGCAAGTTTAAAGTCAAAAAACCCATTATATCATGTTTTACATATAATTTTTTAACCCATCATTGACCCCGTCAGATTTTGATTTTCAAAAATTTAAAAACACTTGACTAATTATTTTTTACTTGAAGTTTTTCACCAATTTTGAAGTAAGTTAGTCTTCCCGTATACAAAACTTAACCCATTGTTGACTCCGTTAAATTTTGATTTTTTGAAAAATCATTAATTACTCAATTAATTTGGAATATTTTAACCAAGTTTGAGATCAAAAGGCCAATTAAATTACGTTTCTTTATACAACACTTCAACCCATTTTTTGTCCCTTTACTTCATCTCAAACTTCAAAAATATCCCTTTTTAGTGGATGTTCATTTTCTAAAGTGGAGCAACAGTTTAAATTTCATGTTTGTTGCTTCAGCGGTTTGGACTGAGCGAAGACAAATCAATCAGTCAGTCAGTTAGTCAGTGAGGACAAACATTTAGAGATAAATATTTATATAGATAGAGATAGACTATTCTAATTTTTGCCCCTTTAGAATTAAAAAAAAAACCGAAAGTTAAAAAGTTAATGTCTTTCGCTTCAATAGTGAGGACAACCAATTGCAAATAAGAGGACACTAACAAAAGTTCGCTTAGTTGGTTACAAAAATATTTAACAAAAATAATTCCAATTTTACAACTTTAATCTCTACTTATTATTTTTTATTAATTTTTTCAACATAATTTTTATTAATTTCTTTATATTTTTGAAGCCCGTAGATCCATCCATTAAGGATCGTCGAAACTTTGAGTATACTCGCATTTTAACCCTCTACTGCCCCAATTCTTTTTTAAGTCGAAAAATTGTTCACCATGTAGTTTTACAATCAATAGTTTACAATCATATAAGAAGGGGAAATTTTTATATACAAAAATTTGCTTCTGTGTGGGCGTGAAACCTATATAATGTGCCTTAAGGCCGTACTGGGCACATAAGCTAAAAAATTTAACTGACTACTCGAAACGAAAAATGCACCTAAAAACAAAAGTGCTTTCTAGACTAACTTAAGGCCGCTGAACACGAAACTGAAAATCAAAAAATTTTCGTAACAAGCGGTTTCGAAATATCTTCGAAAAACTAGTTTTTTTCCTGTTGTTTTAGTTATGAGCACATATCTCATAAACGAATCATCCGACTAACACAATCCGGCGATCAGAAGATAATACCTTAGCCTTTCCAGCAATATATAGACTGTCCAAATCAGATGAGATTTGGGGAAGTTACTGACGATGAAAGTTTTAAAAAGTGCATTTTCCGACCTTTTTCAAAACTCATAAATTTTCGAATGATTTTTTTTATGGATAAAATAAATTACGAGTATCTCCTCTGGTTTTAAAATTTAGTATGAATTATATATTATTTGAGCAAATATAAAGCCTAACATCAATAAAATTGAAAGAAGAATGCCAAAGTTATGAAGCAGTGAGTGAAAACACCAATTTTTCATTTATTACACCGTGCGACAAAAAAAAACATTTTTGCCGAGACCTATCCAAATGTTGATATAGACGGTTATTTATAGTAACTAAGCATAATCAGTTTTTCATTTTCTGTCCCAAAGTCCTTTTTAACACTAGAATGCCCAAGGGAGTCATTTTGACTACATTGAGGTCTTTTATTGTAAATAACTTTTGTTGCATCCCTTTCTAAAAAAATATCTTACGTGACTTTTATTAGTTTTTAGAGCTAAATGGAATAAATAAATTAAAAATATTGTAAAAAAATTATTTACCCCAATTTTGCAAAATTTACCTTAAATGCCCAAAGGTATTCATTTTGACTACCTATATACAATTTTCAGCAAATCTTACTGATAAATAGACAAATATGCATCTTCAATTGCGAAATATGAAAATTTCAAATAATTGCAAATATTAAAAAAAATATCATAGTAGGCTGTGACAATTCCCAAGTTTTTCAATCAAAAATTCACTCACAAAATTCATTCACAAATTCCAAATTCCAAGTTTCATTCCATTTTATCCCATTGATGTGTAAAGTACGCCATTATATTTTAGTGAATTTTCTTTGTAAACCATAAAAAATAAAAATGAAGTACTTATTTTAATTTAATCTAATGTGCATTTATTCATATTTGCTACTTGAAAACCAATAAAATTAAAAAAAAATATGGTAGTCAAAATTACTACCTATGGGCATTTTAGGTAGGTCAGATTTTCGGGCATTCTAGTGTTAAAGAAACCACATACAAGACCAAATGCAATCTTTTCGCTTTGGTGCCTGATGCAGCCTAAAGGCAGTCTGTTTTCTCAAGCCAAAAAAGTGACTGTAAATACTTTTTTTTCACTATAAAACACTTCAAATCAATAAATTACATTACAAGGTACTCACTCATAATTTTATTGTTTAAATCTTTTACCGAAAAGTATTTTTAATATTTTTGTCTTTTTTTTACTTTTCACGAAATAATTATTTCTACTAATTTCCACGAAGTTCAACTTTCAACTGATAATATTGGGAAACATGTGATGCTTACAGCCGTGCAACATTAAAGAAATGACAACTTAATTTATCTTAAACATGCCCTAAAAATTTCATTAAAAAAAATTAAAATGTATGTGGACTTTTCTAGGTTTTGGTGGACCCTGCCTTAAGGCCGTATGGGGCAGTAGGGGGTTAATAGCTAGCAGGAAGGAAGGAGGAAGAGGATAATCATAGTGTCAGACAGCCAGGCTGCAATAAAGAATCTGAGCTCGATGACGTTTGACTCCAAACTAGTTTGGGACACACAGATGGCAAGCTATGCAGATTCTGCATGAAGTTGAGATAAAGAAACATCCGTGCATATTATAGCTGAATTAGGACTTAAACTGATTCAAACAAGAGAACTTTCTGGAATCGATCTGGGAAAAATCAAGGACCTGTCAAGTTCCTGGACAGTATTGGGGGAGATGAACTCCTCCAAAAAGGGAATAAGGGATTCGAAACCATAGTTCTTATTGAACGCTGTGTGTATCAGTCAGCTGTTGCTCGACTCCCATACCTAATTTAATCTAATATAACCTGTTGAACCTAACCTATAATGCTTGAACTAATCTACAATACTAAGCCAAAGAAAATAATGCACGAAAACAACAAATTAATTTTTTTATTTCAACTACTGCACTGCATAGTCCACTTCTCGGCTGTCATTTTAAATATTAATACATTTTTATTTTATTTCTCTTTTATATAAAAATATGCGCTTGATTACTCACGCGTCACACAGTGCAACTAATTTTAGTCGAAATAAGCGCGCATACAGTGTGGCCGGCATGAAACGTGGGCGTTGACGACACTTGAAAATTGCACTCCAAAATTGCGCCAACAAGAAAATCGCGCATACTTAAAAATACGCATGAGATATTTTTAGAATTGAATTAACAAAACACAACAAAAATTGTCCCATACTAAACACTTTTATGACATAACAGCAAAAAGTAGAGAACATAATTTAAAAAAAAAAAACAACAACAAAAATTGAATTAGGCAAAAAGACAAATAAAATAAACAAACTTGAGCGTAAAAGTAGAGCACAATGACAGCTCAGCTGTCCAAGTTAAATGAACTCTGACTCATGTCGCTGTGTGTGTGCGGCACGCGAAGATATGTGTGTGTGTGTCTCTCTCTTTGCATTTATGTTTGAGTGAGCCGAATGTGTGATTATTCATCAAAAATAATTTATAATGAAAAACCCAAACCAACACAGCGACAGACTCACACACACTAAAGCACAACCAGAATTTGGACAAATGTCTGGCAGCATAATAAAAACAACAACTCCGCTGACAACTGTGTGTGACAGTCAAATCCATGAAAATAAAGCGACAATTGCGCGTCAGGACTCACCGGTTTAATCTCCAGCAGCGAGACGAAAAAAAGTTGAATGATTTGCAGTCGTTGCCGCTTTATGGCTGCAGCGACGTCGCCAGACAGCAGACGGGCAGCCTGTCCGTGTAGACGCGGCAAAACGGTGGCGGCGGCACAGTGCAGTGCGACATTTGAACGGCACTCGCTCACACACACCAGCGCAGCGCGCCAACAATGGCTGCGTTCATGCCTCAGTGTGGTGATTATGATTTTATGTTTTTTTTTTTTAACTTTAACTTGTTTGGAAATAATTTCTTGGACTAATATATGTATTTTTTTTGCTTTTTTGTTTGACACAAATAAAATATTGCACGCTTCTTCTGCGTTGATGTCTTGTTTTGTTGTTGACTAATTGGACTCGGCGCCTTAATCTATTTTATTGTTGACTGTAGCGTGTCGACGTTTCGGGCCCGACGACGCTACGCTCTGTTGCGTTGATTTATTGGCAAACTTGCCAATGGCTCACACTCGTAGTTTTTTTCCTTATTTATGGCCATCGATTTTTGCTGCTCTTGTTGGACTTTTGATATTCTCAATTTTTTCTTTTTATTTCAATTTTATTTTGCCTTAATACGACAACGGCTGCTGGCGCTTTTTTTCATACCACTTAATTATAAATTTGCTTTCAATTCAATTTAAAAATTTTCAACGATTTTCACCTTTAACACTTTAAAATACGCAAACTGTGCGTCACGCATACACACGCTTACGCTCATTCACATACACACACAAACACACACATATGCACCGGGACACTTGTATGAGAGATACAACTGGGCGCGGGCATTGTTGGCCGCGCGTTGTGTTGTTGTTGTTGTTAGCGTACGTGGCGTTACACTGAAACCTTGTGCACTTTTGCTTAACCTTTCCTTGAAATAATTGCAATTAATTTTAATTTCAAATATTTCATATGTGCTTTCTCTCCATGTTTCCGTCTCTTTCTCTCTCTTTGTGGCGTTTTATTGCTCTTTAAATACCCAACAGCGCTGCACTCTTTGTCTGCATTATTCGATTAATGCACACTTGACACAAATTTTGTGAAAGCAGCAACGCTTTCAAATTGATTTTTATACCGAAATTTCACACCTTAAAAAATGTAAAATTTTTTTAATTTTTAATTATTATTATAATTTTTATTTTTTCATTTTATTATTATTTATAAGTAACAGTAAATCAATATTTGCATGCCCTTTCAGCTAAAATTTTCTTTATTTGCCACTTTGTAATGATCGCAAAAAACTCGTTATCGCACTCGCTCGCTTAGTTCGTTCGTTTGCTTGCTCGATTTACTTCTTTATAATTTTTTTTAATTTTTCATTTCGCTTTTTTTACTTCTTCACTACATGCTTTGTTGATTTTTCTTGCTCGAAAAAATACATCAATTTCAATGGAATATTAGCAGCGCTTTCTGGTTTCTCGACTCACTGCCATTGGTCCGCACCGTTCTAAATGATCCCAACAACGAATTTAGACTGAGCCATAAACTGTTTGACAATTTGACAATTTTCCCCCGATTTTTTGCATTCGCCAGTTCCACGCGCATTCGTATTGGCGCTGTCATTTCGTTTATTCATTTACTTGAATTCACATTTGACTTTGCTCTACTCTGCTCGGCACTCTATCGTTTTCTCACATCATTTGTTGTAGCCTTTATGGCTAACCCCCCTGTACCGCCCACCTTCTCTTCCCCTCACTCTTCACTACTCAGCGTCCGATAACGCGGCTCTTCTGTCTCCCTCTCTAACCTTGCCGCAGTTCACCTTCAACACTCGCTCGCTCAGCCATCGACGCGTATACGTAACCTTGCCTGCTTGGCTGCCTGCCGTGGCCGCTCTTCACAGCTTCTTTTGACACTTTTAGCTGCCTTCACTTAAAACGTCGCGCCTATGACGTGGCGCGCTGCCGCCAATGACGTCATTTTATGGCCACTCAACACCTGATGTCACACAGCTTCGAAACGGCTACAACGGCCGTTCTTCTCTATGCCGTTCAGCAACAGAACGCTCGCCGGCCGTTTGGCGGCGTCAGCGTGCGCCTGCGATATTTTTGGATCGTATGCGCTCCACGATTGTCACCGTCTACGCGCTATAGCACCGCTGACTGACCGTGGCTGTTGCCATTCTCTGTTTCTGGGTTTAATGATCATCGGTTTGCTGTTTGCCATTCTTTTTGTTGTTTGGTTTAGCTATTTTTAAACGCATTTCGCCTTCGCTGAGCATCATTGTCAACTGTTTGCTCGGTTGCGGGTAATTGAAAAGAAGTGTAGATGATCTGAAAATAGTACAACAATAAACATTTACAGTGGTTGGAAATTCTTACTATAAAAATGTTTATGAATATTTTGTAATTATAATTTGAATTGAATTAAACGGTAACATAAAAAAATTAGACAATTATTTCATTTATTAATTTAAATTTATTAGATTGATAACAAACAAAATTTTAAAAAAATTATGAATAACAAAATTATTAATAATAAACAATTAAGCTAATGTAATAAAAATATAAATAAAAAAATGCATAATTGAAAAAAAAATTACTAATTATTATAAATGAAATATTGAAAAATAAAAAATACTTTATTTAATTAATCAATTTAAATCTATCAGATTAATAATAAAACAATTATAAAAAGATGAATAATTAAAAAATAGTTCATAATAAAAAATTAAGTTAAAGTAAAAAAAAATAAAAGTAAAAAATAATAATTATAATAAATAAATAAAGAAATTATATAAAAAATAATTGAAATCAATAAAAAGCGAATAAAAAATAATAAAACTATTAATAAAAATTACATAATTTTAAATAATAAAATAAAAATATTATACAAAAATTAAACAAACTAAAACTGCTTAAATATCATATATATATATAAATATATATATATACATAAAAATGTTAAGCACACATTACAAAATTTTAAAGCAAATATTATAAAAAATATATATATTAATTTGTGGCAATTTTAATTGAAAAATAATGAAATATAAGTCAATAGAAGAAGAAGAAAAAGAGGAAAGCAAATATATTTAAAATTAAATTACCTGAAGTCTTTTAAAAATTAAATATATAAAAATTTCAGGCATACATAACAAAACCTTAACACAAATATGAAGAATATATTTAAAAATATAAAAAATTAGACAATATAAAAAAAATTTTTTATATTAAATTTTGTATATTAAATTTTTTTTAAATAACCAAAAAAAAAAACAAAATATATAATAATAAAAAATAATAAAAAAATATAAAAATTTCAAACATATAAATTCTTAAACCAAATATTACAACAAAAAATGATTATTTATTACTAGTAACAAATGACAAAAAAAAAGTTAATATAAGAACAAATAAATAATATTAAAATTTATAAACAATAAATCCTGTTAATTGCGTCATTTTCCATTAACAAATTCAAAGAAATAAAGTAACATAAGAAAAATAAATATTAAAATTAATGAACTTTAATCTGTATAAATATATAGAAACTTCAAGCACAAATTACAAAATCTTAAAACAAATATTAAAAAACAAATTCATTAAATTGCGGCGATTTCCACCAAAAAATAATAAAAAAATAAGCAAATGTAATAAAAATAAATTATATTAAATTTAAATAAGGTAAATAATAATAAAACAAAAAAATCAAACACACATTACAAAATCTTAAAGCTAATATTACTAAACATCCATTAAATTCCGCCACTCGTGTACTGTGAGTGACCTGCAACTTTCGATGCGTGTCACTCATGCGCACCGTTGGCGGCCTTGAAAACGCATCGACAATCTGTCAGTGCGCACTCATCTTCAATCACCACTCTTCCCCCTGTTTTGGCACGTTATAAAATTTAAGCACATAAAAATAAATTATACGAAATAAATTCAACATAAGCACACAATCGAGGCAAACATTAGTCGACTATACATGAACAACAGCACAAATTCAGTGCATGCACAAATACACAGTTATACATATATACTTTACTTAAACATGCATATACAAATTTACATATATAAATTTACATATACGTATTTTCGTCTTGTGCATTCATTATTTTGTTTATTTTGTGCTGCAAACGCAAAAATGTTCTTGTAAATTTCCTTCATGCCGACTCGAAGTCGCTGCGCTGTGCCACAGCTGCCTGTTTTGTGCCGACTTGACTTGACTTGACTTTACGCCGCTGTGCTGTATTGTGTTTTCGTGCGACTCAATGTTTTGTCAATTGTGTGCCACGTTCAATGCCAACGTCTCCGAATGCCACGTCTTCCGCCTGCATTCGACTAGTAGCCAGCCGTACAAGTTCAACTGTGGCCATTGAAATAATTTAAAATTTTTAATAAACCTGAATTGAAATTTGATTTCTTTTTTTATATTCTATTAATTAATTCAACACATTAAAGAAATGTAATGTTTCTATTTTGCTTTTGGAAGCTGAAAGTGTGCGAAAATGTGCTTACGCAGCTCAGGCAATGCCAGCCACATTTTGATTGGGAAGAAGTGCGATTGGGACTCTTAAAGTAAACAGTCAGTTAAATTTTTTTTTTTGATCAGCCAGCGCAGAGTGAACTACTTAATGATTTATTAAATAAAAAATAATTTTAGGCACCAATAATTGGAAAAAATCCCAAGTCAACAGCTGTGTTATAAGTAGCAATCCTAGAATTCTGAATGAGTTGTAAGGAATGAAGGGGGACTTTTGTCAAATTGTCTGTTCTAGTGATATTTTTTAACTCACACTTCTGTAATCTCTGTCAAAGGTAACGAGTAAACTGTATAATTGAGCTGAAATAGACTTAAAAATGGAATTGAAAAATCATAAAATATAATTCGTGAAATTTTTCAAGTTATTGTTGTTTGCAGGGCTTCTTGGGACCAAGATAGCTTAGGATTGATTAGTAAATTCAAAATTTATAATTCCATGAAGTGAATCTGTCTATCTGTACACTTTTTAATTCTAGTTTTCTGTCTACGAAACTCACTTTTAAACATCCACTCAAACTCAGTTCAATCTCTCTAGCTGCACATTTCCATTTGAAGAAGCAATAAAAGAAAATTGCATTCATAAATATTTGTCTTTTTCTAAAAGAAACTCACTTAATTCAGGTTCTTTAGTTGTATGGAAAATACTCATTTTGTGGAAACTAAAAAATAGAATAGAAATAGTAAATAGAAAAATTCCTGCTACTCTTTCTACACATTAAATGGAAAAAGTAATGTAAATAACACTGAAAAATAAGGCGGCACGAGAAGCACAGCACTTCCGCGAATTGGAAATTATTTGTAAAAAATTGCATGGACGACCAGGGCAACAAGGATGCAGCCAACATAGCACTAACACATACACATCTACAATCAAACACACTGCCGTCTGCAGCCGCTGTGCAGGGTGGAATAAAAATTAAATTAATCTAAGCGCAGACGACACGCAGTGAAAAATGTTTAATTTTTAATTCGCACAAGCGAAAATTTCTAGGTAAATTGTCATGAGCGAGCGCTGCCACACACACGCACACACACAAACACACACAAGACACTAAACTGCGCGTAAACATTTGTTTGCCACGCTTCGTTGCACACGCGTTCGCTTGCATCAAACAGCGGCACCGCCACTGCCATTGCCATTGCCACGCGGCTGTCGCGCTGCCTTAAAAATATTATTTTCGTTTTCTGCTTCTTCTTCTTTTGCTTCTTCTATTCCTTCGACTGCTGCCTTGCCACATCCGTAACCCGGCGCTTAGTCGCTGTCACAGTGCAGTCGACTGCTGTGTTATACATAGTTGTTGTGGATGTAGGTGTTGTTGTTGTTGTTGTTGCTGTATTTGAATTACAACACATAAAAGTGACTTCTTATTGCTTGCCACATCCGTTGCCAACACGGATCACTTCAATGCTCCCACAAACAACGCAGCTAGGCTATCATTGCTTTTTCAAAGTAATATTGTTGTTTGTTTTTGTTGTTGTTGTGGTAAATGTTTTTGTGCCAGTGCCATTATTGCAAATGGTGTTTCATGTTTTGATGCAACATAAAAATGGCGTCCAACATTTCTATTATGCGACGCTTTCGCTCTCTTCCCCCCACCCCCCCCCCCCTATTCTCGCTCTTTGCCATCTTCCCACCCTTCCTCACTCTTCAACCCTCCCTCAATCAACCCATTCACTATTCCTTTTATAAGTTTGCTGCATTGCAAACGCCGCCTAACGATGTCGTTCGCGACAACAATTGTTGCCAGCAGCAACAATTTGTTGCACTCTAGTTTCTTGCTGCCGTGCTTCATTAGTCGCCTGTCCAAACGCGTCAAAGTTAACAGCCGAAAATTGATGAATCGTTAGGTTTTAGAAGGTGTGTGTGCGCGACAGCTGATTGGTAGGTGCCGCTTTTCGGTGCCAAAGCAACAACCCACGTGTCGCTTGCAACTTGCAACATGACACTTCGCTTACTGACTGCACTATTATGCGGTCGCATAAATTTCAGCGCTGCTTCAAAATATCAATTCAAACTTTTGTTGACACCGTCGCTTGCAATGTGGCACAAATTGCAAAAAAAAAAAACTGTGTGGCAACGCCGCCGCATAAAAGCCAGCTTCAACTGCCCGCGGCGCTGCCATGCAATAACAACTTTTAAAAGGCAACAACAAAGTTCAAACGCGATAGTTGCGACACTTTGGCGCGCACCATATCTTCTTCTAACTATCGCTGTCTCGCTCTGTGTCTCCCATACGCGCTGCTATGGCCAACTTCAAACTTCCGGCATTCACAACAAACAACGCCAAGATTTATAACAACGGAAATTTTCATGATGTCACACACATGGCAACGGATATTAAGGTAAATGCATTTATATGTCACCTACACACACAAACACACACACATACATTTAAAGAAAAACAGCATCGCATAAAACACACGCCGACCAAATCGCTGACACCATCGTTGTCGACCAGCACCCATCACCAACGGCAGCAACTATTTCTATTACCATTTATGATAATAACAATCAACTATAAAAATATTTATAGCGCCAACTAAAAATACAAAATATTAAAATTGCATAAAAATTACACGAATCACAACGAGAAGTGTGCGCTGCCGTACAGCAGTCATCGTAAACATTTTTAACGCCAACACTAACACACAACAACAGCAACAAGTTGCCATAATTTGTGTTGGTTTTGTTGCCCCTTTATGTGTGTGTACGTTGGCAGTCGGATAGTCGGTCGGAC